>CM058040.1:99191720-99685987 GCA_030169165.1 Centaurea solstitialis
CAAGAATAGTCCATCTTCCAAAGTAATTACAATTTTAGTCATTGTGGTTTTCATTCTATTTCAATTTTGGTCCCTCTAATCAAGTCTAGTTACAATAGTTAGTTAGTTTAAGGTTATTTTTATCAATTTACTTTTTCTTTTTTGTTTTCCATTTTTTGTTCTATTAGATTATATAATAAATTACAATTATAGTCTCCATATTTTTGTTTTCATTTTCTTTCCTACTTTTTATCATTTTTCATTTATAGTCTTATTATATTTTTTAATTGATTAAAATTTTAACTATCAATAAATTTAAAATATGTATTTCATTTTGTAAATTATACAATTAAAAATTCTTATTATGTTTATTAATTAATTATAATTTTAAGAGTAAATTACGTTTTTGGTCCTTATGTTTTTCTTTTCTATTTTGTCCTCCTTTTTCTTTTTCATTATTATTTTATAATCTTGTTATATTAATTAGTTAATTATAATTTTAATTACCAATACGTTTAGAATACATATTTTATTTTGTAAATTACAATGAAATATTTGATATTTTACGATATTTGGTTCGTAGTTTAGAATAGAATTGTTCTTCAGTATATAAAATAATTTATAAATGTAATAACCTCGTATAATGCTAACTACCTCATATGAATTTAAAATTTCAATGTTTATGAGATTTTAATTATGAATTAAAAAAACAAATAATTAAAAATATTTGGTTATTAATTGATTATTGATTTTTATTATGGTAATAAATTTATGCTTATACTTTGAATTATTTTATATGATGTTATATATTTTTATTTGATACCCATTTAAAAATAAAAGAGCATTTGAATTAAAAGAACTTACAAAAATAATACTTTTTTTTAATAAATCAACATAAATAAACCTTAAATATTAATATTTATATTAGAAAAAACAATAATTTTTAAAACAATGAATATACTTAGTTATTAGTTCGCTACTTGTTTTCATTGTGATAAAGTTTAAGTTTATATTTTGATTAATGATTATATTATAGTGTATTTCTATTTCATACGCATTTAATGAAATTATTTAATTGAATATAATATCTGAAAATGAAAAAAAAAATTATTAATAGACATAGATATGTTTTGATATTTTTCCTTACATAAATATCAAAAAAAGATAAATTTCCTAAATACAATTTAGATAGAAATGTTCTTTTTTGGATTATTGTAGATGGATTCACAAATATATATCAAAAAAGTTACATCAAAATTTTAAAAGTATTACTTAACTAATTATAAAAGTACGGACAAAATCTTTTAATTGTATAATTTACAAAATGAAATACATATTTTAAATTTATTGGTAGTTAAAATTATAATCAATTAAAAAAAATATAATAAGATCATAAATGAAAAATGATAAAAAGTAGGAAAGAAAATGAAAATAAAACTATGGGGACTATAATTGTAATTTATCATATAATCTAATAAAACAAAAAAATGGAAAACAAAAAAGAAAAAGTAAATTGACAAAAATATCCTTAAACTAACTAAGTATTGTAACTATACTTGGTCAAGGACCAAAATTGAAATAGAATAAAAACTACAATGACCAAAATTGTAATTACTTTGAAAGAAGGACTATTTTTTATAATGGATGTAAACCACAGGGACCAAAATTGAAATTTACTCTATATATTATATATAAAATATAAATAGTTTTAAAGTTACTTTACTATATCTCCTGCTCTTTATATTCTTCATTGGGAGGCTCCTCTTATAGCTAATATTGATGTGTCTAAACGTGAATCTTTCTTGTGATTTAGAACTTTTAATTAAGAATCTGACCAATCAAATTACACTCATTGTGGGCATTGCTTGAAGAATTAGAGTAGATGTTTTTTTGATAAATATTTAAAGCTCTTGAGTTGATGTGAATCTGTGTTAATAATTATAAGATATGTTGTACATGAGTTAATTTAATAACCGGGTCGGGTTCGGGGGTCGGGGATTCCCCATCGGGGTGGGGACGGGGACGGGGCGGGAAAAATCCCCGACGGGGCGCCCCGAATAAAACCCAACGGAGAACATAACAGGGATGGGGATTTATTTTCATTTCGACTGATGGGGACGGGGCATGCAAAACCCGCCCTGTTGCCATTACTAGGTGTAACAATGATTACATAGCCGAAGATTCTTTTTTATGTTTTTATAGTTTTGTAAACTATTTAAAAACTTATATAAAATTAAGTACTTAAAGGCTAAAGACAAACATAAATTTGGTAAACGTTAATAGAATAAAACTTTAACTATATTGAGGATATGAAGAATATAAAAAATGAAAAGATAGAAAGAGTGAATTACATGGGTGGTCCATGTGGTTTGTTCAAATTTTGGATTTGGTCCCTAAAACCATCCATCTATGTTGATGTCCATAACTTTTCATTTCTATAACACTCATGGTCCCTTAGGTTAACATCGTTAAGTAGTTGTCGTTAAGTCTATTTATGTCCCATTCGCATGAGGGACATATTGGTCAACTTACCCATTATTTTCATCTGCATCTTCGCTTCCCTAATTTAATCTTCATCTTCCCTAATTTAGTCAACATCTTCTACAATCAACAACACCTAATTTGTTATATAAACCCAAATCCCAATAGATACTAAACACAAATCGATGAAAGTAGAACCAAACTTGTAAAATTATTGAAAAAAAGATAAGCCAACATATGAAATCTGATAAAAGATACATACATATATTCATTGATCTAAATATGATTAAAACAATACATACATATATCCAAAATCTGAAAAATTGATATACATACATATATCTGGAAAATCTCTAAATCCAAATGTTGTATAAAGCCATCATCAAAACCCAAAAGAAAATCTTTAAATAAAAAATCAAAGTCTTAGTTTTGTGACCCGTCTAGTTCTTAGTTGAACTTGAAAAAAACAAATTCCTTAAAAAAATAGATATGTGACCTTGTCCTTGTCTCCTTACTTCCTTTTAATGTTCATCTTAAAAATTCCTCTTGATGCTCGCTTCGAATAAGTCTCGGGATATTGGATGCATAAAAAGGAAGATCTTTAAAATTCATTTTACGCACTTCTTTCTTCATTACCGGACATCGATTAAAGTCTATCCATTTGCAAGGGAACATGAGAGAGAGAGAGAGAGAGAGAGAGAGAGAATAAATAAATTGATGGAATTTTGTGTTTACTTTGGTCTTCATGATCAGAGAAGGAGAGAGAAACAAATTACTTTATATTTAGTGTATAATCTAAAAGAGGGAAAGAGGGAAAATTACAAAAAGGTCCCCCACATGAGTTGCACATGACATGGTTAACAGTGGTAAAACTAACGGTGTTAACTTGAGGGATCATGAATGTTATGGAAATAAAAAGCTAGGAATCATTAACGTAGATAGTTGATTTTAAGAACCAAATCCAAAATTTGAACAAACTACAAGGACCACAGATGTATTTCACTCAAAAGGAAAACATCAAAAGAAATAATTAGTTTAAGGGTTAATTTCATGTATGCCCTTATTAAAATACAAAATATCATATTTACCCAACCTAATTTAAAAATATCATATATACCCTTCCTAACATATCAAAATATCATATTTACCCAAAAAACTAATTTTATAGATTTTTACATCAGATTTAATATAACAAATAGTTAAATGACTATTATACCCCTTTTTAATTTAATCCTTATCTAAATATAACTTTTCATTAAAAAAATCAATATAAATAAAACCTTATGTCTCCTGCTTTCCCTATTTTTGTTCACATCATCACCTCCATGCCCTATGGGAGGGAGACCTCTAATTGCCTACATCTGCACATGCCTATGATAAAAACAAAAATGTTTTCTTCTCCTTTATATTATAGTTGGTCTCCAACATCACAAAGTTTATCCGCTCCATGGACCCTTCATATCTTCCATATATGAACTTCCAATTAATGTCTACTGATTCTGCAAGCATGGAGACTTTGACTTGCTAGTCTGAAAAGATTTGCTAACATGTGGTAGTATGATTTCCATCCTTTTGACATAATTAAAAATGCCCCCATTGTCAATCATTACCATAGCAGGTCTGCAACTAAAACTAACTGGAGGAGAATAGCTTTAATTCTTCCAGATCATGTATATATATATATTCTTAATTCTTCATTCAATTAATTGAGTTACTAATTACAAAGTTGAATAATGGGTTTAGTTTCTTATTCTTGGGAGTTGATGATATAGAGATTAATACCAAACTACAGAGAGTTGTGGTAACTCGGGATGTGTTGCCGAAAACTTTAATTAGAAAACAACAGGTAAAAGCAGGAAAATATGCCCAGTTAAGGCCAGAAAACCCACCTTAGATTCCTAATTAAAACCACCCATCACCACTCACCGTCAAGAATCTCTCCTCTTGAAGAAAAAAAACAAGTCATCGGCGACCGTTTTGGTCAGGTAGTTGCAGATCCGTCAGAAAACAATGGTTTCCGATGACGGAGTAATGGCATGTGGCGGTGGTGGTAAGGCTGATGAAGGTGTTGGTCAGGTAGTTCCAGCCGACGGTTGTAAAGAAAGAAGAGCAAATCGACCAAAGCAATGGCAGCACTGGTGGCGACGAAGGGAGGAAGAAGAAAAAGAAAGCTCAAAATATATTAATATACATAAAAAATTGGCAATGGAGGAACATCGGGCGGTGGTAATGAAGAAACATCAGCAACCACAATCCCATTCATTTAGTCAAAGCCTTCTTCTTATGGCTTAGAATTTTGAAAACCAATTAAAGGGTATATTAGTCATTTTAAGTATTCTAATTTATTATATATATTTTAAAATGATTAAAAATTGATAAAAATTGACATTTGGGTAAATATGATATTTTGGTAAGTTAAAAAGGGTATACATGATATTTTTAAGTTAGGTTGGGTAAATATGATATTTTTAAGTTTAATAAGGGTATATATGAAATTAACCCTTAGTTTAATATCTAATTTAATTAATTTTTATTTCTGAAAATTAGTTAATTTACCATTAAATGAAATTTTGATATAAATAATACAAGTAAAAGGTATAAATAAAGGATGGGGGGAACGCTGCAAGTTCCAAATAATAAGTGTAATGTGTGATATTTTAGTGTTTTATATGTAAATCATCTGTTTGATATAAAATGTGCAAATCCTACTCTAAGATAAAGACAAACCGACATAATTCAAAGTAAAAATAAACATCTTTCAGAAAAAGTAAACAATAAATTTATCCATCTGAATGTAGGCAAATTAGACTTTGGTCCCAATGCTTGCTTTAGCCACCAATTAACATATGATTTGTCTTGCTTCATTTTATATATAGGAAAGTATAAATGTGAAAAAGTGGTTCAGATTTGAACGCACCCCTACATATAGGGGTGTGTTTAAATGTGAACCACTTTTTCATTGTGAACCGTGAGGACGAATTTCAGCCACGCATCTTCGGTTACGGTGGACGTGGTCACGGATGATTGATGCAATTCATGAGAGGGTAGAGATTATTAAAGGGGGGACCGGTCAAAACCGCATTTATTGACCGAATGAGTGGCTGAGATTCATCTTAATGTTTACAATGAAAAAGTGGTCCACATTTGAACTTTCCTCTCTCTCTCTCTCTCTCTCTTCTCTATATATATATATATATATATAAATGAGAAGTGGTAAAAAATGAGAAGTAGAGAAGTAATCTCCACCACTCATCCGGTCAATACATGCGACTTTGATCGGGTCACCCTCCTTTAATAGTCTCCACCCTCCATGAATCGCGTTAATCCTCCGTGATCACATCCACCGTAACCGGTCAAAGCCGCCTTTATTGACCGGATAAGTGGTGAAGATCACTTCTCATTTTTTTTAGCACTTCTCATTTGAACCTTCCCCTATATATATATATATATATATATATAAGAGAGAGAGAGAGAGAGAGAGAGAAACAAAGAGCAAAGTTCAATTGTAACAATTCTTTTGTTCTGAACTGGAAGACAAATGAGAGCAGAACACCTGTATTCGGTTGTTCACGTTCATCATAACCATGAACATTTATGAACTATTGATGATTAATATATGGAACACGTGGCGTATTCTCCTTCATTATCTGAACTTAGGTTTTCAATTGAACCTACTCTTATATCTATCAACATAAACAGCTTTGCACAAATGCTTTTTTCTTTCATGATCACAATTATATGGTGTAATTAGTGATGCACAAAAAGGTGCTGGAACCGGTCTTCTAGGTTTCTTAAACTCGATCTTGGCCGGCAAAATTCATCCCTCACTAGTTTATTCGTTAAAAGACTGAAAAAATGTCAAATCTGTTATGCGCCTACTGGTCTTAACTACAACCAGTTTGTCTTGACTAGTTCAAAGGAGAAAAGTAGGACGGTCCCAATATGTGGTCCAAACCGTTCCCTACACGAGCATAACCTGTCTTTTATTAATATTGTTTTATATACCCTTAATTATATGTAATTGTTACTTTTATAAAATTCAAGTGGGATATAAAGTTTATATTTTAAAATGTTTAGTATTTAATTCAAACTTTTTGTTAATAAAAAGAACTTTTAAGATCTTATAGCATCTTATTCTAGTTATAATAAATATTTTGTTAAACAATTGTTATAAAAAGTGCATCAAGCTTTCACAAACAAATAGGAGTAGGTTTATCAATGTAAACCCTTTTTGCCCATTACCAACCATTACACATCCTATGATTGGATGGAAGGCACAAATTGTGTTTTATTTATTGGTAACCATTCACCATATAAATAAAAGCAATATTAATCTCAAACACCATATATTTTTTCTATTTAAATATTTAATAAATATTTGACTGGTAATTAAACATCTAAAATACTATATATTATAACGTTGGCATAAATAATCAATTTGTTTTTTTTCCCTAGAAAAATGATTTCATAAAATGATCGATTTTTCGTATCAATGGTTTGAATAATTTTATGAAAATTGCATATTTCACATCTATTTTGTTGTAAATATTGATTGAGGAGGTGATGGTTTTTGTTTCATATAAATTATTAAAGGAATATATAGAAATTAGACTTTTTATATACATATAACTTGTCAAAGAATATTTGTCCTTAAAAAGTCATATCATAAAAATCATTTTCTTATTGACTTTTTGTAGGCTTATAAAACTACATTATGACCTAACCATGATGTCTATGAAAGGAGTTGCTCACTTGTTTCATGTCACATTTTATTTGTGTGTATAGTTGTATATGGGGTATGATTAAGTTATCTAGTAAAATGTTAATCATGAGAATCCACAAGACAATACATATAAAAGAAATTGATATTATGAAATAAAAAAAAACAAGTGAAACAATGCATTGAATCTTAACCAAACTGCAAAAATAAAATAAAAATTGAAACGATACAAATGAGTTTGATTTCACGAGTCTGTAAATTTTGAGTTGTTTTTATGGGCTGAATTCTGGTAGATGAGAACAACATGAACACAAAGCCTTCATCACCTTTATCCATTTATTCTATATTATGAATTTACCTACCTTTATTTCCGAAATTAATATATGGAAATGTGATTAAAGTCATGAAAGTTCGCATTTCTATGAGTCATCAATAAGTAAATAAAACCGCATCCAAAAGCTCAAGAATGAGTTCTAACCAATCTCATTGAACTCATTTACTTTCACATGATCTCAACTCTCTTATATGATTAGAGTTACGTATTTAGTTATCTATTAAGCTTAAACGATGACCATTGACCGATGGAAAGGTTTAATTTAAGCCGTCTAAATTCTTGTAATAATTGCTTTTAAATATGTGTGAAATTATAATTAGTTTTTGTTTGCTTCTAACTTGTCTTGAAGATCTTGTGTATCTAATAAATTAATGGATATCTTTACTTGGTCATCAACAGAGTATTCAAAATCTTGTCTAGATATTTAGTTCTGTTAGATCAAAAGTTGTTGTGAGTAGGTACAACCTTTTGTAATTACCATACTTACACAAATTTGTTATAAATTAATTATTATGTTCATTAAACATATTATATATAGGAAAGTTTAATTGCTAACCTAACGTCCATCCTGAATCAAAGGACAAATGCAAACACGACATGTGCTTCTATTTGTCCTTGTTTACCATGAATAATAAACGTGAAGTTTTACATTACTTATTCATTAACAAATATCATATGCATAACGAATAATACATTATTCATGATATTTTTTTTTTTATTTGTGAGGCATAATTGAGTTTTTCCACATTGACAAACTCTAATTTGTGTAGTTTTTTCACTTCTTTTTCCATTTTAAATCTTTTCATATAATTAAGAATCTTCAATTAATAGGTGGAGGATTTTATTTTAATTTTGAACGGCAAGTAAACACACAATACATGTTTATCCAGGTTTACAAGGGTACCCAACTAATCCTTGTCGATCATGACCCAACTCAATTAAGGGTATCTCTATATGAAAGAAAATTTATGGGGATTTAACTGGTTTTTATGAAAAATTTAAGTTGACAAAATCATTTAGCAAAAATAATTTGAATATAATTATTGCAATAAATCAATGGGAATACTGTTACAAGAAAAAGACCCTCAATTTTGTAGTTAGTATTAATGTCATCAACCACTATTTTGACCTAACCACAAATAATTATTTAAATTTTGTTGATATATATACACACATATATAATTTATATGTATCCTCATTCAAGATTATTTCACCAATTTTTTTCTATGTTTCATACAAATTCTCCCATTTGATCGTTTCTTCATCTTTGTGGTCAATTTACTTCTTCTTTTAGATGATCATTGAGAGATTGATATCTAAAAGCGTTTGGAATTCCAAGTTAGAGGTGAAAATTTTGATTTAATTCGTGTTTATTTTGGATGTAAATGGTAAAGTGATGATATTGGAATGGCTCAATCAAATCAAATCTCCCAGAAAGAACAGCAGGGTGTTTTAATTTGATTGAGCCGTGCCAATATCATGAACTACTGCTTATTCAATAGTTTTTGATTACTCGATTTCGTATAGAAGTACATTATTTGTGTGTATATATGTTAAACATTGCATATCGTGAGAAGATTCATATGTGTTAGGTTTGATGTCGTTAAACATCTAGTGTTTTTTGGCGAGTTCTATATTGTTTTATGTTAATTGAGGTGTAAGTGTGTCGGTGGTTTCGGGGGTTCAAATAAGAAAAGGCTAAATATCGTGAGAAGATTCATATGTGAATCATTGTAGAATTTCATCTGTAGATGCATATGTGAATCCATATGAATAATCGGTAATGCTGGTGCACATATGTATCTTCAAATAGATTTTTCCGGGTCTTTTCAGTGATTTTTAATCAATATATGAACTGTGTGAACCAATGTTTTTTATTAATACACCTCTATATGTATTCATGAATATTATCGATGCATTTTTATTGGTTTCCAAATGAACTTGCCCCCTATGTATTAATTGCACGTTTTGACCTAACAATTCTTTTCTATTGCTACAACTTTTAACGTCACTATGATATAAAAGGATAGACCGATCAATGGTGGCTCGCGGGCTGTTTCGGTGAGAGAGCACACATCAGAAGACGACTCACGGCTACCTGAACCAACCAACCCTTCTAGTCAAGGATATGGTAATATGGTTTAGCGGCATATGAAGACTTGAAGGGACCGCAAACAGGATCCTAAGTGGCCCATGGACCGCTGTGGCAGCTACATGAAAATATTCGAAAACATTGAATGTCAACAGCGTTTTACAACAATTCTAGTAATATTAATTATGTGTACACAATAACAAATAGTAAATGTTATCTAATTTTGATACCACAAAATGTGGCAGGGAAATTGACCATTCATGCAGTGCTATCAACATCTAAGAATGACCACAACAAAGGGAAAACAAGACCACCATAGATTTCTGTCCTTGAAAACATCTCAACTGGTCAAGAAAAGTTGTCACAAGAAGATAGAGTTTATTGTAAGTTAGGTTATGTTGTAAGTGAAGCCTAAAGGAGTGTAATAGGATATTTTGAACCCTACTTTGCAATCATCTGCAAAATGAACTATCTGAATCCAATAAGCACATAGATCTATAACTCACTCCCTTAACAAAAGGTGCATTTGGATTTTCTAAGTCAAACTGGCACTTTTAAGTGAAATTCGCTGTACAGATGGCGTAAATTCAAGGTAATTCGCAGGTAATTTTAATATCGTAAGCGTAATATCAGAGCATGTTAGCCCAGTGGTAAGATAACATCCTGGGGGTGGTTCAAACCCCGAGTCGAGCATATATGCTGCGATATCCCGATCATGGGTCTCCCACGTAGTGATACCCTTAATTGGACCGGGTGGTGATCGACGGGGACCAGTCGGGCGCCCTTGGATCCCGGATACCCCGGGAACGTGTGTGTTACCTTACCATTCAAAAAAATTGCAAGCGTAATGGAAAAGCAACCCTACTATAGCTAAATTGGTTCGTAAATAACAAAAATAGTCCCTGAACTAATTCTTAATTGTCAACTTCAGTCCAAAAACTAAAACCTGTTTTTATTTAGGTCTAACGTCATCATGTGATTCATGTCCAATGATGTTACGCTATGTTCGATAAGACAATAACTCGACGAGTATTGTTGATACAGGCTAAAGCTTAACTCAAGAAAGACTCGACACATACGTCTCATATAAAAACCAAGCTTGAACAACGGTAACATCTCCGACCAACCATATTGCATGTTCCGATTCTATCAAAACCTAGACGTATTGTTTTAAAATGAATCTGATAGATGAGGTATCCAATCTCTTATAAAACAACATTTTTTTTCTTCCACCAGGCATGTTACTTGTTAGCCCATATGCAAGGCCAACCCATTTACACAATTCCTTAAAAAAGGGGCTTGTTTTGGTTATATGAAAGACAAATCAAGTATACTGCAGTCATTAGGTGGTTGGTTTAAAAGTCCAGTATTCACGCGAACCTCAACCCTTAAAGAAAATGCAACTTGTTTAAATGGACTGTTTGGTTGGTTTCCCATTAAATACTATATCGATAAAAAGTGTTCTTTTAATTGGAAGAAACAAACTTAGAAAAAACTTAGCTTTGTACATGAAGCTCCCAGCCTCCCACTAAACGCTTACTTAATAAGCCACTTTCTATATCACTAAGCCACTTTCAAATAGTCATGTATAGATGACCGAATGAAGTTACATCCCATTAAGCTTAATTAAGCCTCAAACAAAACAAGAAAAAAAAAACAACCAAGTCTATTTCTACAAATATACCACCCTAGAACCAGCTATGTTGTAGAACCCGCTATAACTCACACGCTTCGGTTATATCCGAAAACAATTCAATCAAGAAAAAACCGTTAAACTTGGCAGAAGAGTTGAACACGAAAAATAACGAAATACCAACAACAACACACACTAAACCAAATCGGATCCAATCCAATCAAATCGAATTCTCAAACTACAAACAGTTGTAATTTATCGATGATTCACATATGAACATACACTTATTCCCAGTAGAACGGAAGTGTTTGCGGAGCTCCGTTATCGGGAGACCCATGATGACGATGATGAAGTCCCATCTGAATCATCTCGTTGCAATCGTTCCCATTTGGGTCCATCATCGACTCGAGCCCACCATAACCCGCACCCGGATCCAACGGGTTGGGTGTAGCCGGGAACGGGTGGACGACATGGCTCAGGGTCGTACAAGATGTCTGTGACGGTGATGATGACAGAAGAGAGAGAGCACAGTCCGATTGCACCACCGGCTGCAACCGAGCCACCGCCGGTGGTGGGTATCCGTCACAAAACAGCTTGTCGTAGCTGCCGCTCGCCTCGAAGTTAAGCACTGGCTGCTGACAAACTTTCGGAGGTGAGGTAGCGTGGTTGAGTTTGAGGTGCGACCCACTGTTTTGGAAGAGGCTGAATTGTTGCTTTTCGGTCAGCTTTTTGGTCCCGGAAGATGATGATTCCGGAAACGGGTTTTGTTTGTGGGCCAGGTTCAAGTGGTGGGCGGCGTACGCCGCGGCATCTTCTTCAGACTTGACGATGCCGGCCCACATCGGGTTCGTGAGCGTTGTGGTTTGGTACACATGTGGGCTCGAGAATTGCAGCATCGTTGTACCTAAAAGAATTGCGAATCTAGCATCAATATACAAACATATGGTAACTTGAAGCTTTAGACCGCGTTTTGAGCTTATTGAAAAAGCCCTTCTGTAGCAGCAAGCTAGCTTTTCGAAACACTACATATAAGCTCCAAGGGTCTTTTTTCCACTTTTTCCCAATTATGCCCCTAATATTTTCCAATTAATTGTCGGTCATTTTATATTGTCATCTAGTTTATCCATCAATATTACTATTAAACATAACTAGTTTATCAATTAACAACTAGCTTATTAACCAACATATGGTTAAAGCATGTCTAGATATTTCAAAAGATGTTTCAATAAGCTAACCTTGAGTGACCGGCAAAAAGACTTGAACCACGTGAAGGGATCCGGCTGCGGCTTCCTTCTCCGACGATTGTGTCCATCAAGACGCTTTCTGCAGCTCCGTTTTCCTTCATCGAACTCCTCTAGCGAATGAAACCTACAAAAAGTGGCAAATTTTGGTTCAATTTCAAACCTTTTTTCTAGTTTAGACCGTAAAACGATTCAAACAAAATGCTAAAGATTTACTAAAATATGTTCACAAATTGCTGAAAGAACCAATGATAAGACTTAATTCACAAATGCAATCTTGAATTCTTGGTAAGGGAATCTCAAGAATCTTGGGATGAACCATTAAGCCATTTATGGGTACAAGATTCTTTGGCTGAGACGAACCACCTAAAGCTCTCGGCTCATGGAGATTAGTTGAGAGTTTAGACCATAAGAATCGAGGTGCTTAGTTTATTTCGAAAAGATGTTACCTTTTTCCCCTGAAAAACTGCCGATCAAGATCTCTTGATTTAGGGAGTCCTAAAGGCCACATCGGCTAGACTTGGACCATCTCTCCTTTGTATATGTTGAAAGGGATTTTCTGCTTAAGGGAAGTAATCTAATGGGGGTTCACATATTTTACATGATATCAGAGCCAATGTCTACTGCTTTAGGGACCCGACACTTTCGGCAATCTCTAATCCCCTTCTCTCCTCAAGGGAAGTAATCTAACGGGGTTCGCATATTCTACATAGTATCAGAGCCAAGGTCTACTAATCTAGGGACTTGACACTCTACGGCAATCTGTAATCCCCTTCCCTCCCCAAGGGAAGTAACTTAATGGGTTCCACATACTCTACATGGTATCAAAGCCAAGGCCTACTACTACTCGACACTTTGGGAATCTGTACCCACCTAACCTGCTCTCAAAACTGACACAACTTGTTTCCGTCTAGTCTCCGTTGGAGGGGAATGTTAGAATCCACAATCGGCTAGACTCGTATATAGGAACCTACCTTTCTCTCCTCAAGGATTTTTTTTAAAGTAATCTACCAGGGTTCGACATATTCTCACATAAAGGCTCGATCTTTACCCCTAGAACAATAAACCCATCAAGATTTCTTGATTTCGAGAGTCCCAACTAAACTTACCAACAACTTTGGAAAGTAATCTAACAAGGTTCCATATATATCTTTTTCCCCTAGAACAAGAAACCCATCAAGATTTCTTGCTTTCAAGAGTCCCAACTTAACTTACCCGCAACTTTAACCGCTATCCAACTTTAAACAGAATCAATTAAGGAAATTTTTTGCATATCTTGAATTCACCCATTATTTACCCAAAAACAAGAAACCCATCAAGATTTCTTGATTCCGGTACTCCCAACTAAACAAACCACCAACTTCAACCGCTATTCGCCATCCGATTTCCACACAATTCGCTACTCAAACTATCTTGAATCCCCCCATCACCAAACCCCAATTTCACACCAACTTTCTTTAAAAAGAAACAAGATTTTCAAGAAAGCTAAACCAACAAAAACACCATAAGTTGAAACCATATATAACATAAACGAAAACGAAAACAATCGAAAGCGAAAGGTATACCGACTACATTGCTGGCAGAATCTTTGCTTCTGGCCATGGATGGAAACCTGTGGAGTCTTGGAGTGGACTTCACAGACCTTATGGCGACGATGGTATTCTTTACAGTTGGTAAGATCAGAGTTACAACCATCCACAAGGCAAGAAGCAGCAGAAAGGTGTGTTTGTTGTGTTGTTGTATTAATGGGTCTAGCTCTCTTTGATGATCCTGAAGGTGATAAAGCCATTTTTGAAGTTGAAGAACAAGTGTTTTGTTGTTGTTCTTGTTGAAACTTGATGATGACTCATTATTTCCAGAGTCAATAACTTGACCAAGCTTTAAATCAACAGAAAAATTCCCTTTAATCCCCTGCCCTCCATAACAACTACTACTCGACCCACCATTGGAATCAATGTTGGGAATTGTTCCTTGTTCGTATTCTGTGAAATCCCAACAAGGTATCTTCAAATTCCAGTCCATAAATGATGATTGATGATGATAAATCCCACCTTTCACTTTCAAATGCTTTTTCTTTAATATCTTTGACTCTTTGGCTTTTAGGGTCTTTTTCTCCTTAAATCTTTAATCTATTCATCAAGAAGGAAACAACCCATTTTCAGCCTTCAAATTTAGAGGAAAACCCAGAAATAAATAAAGAAATTAATGAGGGAAAGAAAAGAAAAAGATTAATTAAATGGTGAGTATCAATGCTTTTTCTTTAATAATCTTGACTCTTGGGTCTTTGGGTCTTTTTCCTTAATCTTTAATTTATTTTCCTCTGAAATTCATCAAGAATGAAACAACCCATTTTCAGCTTTCAAATTCTAAAAAAAAAAAAACAGGAAAAAAGAGACAAAATGAATGAGGGGAGGAAAAGAAAAGATTAATTAAATGGGGTAAGTACAGTTGCTTTTTCTTTAATATCTTGACTCTTGGGTTTTTTTGGTCTTTTTTCTAAATCTTTAATCTATTCATCAAGAATGAAACAACCCATATTCAGCCTTCAAATTCTTAAAACCTAGAAAGAAAAAAAGAAGATTAATTAAATGGGTAAGTACAAAAAAAGCATATGCAACTCCCTAAAATAACTTTAGAAACAGAAAACAAGAAACCCAATGTAGAAAAGAAAACAAGTTGAAATGGGTTTGATATTTGATGGATAATTTCAAGAAAATCAGTAGCTTTCCAATATAAGAAGTGGTAGTAGTAAAAACATTTGAGAGAGAGAGAAAGTACTTACTTAGAGAGAAAGAGAGGAAAGTTTGGAGCTTTACAGCCTTTCAAAGCCTGGCATGGAATCCATTGAAAAGAAATGGGTAAAGAGAAGAGTTTAAGTTTCTAAAAGAAAAGAAAATCACCAAGAAAAAATAAAAGAAAAAAAGTGGAAGTGGGGTGTAGGATAATAACCTATACTCCTCCTCATCAAACCCCATCAAAGGGTTGATCTTGGATTTTGCAAAAAACCAAAAAAACAAAAAGCATATTTATTGATAGATAAATCAATAGCATTGGAACTTGAAACAGTTTTGGAAAACAGTGGGAATTGGGTATCAGAAACCCTAAAAGAAAAAAGAAAAAAAAAACAAAGAATTGAGTTACCAAATGGAGAAAAAAAAAGACCCAATACTCCAAAGTCTCCAATGGTGATGGTGGTGGTTGTAGGGGTGGTGATGGTGGTGGAGGTGGTGGTGGTGGTGGTGGGTCAGCCTTGTATGTGTTATAATGGGTTTTCTTTATTGAGGTGGATTCAGTGTTGTTTGATAAAGGAGGATGACAAGGACAAGATGTCTCAAGAAAAAGTTAAAGAAAGTTTTCAAGTACAAATTTACAAGATAGGGAGGGATGGAAATGGGTGGATGGAGGGATTTTCATTGTCCTCTTCACTTTGTTTCTTTTCTAGTCTTGTGTTTCACATTTCATGGGCATGTTTTCTTTCTTTTGGGCATGTATTTCATTCTTTCCAAAATTCATGTATTGTGTATTCAGAGACGACTATCGTTACAAAGACTATCGTACACATTGATGATTGTTACGATAAGATATTCAAACAAGATTTGTGACTTAAGATCCATGACCTAATATTAATATATGATTTGACTTGCAAAAATTATGTCAGTTTGTCACGATTTGTTAAATATTGATATAAGAAATTCTTGCATACTATAGTATATCTTGTTGGTCTTTGTCTAGTGATGAAATCATACTTTTGTTCATGTTGCATAGTATAAAGGCTTCCATGACCTTTTTGGATGATTATAATATAGTCGTGTCCCTAATATTTGTCATTTTCAATGAATATCATACTCTGCCTAACGATTGATAAGTTTTTTTTTTTTTTTTTTTGAACATCGATTTATTTTAACCGAGACTAGCAAGGTGCTAGCACGGGAAAGAATCGGAAATTACAACCCCAGATTACAACACCAGTCAGACCATCTCAGATTTTTTCCAAACTCGCTCCTATTACAAATCACGAAAAAACCATGGATTGAATATCGGTCGCCGCACGTAGTGAGTTGAAAACAACACCTTTAAAGATCTCTTCGTTACGCCCTTTCCACACGACCCAAATATAAGCTTGAACGAAAGCGTCTTTAATGATTTCTTCTTTACTCGAGTGCTTCGTGATCGTATGAGTCCCGAAAACTTGTTGCGAACTAATGCAATTGTCGGCCAGAACTTTCCACCAATTGTTGACAGCCTTCCTTACCTCCAACGATTTCGGGCACGTCGTGAACAAATGATGACTACACCTTTGTTGATTAGATTTTCAAGCGTACAAATAAATTATTTTGAATATTCCAAAATGAAATAAAATGTCTAAGATTCTTGTTATTTTTTCTTGAAAATGAAATAAAGGTTGTCATTTTCAATTCCTAGCTTACTAATGAAATATTTGTGTAAATGGGAAGAATTTACATATAAATTTGTACTTTGAAGTTTAAAATAAAAATATAATGTTATATTGTATTATTTTAATATTTAATTTAACAGTTAAATGTTAGAAACATATTTTTAAATGTTAGGTCTTTTAAAGCATTAAAAGCTTTATATTGTTTAAATATTCACAAATAAAACATGTTGACAGTTTTTTAACATTAGTTGGTCAACAGTAATTTGACCAAAGCATCCAACAAGGGTCAAAGAATGCAGTTTTCATAAGGCAAGGGGCAAAATTTGTCGAAGAAGACAAGGGGCAAATTTGTAATTACAACAATTTTGTCATTTCGTTATGCCTTAAAATTATTTGATAAATATATGAAATAGGCATCCAATAACAATGGAATAAAATATAATAATAACAGTGTCGGTTTATTGTATAAAAGTGTTATATAAAAATAAACAACATAATTAAAAAAAAGTGCTAAAGTATTGCTAATTTCAAACTTCTAATTTTTAACCAAAGAAATATTAGAAATATTTAAATACAAAATTATCAGAAGGTTTTCAATTGAAAAGTTTTAATCGTTTCTATACGTTTGGTCGAAAAAATAACAAGAAAGTATTCAAACATTTTCTTTAAATATTGCAATTTTCTAAGTGGAAGTATAAAAAATGCCATTAAAGTTCATAATTAAACATGAAAAAAGGATGTGTTATTTTTATCTTAAGAAAAATTAACGTTTATATTTCTATTATTTAGTAACAATTTGTTTTTTATTTTTGTAAAATCATACAGGTTAATTTATTTTTTTATCATCAAGCATAAGAGTAGGTTAGTATTATTGATTTTAATTCACAATTTAAACATCAATTCTTATTACTATTTTTTCGTTATCTTCTTAAGATTTATGCATGATAAAGTTTTTGTTTTCGACGTGTTGGGATTAGAATACAGTTGCTGAAATACCACTGCTAGCATTGAGTTAGTACTGCTGAAGGTTATTCTGAAGATTACCACTGCTAGTTTGTTGGTTACTATCGCTGATCAATTTACCACCGCTGGCACTAAGTTACCATTGCTAGTTGAAGAATACTACTGCTTTTGTTTTACCACTGCCAGTTGGATTGCGATATGGTAAAGATTTGAAGACTGAAGATAAGGAAATGATGCGAAGATTTTGGAGATATCTTAGAGATTATTCTGTAGATTTACTTTCCTTATTCTTATCTTGTAATTCGTATAAATAGATAGCTGATAGATTGATAGAAGTACGAGTTCATTAAGTTTTCTGTTTAGAATATTGGAGCCTCAAGATTATTCTTGATCCCTGCAATTGAGAAGAATTGCACGTCTGTTTGAGCCTGTTCAAGCAGATTGGAGTTTTGGTTTGTAATCATTAAACTTGTGATAAATACAAATCTGTTTTGCAAATTCATTGTTAATCATTTAAAGTGTTATTCCGCGACTTCTTTGAATTGTTTTCTGTTCTTGTTAATTTGATCCTGACACGACGGATATCACATCTGACTTCAACTATCAATCTTAATCCATGATTTCACTCCAATTTCTTCATCGCTTTTCACTAGTTCTTTTTATGATTTTTTAGGTTTTGATATTACATCGGCACTTGGATTCACATGCTATTCACTTAACGTAATATCCATAACAGATTGATCATAGTTGATCTGTAACATAAAAAACAAGACGCGTATACAGAGGCGACTTTATCATAGAAAAGGTGGGGGAATAGGCCCACATTAAAAATCATTTTTCTCTTTACTTAAGTGATACATTTTGTTTAACTTCTTTTGAAGAACGTTCATCTAGGCTTTACTTAGACTACGTTCTTAGCAATTGTGTAATTAAATTAAGACCGTTTGAGACTAAGTCTGTCCACAGAATGCTACTTCTTTGAATTGTTTTCTGTTCTTGTTAATTTGATGTTTTTTATTTTTGTAAAATCATACAGGTTAATTTATTTTTTTATCATCAAGCATAAGAGTAGGTTAGTATTATTGATTTTAATTCACAAGTTAAACATCAATTCTTATTACTATTTTTTCGTTATCTTCTTAAGATTTATGCATGATAAAGTTTTTGTTTTCGACGTATTGGGATTAGAATACAATTGTTGAAATACCACTGCTAGCATTGAGTTAGTACTGCTGAAGGTTATTCTGAAGATTACCACTGCTAGTTTGTTGGTTACTACCGCTGATCAATTTACCACCGCTGGCACTAAGTTACCATTGCTAGTTGAAGAATACTACTGCTTTTGTTTTACCACTGCCAGTTGGATTGCGATATGGTAAAGATTTGAAGACTGAAGATAAGGAAATGATGCGAAGATTTTGGAGATATCTTAGAGATTATTCTGTAGATTTACTTTCCTTATTCTTATCTTGTAATTCGTATAAATAGATAGCTGATAGATTGATAGAAGTACGAGTTCATTAAGTTTTCTGTTTAGAATATTGGAGCCTCAAGATTATTCTTGATCCCTGCAATTGAGAAGAATTGCACGTCTGTTTGAGCCTGTTCAAGCAGATTGGAGTTTTGGTTTGTAATCATTAAACTTGTGATAAATACAAATATGTTTTGCAAATTCATTGTTAATCATTTAAAGTGTTATTCTGCGACTTCTTTGAATTGTTTATGTTCTTGTTAATTTGATCCTGACACGACGGATATCACATCTGACTTCAACTATCAATCTTAATCCATGATTTCACTCCAATTTCTTCATCGCTTTTCACTAGTTCTTTTTATGATTTTTAGGTTTTGATATTACATCGGCACTTGGATTCACATGCTATTCACTTAACGTAATATCCATAACAGATTGATCATAGTTGATCTGTAACATAAAAAACAAGACGCATATACAGAGGCGACTTTATCATAGAAAAGGTGGGGGAATAGGCCCACATTAAAAATCATTTTTCTCTTTACTTAAGTGATACATTTTGTTTAACTTTTTTGAAGAACGTTCATCTAGGCTTTACTTAGACTACGTTCTTAGCAATTGTGTAATTAAATTAAGACCGTTTGAGACTAAGTCTGTCCACAGAATGCTAGTACCTAGACTCGAAACCCGGGTTGATACCACATCCCCTAGGCCTTTTGTCAATACGCCACCACCTTTGTGGTTATTTATTTATTTCTTATTTTTATATATCATAGTTCCTCCAAATAGTTTTTTGTCGGTTTACCACCAACCAAAAAAAATCTCTCAAAGTAACAAAAAAAAAATATGAGACAAAAAGTCTTTCAAAATCAACCAAAAAAAAGAGGGGAATCACTCGAAAAATGATAAAACAAAACTAAGAATCCCTCAAAATAGACCAAGAAACTTTAAAAATCCCTTGATGCGGTGTATTTAGGCTAAAAACACAGCAAAAAACTTTATGGATCTTTACTCTACCTTAAATGTGTCCTCGTTAGACAAAAAAACTTGGATCTGCCACTAAATACCTAAAATGTCATTTGTGATTAACAACACAAAAAGTGTAGTCCTACTCCTATGCATTATTCTACAATATCACTTGTGATATTATAATATATAATAAAAACACCATGCGACATCATCAACAAAATCATGTGTAATGTTATACATGGTAAAACCACAGATGAATAATAATTATATCACGTGTGATATGATACAAAAAAAACTAGTTTATGCATTTTTGAAACTATTTGAATTTATGATTAAGGATTGTCGTCCACTAATGATGATGTATGATCCCAATGAGATCAAAAGAGTGATGACAGTATAGTTAGAGCTCAAGTGAGTGGTGATGGGTACAGTTACGAGTGAGCACCAGAAGCGAATACCCGTCTTTGGAACTAGAATCACTCGAAACGTGCTGGTTACGGAACCGGAACCGATACAATTGGTTTCGGTTCCTAAAATATGGAACCGATTAACACCAGTTCCGATTTTGGTTCTCATGATTTGGAACTGTTACCCGTCGGGACTAGGTATCCAGTCCTGCTCGGTACCCAAAACCGGAACCGGCGGGTACTATTTAAATCTATAATCTAGTAATTTAAAACTTGAATTTTATTTATAATTATTATTTTGAGTTGTGAATCGATTTGATAAAGCGATGATCACAAATAAAAGCATTTTGTACAAGTAATTTCAAACTTATAGACAATTAGGCATAGTTGTGAATCCAATCCAGAATCAATGTGATCTGAATACGAGACACAAATTTACTTATGTTAAATAGGAGAACAATATTGGCTCATTAGCTAAGTGCCACATCTTCATCAAACACCAAGACCATTCATGTAGGTACAAATAACTTATCCTTAATAAGCTCTTCACACAAATCTATGTTGATAAGGTCATATAGGTAAGATATATAGGGTTAATTAAATAGAGTCATAAATTGACATCGGGTAGGTGGTTTCGGTTCCGGTTCCTTCATTCCAAGAATCATCGGTTTTGGTTTCATGAAGGTGGATACCCGATTATGCTTACCCCTAGATATAATAATTCATGTTTATAGTATAAACATCGAACCTACGGGATCTAGTGAGAACGACTTGATCATCCTTGTTATTTACTTTGTAGTGTAATGTGTTGGTTACAACTTACAACAAGAAGACGCAAAGATGGTAGTTGGTCCTTAAATCTCTTACGTGATATAATTTGTTTTTTTAATTTTAACTATAAAACCATTTACCCCTCTAATAAGATGGCAACTATTTCTATTATTTATAAGACCATAATTGTTTTATCCTAGTTGTGTAATGCAATGGAATATATAATTTATTGTAAACTAAAAACTAAAAATCAATGCAATCTCTTATTGTAAACCTGAAAAACTTTCTTTTTAACCTTACTAAATAATTCCTTTTAAAATAACTTTAGTAAATAATACTCAAATAAAACACTTCAATATACTTCAAAAAATAGAGTAAACTATTATTTCTACGTCTTTAGTTTGTAAGAAATTACGATTTTTATTCATAGAATTTTGTCTTTTTGATTTATAATTTTTTATTGTATCTATCCTTGAGACTGCCGCCGCAGGGGGGGGGGGGGGTTTGGGATTGTGTCTCAAAGCTTATTTGCTTATTGGCACTCTGGAGAAACGGAGGTTTCAAAAAGTCAATCCGAATGACTTCTCTAAATTGCTTATCATGTTTCACACTGTTCCCTCGTCGTCACCGATCCAGTCCTCGTCGTCACCTTTGCATAGTGATTTGGGTATCGATCTAGATTATCGATTTGGGTATCGATTTCTCCAAACTGCTCTCTCTGACATTGTCGATTTCTCCACTTCGTCGTCACTGGCCCGCTCTCTTCTGATTTGGGTATCGATTTTTCTCAACTTGGGTCTCTGTTTTGGGTATCACGTTTTGGGCCTCTGATTAGAGTATCAATTTCTCTTTGATTTGGATCTTTTGGTTGCCAAAATTTGCCAAACATTAAACACTAAACACAACCCATGTTCTCACCATGTTTGTTAAAGCAACAAGGTAATTCAAATACTTTTTATGAACCAAATAAGTTAATAAACATTTTTACAACAAAATATAGATTGTTTCAACTAAGCAATTCCAAACACGCCCTACACATATTAAAATTTTCTATTAGTTAATATTTTATTACCGTTTGGCAAAAAACTTTATATTTTTTTTCCCCTTTTCTTGTCTATTAAACATATTCTTTTGTTATTTCCTCATCCACCCCACCCTCTACCTATCCTCTTATCCTACCTACTTATTTTTCCTATTTTTATTATTTTAAAACACAACATTTGATAAAATGGTATTTTTTGATTAAAAAAAGTAATGTATAAATAAAATTTACTTTTATGTTCTTGTTTATAATAAATTAATCAATTATTTTCCACACAATTGATTTTGGAGAAAATAATTATTTTAGCCAAAAAAATACACCCATTTAACCTATTAGCCAATCTCTCCCTCCGGTAACCAAAATACCCACCGATCCGCTCCCGGCCGGCCGCTCTCCGGCGCCGGCAGCCGCTCCACGGCGATTTCCAGCAAAATTCATTTGGGCCGCTCCAGACCCGGCCGCTCGGAGCGGCTCTATTGGTATTGAACAAAAACAATTTATTAGGCTTGTTGTGTGGATGTGGCATATCCAGCGAGATGGTTTAGATGTATATTGTATATTGGAGTGGTGCAGGTTCGAACCTCACCCATCACTTTTTTTTCGTATAAAATTTCATTGGAGGCGCTGGATTTATTTTAAAAAAAGATGTCTTGGCCATGAATCGAACGCAGACCAATATTGTAGAGGTTACACACCCTACCATTAGGCTGGAAGAGGTTTTAATATTTTTTTTGCAACTATTAATATATAGAGGGTGACATGGAGCGGGTGACATGGACTGGGCCGCTCCGAGCGGCCGGACCTGGAGTGGCCCAAATGAATTTTCGCCGTGGAGCGGTTGCCGGCGCTGGAGAGCGGCCGGCCTGGAGCGGGTCGGTGGGTATTTTGGTTACCGGAGAAAGAGATTGGCTAAGAGGTTAAATGGGTGTATTTTTTTTAGCTAAAATAGTTATTTTCTCTTGTTTTTATATTCCTAGTCATTATTGTTTTAGATATCTTGTAGGAGATTTTTGCTTATTAATATATAACAATCAAAGATATAAAAGAACTACTGTATGAAAAGTATTGGATTATTTTATCATAAAGGAAAACAAAAATACAAAAAAACTGAATTGCATGCTTTTGCACTATAATTAGTTGTTGGGATACAACAAAATGTAAAATTTTATTTTAACTAATTGTTAAAGAGAAACTTTTAATTAAAAATCAACATAGATATCTAAACATGTAATACCGTTTTGATTTTCCTTTTTCAAATATATGCCTAAATCCATTATATGGAAAAACTATTGGAGTATCACCGATTAGCCTCTTAATCCATTTATATTTAACACTCTAAAAAGTTAACTTGTATGTGTAAGGCCATCCTTAACCGTACCCCTCATACCTCTCATTTTTGCTGCCACATCAGCGTCACATCAGCTTTACCAACACCTTACCAACACCATACCAATCCATCCTTAACATACCAATACCATACCCCTCTAATTAATTGGAAAAAAATAGAAAAAGAAGAGAGAGAGGGAGAGAGAGAGAGAGAGAGAGAGAGAGAGAGAAAGAAGAGAGAGATAGAGAGAGAGGGGGTAGGGGGTGGGGTGGGTCTCTTTAATTCAACCGGCATGGGCATGCCGACGCCCATACCTGCCTATGCCATACCAGCCATCCAAGATGGTGTTACCGGCGGTGAAGGAGGGGTACCGGCTCGGTACCGATTGGGCTAAGGATGGCCTAACAAGATGACAATAAAAAAGGAGTCAAATATTAAAGGGCATTTATTACCCCATCTACAAACACTAAATTTGGTGTAATAAATGGTTACACATATTTGATGTAACACTTCATTTACAACAAATTATAATAAGCTATAAAAGATAAAAGATAAAGAAAAATACACCTGTTAATATATTATTGTTGGAGCATCTTCAACAGCTATATTAAAATAAATAAATACAATTAGATTTTAGCGTATTTGTTGCTTTGATAATTATGCTATCTTTTATCCTGAAATAGATAAAAGTAGAGAAAACTTGCAAAAATCTTTAAATTTAAATAAATATCTAAATGGTGGGAGATATAACTATTTTAACACTTCAACCAATAAAATTAAGAGTAAACTACAAATTTGGTCCCTGAATTTACCCAAATCTGCACGTTTCGTCCTTGAACTTTAAAAACTACAAAAAACGTACCTGAACTTCCATTTTTGCAACGCGTTTTGTCCCTGCTCACTAACGACGTTAAAACTCAGTTAAGTAAGGGGTAGTTTTGCCAAAGTGAAAGAATAAGGACCAAATTGTAACTCTTCTCTATTCATCTTCATTACTTTCATCTTTAACCCTTACCCACCACCAACACAACTACCACCACCCACACCACCAAACAGCCACCACCACCACTAGGGGTGAGCACGGTCCGGTTCGGTTCGGTTTTTGGCCGGAACCGAACCGAAAACCGCTCCCGTTCGGTTCTCAGTTTTTTTCGGTTCGGTTCTCGGTTTTCGGTTTTTTTTTCGGTTTTTTCGGTTTTTTTTTTCGGTTTTCGGTTTTTTTTTTTGTTTTTTTTTTTCGTTTTTCGGTTTTTCCCTTGGTTTTCGGTTTTTTTCGTCCGGTTTTCGGTCTATAACTCTGTATTTCCTTTATTCCATGTTTCAACTTTATAATTTGCATTTAATTTGTTGAAAAATTATGTTTAGTTGTTTACAACTTTACATATAAGATTTGAATATAAATAGAAACTCCTTTAGTTAAAAATTATGTTTACATAAGACATAAGTCTATGTTTACAACTTTAGTTATTGAGTATAAATAAAATTTAGAATTTTAGAAGCCAAACAAAGAATGTTTTGAGGAAAAAAGTAGCAACATGTTAAAAGATAAGGGGTTAATTTATTAATTATATATAATTATATATAATTTAAAAAAATATAGTATATATATCGGTTCGGTTCTCGGTTCTCGGTTCGGTTTTTAATTCGGTTCCAAGTTCGGTTCGGTTCGGTTTTTTCGGTTCGGTTTTGGAGCCAAAACCGAAACCGGACCATTTGGTTTTTCGGTTTCGGTTCGGTTTTTCGGTTTTTTTCGGTTTTCGGTTTTTTTTCGGTTTTCGGTTTTTTCGGTTTTTTTTCGGTTTTTCGGTTTTCGGTCCGGTTTTTGCTCACCCCTAACCACCACCACCCACAACACCAAACACCCACCACCGCCACCACCACCCACAACACCAAACACCCATCACCACAACCATCACCAAAACCACCACCAAAAAACCACCACACCCACACAACATCACCTTCAAACCGCCACCACACCCACCATCCACCAAACCAACACAGCCACCACCAAAACCACCACAGCCACACCCATCACCACCATCTCCATAGATCTAGATACCACCACCACCAATTGAAACCTAGATCTGCAAATCGAACCAAAAGCAAAAACAAATCGAAACTTACCGACAAACTATAAAGCAAATCGGACGTAGATCTGCGGCGGTGGTCTGGAGGTCGCAGGCGAGCGACGGCGGCGGTTTCTAGGTCGCAGGCGAGCGGCGGCGGCGGTTTCTAGGTCGCAGGCGAGCGGTGGCGGCGGTTTATAGGTCGCAGGCGAGCGGCGGCGGTGGTTTCTAGGTCGCAGGCGAGCGGAGGCAGTGGTTTCTAGGTCACAGGCGAGCGGCGACGGTGGTCTGGAGATCGCAGGCGGTGGTGATTGTAGTGTTTGATGGTGGTGGCGGTAGTTCGGAGGTTTCAGGCGGCGGTGACGGTGGTGGCAGGGGTCGCCGGCAGGTTTAGTGGTGGTGGGTGTGGTGGTTTGGAGGTGGTGATTGTGGTGGTGATGGTGGTGTGGGTGTGGTTGCGGTAGATGAAGATGAAGATTATGGAGATGATAAAAGAGAGAAAAGGAGTGTGATAGTTACAATTTGGTCCCTTGTCTTTTATTTTAACAAAACTACCCCTTACTTAACTGAATTTTAACGTCGTTAGTGAGCAGGGACGAAACGCGTGCAGATTTGGGTAAACTTCAGGGACCAAATTTGTAGTTTACTCTAAAGTTAATTAATGCTAAATGTTTAAGATAGAGAAATGATTATTTTAATACTCCAACCAATAGAAAGAATTTTAAAGATGCTATAATAGAATAGTTGTTGGAGTTAAATACAATTTTTTTTAAGATTTTAACTTTTTTTACTTTATTTTAGAAAAAATTTAGCATATCTTTGGAGATGCTCTTAGCTCACCTCTTTAGTTTTAGACGCCTAAATACTGCTTCAATCTCTCGATGCCACTCCATCAAACTATAAAAATCTTGGGTATTTTTTATTGCTCAAAGAGTTTTGCAACCATCTTGTTGAAAATCTAGATTGATTCAATATATCAAATTCGTGAAGTAATGCCATTCATTTGCAGCATAATTAAAAATTAAACATCTTTAAATCAAGTAACCCTTTTATAATCCTATGCTTTCATTTTTGTTTTATCTCCCGTTTTTAAGCTATGGGAAGTCCGTATATGAGAAACCAAAGTACTGCTCCGGTACTTCTACTATCACAACCTCACATTCAAATTCCTTTCCAAATTTCTCCCGAACTGGAAACAAGCTTCACCTCAAATTCCTCTCCAATTTATAGGCCGATTTTAATTTCAAGGAAAAACACATTGAATAGGAAAACCAAAGAAGAATAAGGATTTTGCCTATTTCGACTTTCAAACAGGGATCGGGTAAATGGCAGTGATTTTATAAAGATCCTTGATATGGATGGAGGCAGTTATTGGGGCAATTTTGATTATGAGTTTCAAAAAAGATAAAGATACTGATAATCGGTTCGAATCCTGCTTGTGATCACCCCTAGATTAAATAATGATTTTTAATGCTTATATTTTGATGTTTAAAAATGTTGGTAAGTAAGATAAAGGGAAATCCTCCAACATTTGGTTAGATTGATAAGTGGGCCCATGTTGGATCAGCACCACATACCAAACCCTTCACACCCTTATAACCATTTAAAAATTAAAATCCTATGTACGTTTAAAGTATTTTAAAATAGGATTCGACTGAAAATAAAATAAAAATAACAAAATAACAAAAATTTTGGGTGGTTGTCAAGGTTTTGGTGCCAAAGAGAGCTTTGGTGGTGAAGGTGGTTTGGTTTGTTGTGTGAGAAAAAAAAAATCAAAAGCAAATATAATTTGTATTTTTTTATATTATTAATTGTAATCAGTTATAAATTTTATGACACATCTTATATAAATAAATTTGTATAAAATACTCAGGGTTATGAAATCAATTTAATAAGTATTGAGCAAGTAAAATTTATAAAATTGTAACTTTGATTTTCAAGATTAGATCAAAAGTAATTAATTACCCGGAAGATGCATGCTTGTAGCTATAGGTAAGTCATAAGCACAATGGTTGCAACAAATCTCGATCTAAGTCTTGCGTCCCCTGAAAACATATTGGTGCAACATTCATACCTGCACGATATGCATTTGCACATAAATTTAGTGGTTCATAACCGTTTTGATCTAAGTGTTTCACCCCTTCTATGCACATGTGGGAAAAAAATCGGTCATATTAATTCAATTATTGGGTCAACAACATCTGTTACATTATCAGATGTTCATATCTTATCAGATATAAGTATGCATAAGTTTAAACCACAAGGGTTGTGGCATACTGGTTAAGGCCTGTGGTGGAAGTGGCTGGTTAACCATTCCACCCCATGTTCGAATCAAGTCGCTTCCAGATTGTGGCCCACTATGGATTAACTCAGGGCATCATGCTTTAGCTGTCAATGAACCTTGCCGAGATTAGTCGGGACAAAACCTCGAATACCCATTAAAAAAGTATGCATAAGTTTAAGTTTTCAATAAATATTATATATACTTAAGAAATCACATATAAAACGCTATATGTTTCACTTCCCACCTATTTGTGGCACCAATTTTTAAACCCAATTTCTATTTTAATTGCAACAAATAGTCAGTGAATTTCTCATTCATTTGTACTCTCGCTTTAGGCGTGTACTAATTCCAAATGAAGGTCTCCCATAAGACCATATATATAACCCATAAAATATTTTCTCAATTTGCATGTGGATTCCTTTTTATTTTGTCCAAAATAGGTATAGAGACGATTTTTCCCAACATGTTATTTGTTATATTTTCTTTATCAGATTGATGAGTTTGACTTTACGTTCAATCATTAAGTATTGATATGAGTACTGATATGATTATGTTTACTTAACTTTTCAGTAATTGTTGTAACTGACTAAGGCCCTGTTTACTTCCTTCTGACCCAACTGGTCGGTCAGATGTATCTGACTCGGTCAGCAGTCTAGACTGTTTACCAACCCCTATATCTGATCGAAAACTGACCGAAAACTGACCGATTCGCTGGCCGAGGACTGACCGGACTAGATCCAAAATCACGCTTACCCGAGTCAGATTACGAATTTCCGTCCTATGCCCTTCGATTCTGGCGTTCGGGGTTTGTGACGGGTTGGTGGTGGACTGGCGTTCGTGGCAGGTAGGTGGCGGCGTTCGGTGGCGACGTTTGGCGTTGGTGGCTGCGTTCGGTGGCGACGTTTGGCGTTGGTGACCGCGTCCGGTGGTGAGATGGCGGTGGTGGCAATCGGCGCTGATGGCGTTCGTTGTCGGGGTGGTGGTGGCATTCGGTGCCGGTGCCGGTGGCGGGGAGGCGGTGGCGCGGTGAAAGGAGGTGGTGGCGGACGGGTGGAATGAGGGAGAAGAGATGAGAGGCTGTGGCGGCTATAATTGTTGATTAGGGTTTTTTGATAGTTGTCTTGTCTTTCACTTTTTAGGAGATGTATTTTTTAATTAATAATTAATAGATTATTTAAAAAGGTAAATTTTGTTTACTTTTTCTATTAAGCAATTTATATTAGGATTATCTTATTTAAAAATAAAGAGTTATTATTAAAATAAAAACTATTATATTTATAACATTTAATTATTTAATAGTATTGAAATATTATATTTTTTAACATGAAATTATAAAAAGGTTAAAAGGGTCTTTTTTTGGTCGGTAAGCACTTATCAAAAATATTTGGTAAACACTCTAACTCAAACAACACTTACTCGAATCAGCACTAATCCGAGTCAGCACTCTTACCCGAGTCAGCACTTATCCAGTTAGACCAAGTAAACGGCCCCTAAGTTAAATAAGCCAACATGGATACAAGTCCGTTCCTAATATTTTTTAGGCCCTGAGCAAGACATAAATAAGTCATTTTTATACCAAAAAGATCATTAATATACTGTTTCATAACAAATAACACTGAATTGAAGAAATACTAATAATTCATGTAAAACTACTTTCTGAAGTATTGTGAGATACAAAATCAATCAATAATTATTACTAAATTAATAACATATTCCATATCAATTGTAGACAAACGAATCCAAATTGTTGAAAATTAAAAAAAAATTAGAATCTAAATCAAAGTTTTTAACATTTAAGGATTTTCTTAGTTGAAATTACAAAAATAAATCGTTACTCTACTATTTAATTTACATTTTACGATTAATGTTCAAATGCATGTTGTGGTCAATGGTCAACAGACAACTTTTTCAAAATTTAGAATTTTAAATGATAAATTTGCTTGTATTTAGAAATTAACAATATGACATGACTATTATTCATTAACTTTCAAAATGTCGTGTAAAGTTTTTCTTATTGATTTTTAACGAAATTCCAAGTTAAATAATGACTTTAAAACGTTTATGTTGGTATTTTTCGTCTTCAATTATTGTAATATATTATTTGAATTAAATAATAACCTTAAAAATTTTATAGCCACAAATTGTTGGTATTTTTCGTCTTCAAACTTATTAAGAGTCCCCGGGCTTTGCGCCGGGTTATAAACTATTATAGATTTTATCATTAGTAGTAACATGGATTTATATGAAACGTAAAGTTTGTACATATGTTGTTAAACAAAAGGTTCGTATATTGTTGAGGAGGAACAATCAAATACATACCAAGTAATTCGTAAACACTTACACACCAATTTGCATATGAGATTTACTTCCTAAAATTATGAATTTTATTAACTAAAGGCTATTAATAATTCAAATTTCAAATTGTTAGTTGCCATAGCTATATTATCAAAACACCCCCAATATTTATGCATCGTTAGATCAAAAATTCAATGGTAAATCAACGGTTTAGATTGGTGTGTAAGTGTTTAAGAATTACTTGGTGTGTATTTGATTTTTCCTATATTGTTGAGTATTTAACTATATACTTACAACAAAAAAGAGTTATTCATTGCAGCTAATGTCTATTTTACGTGGCTGTTAACTTGTAGATAATGTGTGTGTAGGAGGCGAAAACATTATAAATATCAAACCACATGGACGAAAGTCGTACTTTCTTCGTATATTTTACTATTCATCTTCCTGTCAAATGCTAGTATATATATAATATGATGAATGTGTAAAATTAAAAATAGAAAAGTATAAATTAAATAATAAAACGGAAATACGTTTAAAAGTACATATATAATTGTAATATATATGGTATATAATAAAATAATTAGATTGAAAAATATTCAATATTAGACTCATTTTGAAGGTATCGACGGTATGATTATAATTGTGTAGTTTGTTAAAATTAAAACGTATTTTTGTTAACATATTTTAGTGAATATACGATATATGTCTAAAACGTAAAACGAAACATTGAAAACTAAAAGGTATAAAATGAATGAATATTATAACTTCAGGGGAATAAAATATAACTTTTAAAGATGTTTACTATTGAACGAATAGTGTTTTTATTTCCTCATAAATGTTATTATTTATAATTTTGTGATATTTTCTTTGAACAAATTAATAAATAATTTGTATTATTTTGTTTACAATTATCATTTGTATTTTTCTAACGACAATCAAACATACACACACGTTTTCACCTTATTTCGGGATCCAGAAATCCTCAACTAATCTCTGCCAACCATGATCCAACCTAATTAAAGATATCACTATGTTGCAACTTGCAAATCGATATGGATATCGTTAGATGCTCTCTATGGGGATTGAATAACAAATAAAAATATGTATGAGTTAAAACGATTTTTTAATATTAGTTAAAACCAATAAGGGCTGTCTATTTTTGTAATTTTTAAATAATCATTAAAAACTAAACTACAAAAATGTTATATACATAATACTTAGATTATTACAGAATATTAATATTGGATAAAAACCATAATTTATTTATAAAAACTCACTTTTACGTTGGGTGTGGGTTTATGCTTAGAAAGTGATTATTGCATATTTAAGCCTTGAAGGATCAATATCAAATTTCATTTAATTAAAGGCTGAATGAATAATTGATTTTTATATATATATATTCTAAAAATCATTATTTTTCCTTACTTGTTTATATAAATTTGATTGCTTTACTTACTAAAAAAAACAAATGCTCAGAATCAGAATTGTTTTTTTATCAATTACTAAAATACTGATGCTTATAAGTTTTAAATTACAATAATAAAACCAGGATACTAATTGATATAATAACTTGATTTTAAGCATCTAGCCAAAGTGGAGTTGGGTATATTGGTAATTTATTAATACACCCTACTTTGGTTGGAGGCTTATGCCAAATACATTGCCTAAATAGGCAAAATACCAAATTTTCTGTTTTTGGAGAATATTTCTATTTAAGTAATATCTGTTTTTAAAAACAGTAAAAATTAATTAAAAGAAATCAAAGAAAACTTAACAAGAAAGGTTCTAGGTTCTAACACAAAACAGAACAATGTTCCTAACAAAAATTAAAGTGAGGGAGTAGGCAAAGTCTAGACTCTAGAGTAGAGAGGGTATGAAATAATGTAAGTGAGAAAGAACTAGGAGGGGGTAGAGATATCGACACCCAAAATAAAAACTCACAACAAAAGCCAAAAACACGATCACAACTATCAAATATTGCAATATTTTCTTCGAGCATGGATAGAAAAGATATGTGAGTTCTTTTATAAGTCTCAAGTTGTAGTTACAAATAACTTTTACAATTCAACTCATAGTAAAAGGTCATGGTCGAAAGGAAGGCTCTAAAGACTGCTTTCTCGTTTTAGTCAATGGCTGCAAGCTGTGGATCGAACAGTGTTGGAGGGTCGGAGGTTGTCAGATGTCTGCACAGTTTTGACAACAGGTTGTGCCTGACGCAATGCCTGATTTATCGACCGGCTGCTATTCTGCTAATGTAAAGACCTCAAACAACCAACAAAGTCAAACACGGAAATAGCATAAACGGCTTGAAGTTTAAAGCCTCCAACTTACACATAAATTCAAACTTTGGTGTTCACCAAGTAAATCCTCACCAATAAACACAACTGAAAGTCTAAATGGAAAAGAAAAGATAACTAGGGCCTTGACTTCGGTCTCTAACTTCAACTCGAATCACGCATGCTCCTTACCCTTCCTTATCTCGGTCCTACTCAACCTGTCTGAAAAGTTAAATTTTGGAAAGGAAACAACGAGGGTTAGACACATTGCCTAGTGAGGTTCCCTCTTTAATTCATCAATTATTTAAAACATTAGTTAAGAAACTTTTCAGGTAAACCACTTGATTAGAAAACACACAAATATGATAATAGCACACTTAATGTCGTTAACACGACCACACTGATGGGTACACACCTCCCATAACATAAGAACCCGAAACAAATTCACGGTTCTCGTAAATGGATCCATATATCACACTGTTGCTTAAGCATTCGCATACTTCAAGATTCACACAATCATTTCAAAACCAAATCGCAAGGTGAAAATCATGAAATACAAGTTACTTTAGTTTTATAAAACCTGTTTGATGTAAAAGATCACCCACATGCGATAATTCTTGGTTTAGGAAGACTCACCTTATCCGCAACCTTCTTCCCGTCCACTTGATCGAGCCTACGAACCGAACAATCACCTAAATGTCGAATCCTTAAGGAATTAGTGACTCAAACGTGACTAAACAACCCTTAGGAATCCTATAATAACATCCTAAGTTAAATTCTAGCTCAAATGAATCAAAATGCAAAACTCATAAAAATCCTCCAGCGGAAACGGCGGGTCAAGCCGCGGCTCCCCCACCCGCCGTTTGACCCGCGGATGCACCCAGACCTGTGGGTCGAGATCTGCAGTCCGAGGCAGCTTCCAAAACCAATTCCAACCCAAACTAAGCCTTCTAAAATGGCCAAAATGGTTGCACACTTCTAGGAGCTTTGGTTTGTCGAAGTTTAAGAGTAATTAGAGTATTAAATTCCACAACAAAGGATTTCATCCAAATCCCTTTTGGCATTAAGCCTATCCATGGAGATGATAAGAGATAAACTATGGTATCAATACCCCACTCAACCAACAATTCTATACTACTCATGAATGTTCTTGAAGTTAATTACTACTAGATTAATGAAATTACTCAAACCTCTATTGATTTCCCTTCTAGGTCAAACCTTTGATGAATTTTAGGGCAAAACAATAAAGATAAAGATGAAGGAGGGTTTAATTTCATACCTTGAAGAAGCTCCCTTCTCTCCTTGCCCTTTCCACCTTCACACCCAAGAACACACACTTGAATTTGTGCAAATGACTATTTCTCCCTTCTCAAAATCCCTAATTTCAATGCTTAAATACAAAGGCTTTTTAGCCCAAACCTACATTAGCCCAACTTTCATTAGAAAAAGCCCAAGATGATAAATTCAATTATCTGATAAAACTAAGGTTATTACAGCTAATTGTTTGTCTAATAAGCAGCGGGGAACCCAAGACGGGGATGTTTACCTCTCACAAACTTGCCCTGTTCGGAAGCCTTCTAGATTATGTGTTGGCTCTGACCGGCTACCACTGTTTCGGTTTATTTGCTTTATGTTCCCTATGAAGTGTGACTCTCCACATGTGTTACGGTTGTTGGTTAATAATTTTTTTGTTGCTGCTTAAAAAGAAAAAAAAAATTCGACCTTTTTCTATTCATTTGGTGTTTACAACACAGTGGAACACTGTATGCCATCAACAACCAAGAACCATAGATCCCTTAATCATCACTTTTGAAGTTCATACTTGCCTTATAAATATTATAGAGACCGCGACACCAATCCTCAATTTTGGACCATAAGTTTGGGTATAGGGTTTCAAAAATTGTTGTTTTTTTTTTTGCCATCTTTCTATTGTCATTAATTTCGAATATATTTACATATTATCATCGAATGCTATGAGTTAAAACTTTTAAAATAAATATTAGCTAAAAAAATGAATAATAATAAGTATAAATGTTACTCAACCATCCATTAGAGATTTTAAAATCCTTTTAATTATAGAGTAAGTTATGTTTTCTGTCCCTGGGTTTTGCTAAAAATTACAAGTTTCATTCCTGTAGTCTTAGATTTTCAGTTTTCGTCCCTACAATTATATATAATCGCTGAGTTCTATGTGTTATTTTAATAACTTAAGGGTAAAATAAATGAAATAGCATTTAAAGGTTTTATATAGTTTAGAGTAAGTTACATTTTTGGTGCTTGTAGTTGTCACCACTAGCAAATCTTGTTCCTCTTTTAAATTAATTACAATTTTAATCATAATGGTTGCTATTTTATTTTACTTTTGGTTATTGGTTGTCATTTTGTTTCACTTTTGGTCTCTATGGTTGTCACCCACTATCAACTCTCATCCTTCGAGATAATTGGATTTAAGTTAGTCTAAAGGACCAAAAACGAAACAAAACGGCAACAATAGTGTGTTTAGAATTACTACTCTTTGGAGGAAAGTGTGGGCGTGGTGCAATATGTCGGAGATTAGAATTGATTCGTTACTCTCCTTCAAAAGGTCTTTTCACCCGAGTGATCGCCGCAACTCTAGAAGTGAACTGATTCGTGCAATAATTATGGTTACTGTTTGGTCAATTTGGCGTTGGCAAAACCCAAGCAGTCCACGTTTCGCCGGAAGAGGTGGGTAAAATTCTGGAATATTTTTCCGGGGGTTCAAAGAATCGCTCACCTTTGGATTACTTGTAGAAAACCCCGCTCAAGGATTTTTGGCAGCAAGTATCTAATGTTCCCGGTTAATGTTGCTTGATTTTTGGTTGCCTGGCTTTTGGAAAGCTCTTTTCCGGGCCTGTTTGTTTATGTGCTTGTATTTCTCTCTTCCAATTTCTTGCTGGAGGTGCTCTCTTAATAAAGTCTCGATTGAGTGACAAAGATGATGGCCTAGCTGAAGCTTCTTAGCTCTCTTCCTTTTTTGTCGTTTGAAAAAAAACGGCAACTAAAGTGATAAACTATATTAGTTCAAAAAAGATAAAAATCGTTAGTGTGTAAAAACCACAATGATCGAAAGTATTTACTCAATAGTTTGATGGTTTATAATATAGGAACATATTTTTTCTAAATGAAGTGATTCTTGCTTTTATGAATATCATTTAAATGGGGAAATTAAGCGAAGTAATCAACCTTTCCAACTAAATTTATTTTTTAATTATTTTTGGTATCAAATTCTTATTTTAGCCTCAGTTTATGTAAATATCTTACAAACTTACATAAACCTTTTGTTTTGATTTAGAAACTAATTTTTTTTTTTTGCATGTAGCCTATTTGCATGAGAAAATTACACAAATGGACATATTTATGTAAACTTGCATAATTTTTTCATGTAAAGTTTATATAGATGCATACAATATTTACTTGAACCCTTTGAGGCCTTGACTAAGATGTTTGGGATTGCTTATTTAAAATAACTTGGACTTTTATGAAAAAAAAATGTTAATCCTTCTTGAAAAAGTTAAAATGGATTGACTTGTTAAAGTGACTTATCTATTTCTTATGGAAGTCATAAGCACTCTTATCTAAACACTTATAACTACTTATCTTGTTTTTTTTTTTTTTTTAAATAAGTCAATAAACACCTCACGTAAGCAATCCAAACACTCTTTATATTGGGAATTCAATTTAAAAAAATAACTAAAAAATGAATTGAAGTGAAATATCAATTATTTCAATTATTTTGGTCAAAAAATTTTTAATCTAAAACACACGTTTATAAATGAATAGAAAGAGGAAGTAATGAATTTTGCAGGGGTAGCTGCCCACAACTATCATATGACACTGTGCTTCATTTATAAAACTTGTACTCCAATAGTTTAGTTCAGGATATTTATGATGGTTGAAAAGTTTTGAAAGTATTGTACACTTAACATTTTTAACAGATTATATTTATATGAAATATAATATAAAAATCAAAGTTTTAAGATATTTAGTAAAATATTTTCTCACTTATCTAAACTCTAGACATTTGTTTACAAACTAAAGTAATATCTATCTTTTTATAATTTAGAGGTTTTAACAAATTTTCTGTGTTTTTTTATTTTATTATATAGTTTTTTTTTTCTCTATTTTTACGTAGTTGTTGAAGATATTCTTATATTTAATTATGTCGGAATTGATATTATCTAATAGAGTATGATTATTGTTTGCATACGTATTCCTAAGCACTTTTGTACTTTCGCTAACGTACTCAACAACTCGCTCTCAACGCTGCTACAAGCATATCTCACTCCACAAATCACCCATTTTTATATAAAAATATCCGTTAAATGCTTATCTTTTCCATCTTGTCTAATCCTAATTTTTACACACACTTAGTCTTTCAACCCAAAGGCTTTTTGACGAGAAATAATATGAAAATAATGTGATCATGATTGAGAATGATTGTTCAATCATGCTTTTCCAGTATCCATGGTTTAACGTTCATCTTATCTGTAAATAAGATTATTTTTAGTTAGTTGGATTACAACGGAATTTAAAGAAATTGGAATGATCGATTCCATTGACAACATTCAATTCTTATGTGCAGTTTGTTATGAGTGTTTTGATAAGAAATTTCATCCCACATATGGTGGACTCTAAATTCTTTGGGTTCTAGGCTAAATTCCAATTCCTTCATCCATCTTTAAAAAGAAAAGTATTATGCTCTTATATTTACTTCATTAATTTCATCCCACTACGATGGTTGTCACTACTACTATCGTCTCCACCGTCATCACCAACATTACCACCATCATCTTCACCCCCACCACCGCTCTACTTGTCAGCGTCGCCACCACTGTAACTGCCACCATCATTGTCATGTCAACATAGCCACACGTCACTGCCACACTACTAGTACCATTGGACGCACTAGTGCCTCCCCCAACGCTACTAATATATTAAATGAAACAAAAAAAAATTCAAATTCTTTTGAAAAATTACATTCTAACTCATACAAACCAAATTACCAAAAGCATGGTCAAACTTGATTAAATTTCATAATAATTCCTTGTTGTTCACCACAGACATTGACATGCAAGAGGGGAAAGGTTTTTAGTCGCCACATAAAATTTGTGGAAAACATACTTAGTAAAATCATTTCAGTGTTCTGTATTTTATTATATATTAACTATTTCATATATCAGTTGAGTATTTTTAACATATTTAAAACTTCGAATAAATATTCTTATAAAAACAATACTTTTTCATGGTACAACATTTAAGTAACATTAGTAATCGACATATGCCTATAAAAAAGACAATGGATCCATATTTACTTTACCAGTATCTTGTTAATAAATGATCGTAAAACAAGTTAAATAATTTTTTTTAAAACCACCATGAAGAAAATTACAACAAATACCAAGTGAAAAAGGTCATCTAATGTTAATTAACAAATAAAATAGGATATTTTTTTGCCTTCTCCCTATTTTCAAACCCATTATATCTTGTTGGGCTGATAGAGTGAATATCCCAGGGAATTTTAGTTTGGCTAATCGGCCCACATGGATCAAGTTTATTTTAATCTTCAATAATTGAAAAAAATGAGTATTTGATTAATAGTTAAATATTTAAATCGTATAAAAGGTTACAAGATGTACAAACGAGAGACACTAAAGATTATAAATCCTTTTATAAAATCTAAATCTTTCAAAAATTAGGTCAAACCAAACAACCCCAAAAATATCAAAATTCCCCAAAAATAAGGAACCGTGTAAATATTTGTTGCATATAAACATTTTATATTTTAATAAAACGTTCTTTGTAATTATTATTAATAAACAAATAAATCTACTTGAATTCGATATACTAAAAGGGTGTTTGGGATTTTGCTTATTTAAAGGGCTTATTAGCTTTATATTGGTCCTAACCCGGTGATAGTTATTTCTAGTGTTTGGATGAGGTGATTTTTTTTCTTTGTGCTTATATATGTGCAAAACCACAGATAAGCGGTTTTTAATATAGAAACAACTTATTACCCTTAAAACCCATATTACTTTTTTACCCTTTTTCTATATGCGCTCTGGTGGTCCATACAACGAAAGAAAAACTCGTCTTCTCTGGGACACTAGTCCTTCGATGCTCTTCTCATAACCATCACCATCGTTCGTCTCCCTCTGGCACTCATTTTCTTCGGCGATTCCTCACTCGTTCGCCTCCTCTCATTAGGTATGTGTTCACTCTCTAGATTTCTCTCCATCTTTGCATCTAGTAGGGTTCGCTTTTCTATGCCGATTTTCAATTATTAGTGTTAGATTTTCACTGGTTTACATTCGATTTACATTGGTTTGGATCTATTATGTAATAATAGAAAGGTTAAAAGGTGGAGTTTTTGAGGCAATTGAATTGATTCCATTTACTGTGTATTCTTGAGGTTAATTATATGTGTAATTATTTAATTGATATTTTTTTAGAATATATTTATTATTATTTTTAAGCTTCTGTAAATATGATGTATTTGTAAGAGATCTTTAAAGATACTGTGAACAGAATATCTTTTATACACCAAATACAATAATTAATATGGATAAGCAAAATCGATCGTTTCTTCATTATGTGATTTTTGTTTCAGAGTGTTGAAAATTTTGTTATTTTTAAATTAAATCAATTTGTTTTTATATTATTTTTACTTGAATCTTTTTCATTTCATGTTCATATTTTCTATCTGGTTTCGATTCAATCATATTTATACTATACATATTAAAGGTGTTAATTTGGACACTTAATTTGCTTAAAAACATATTAATATGATATGATTTTCGTTAAAACTAAGTGAGTTAAAGAGTAGATAGAGTTGAAAATCATACAAAATCTATTAACCAATTTAAAACTTTAAAGTGATAGACAAATATTTTAAATTAGCTAGTTTTTGTTTTTAACAGAACGTTAGTTTATAATTTTATGTTAATATTAATACAGCATCGGAATGAAAAATAATGAAAATGGAAATAAATATTTAACTATCATGCAGAATTTGTTAAAAAACAATAATTAATTAAATTTAAATAATTAACTTTTCGGTAGAAGCATTTGCGATTCTCTCGAGGACTGAAAATAAACTATTTTAAAATTAAGGGGGCACAAATTCAAATTTATTTTGAATGCAGTCACGTAACCCGATGTCTTTTTGCTTCTTCTGGATTCCACCCGGTTTCAGATTTTCTTTCCAAAAGTAGTCCAAAATATCAATGGAAAAGATATATGCTTTGAGCATCTTCAACATTTTATATATACGTTACAATTTATAAAGTAGAATTAAGAAATAAAGTATTTAAAAATCTACATCCAACTCTAAGGCCATCCTTAGCCCGTCGGTACCGTGAGCCGGTACCCCTCCTTACCGTCGGTTGCACCATTGTGGATGGGGGTATGCCATCGGTAGTGGAGATGGCCGGTACTCAGGTACCGATTGAAGAAAAGCAACAACCCACCCCCTACCCCCCTTCTCTCTCTATCTCTCTCTTCTTTCTCTCTCTACCTTTTTTAATTTTTTTTTAATCAATTAATTAGAGGGGTATGGTATTGGTATGGTTAATGATGGATTGGTATGGTGTTGGTAAGGTATTGGTAAAACTGATGTGGCGCTGATGTGGCAGCAAAAATGAGGGGTATGAGGGGTACGGTTAAGGATGGCCTAAGGCCATCTATAGCACCCTCAAGTAAGGGGATCGGGTTCAGCGAGTGAGGGAGGACATTGTTACGCCCCATGTAGATCTCTACACCCGTGTGACTTCTCCCTTCTCTATCCTTCTTTCTCTCTTTCTCTCTTTTATGTTAAATACACACACACACACACACACACACACACACACACATATATATATATATATATATATATCTATATAGAGTCAAATTCATTTAAAAACCAAAACATTAGTAAAAACCGTAAAAACTCATGGTTTCATAGCTTAAATCAATGAAAACTTTTCGTGGAGTTGTTTAATATGATGCAAATGTTTCTAATAATGCATTTTTGGTGTTCTTTTTTGTAAAAATGACAAGGTTTCATAAGATTAAAAAAAATACTTGAAACAGTTTCATAAGAATGAAAAAGTGTATGAAACATTTTCATTTCACATAAAAAAACACCGAAATATAACACAATTTCATCAAAAAAAATGAATTATATGAAACATTTGCATCATATTAAACAACTCCACGAAGAGTTTTCGTTGATTTAAGCTAAAAAAACCATGAGTTTTTACGGTTTTTACTAATGTTTTGGTTTTTAAATGAACTTCTCTCTCTCTCTCTCTCTATATATATATATATATATATATATATATATTTAAAAAAGATTGAGTTAGTTTAGGATAGTTGTACTCCACTTCAGTATAAGAGGGTAGAAAAGAGAAAATACTGATGTGACGTGGATGTTACATCAGGGTTTAGCGGGTTTAGAGGGTAGCGGTACACATAGTCTAACCATATTTATGTTAGAGTGTCCACATTAATTATATGGAAAATTAAAAAAATCGAGCGACTTTAGTGTTTGAAATGATTAATTCCTTGTACAATTGGACATCTAATCATCATTGGTCGGTTTTAATTGGACCGGACGGGTTTATTTAGATCAATTGAATTTATGCACACCCTAGTTCATGTTGTCATATTCTTTGAACCAAAATTCTATATATTTCAATTTTATTTAATGTTTGATGAATGTTATTTGTTGCAGATGGTTAGAATTATTTAATCAATATGTACCATTATTATGTATCAACACGATGATTCGAGGATCAATATGAACCATCTCAATTTCTTTGGATTATGGAAATGTGACAACTCGATCGATTGCATCGGTCATTCGAGGCTAAAGTCAGGGAATAAGTAAAACTCAAAGTAATGGCACAACACCAACTAGGGCTCGAGGGACTGGCCAATAGCAACAATAACAATACGATTCTTACAGAGAAGATACTGTAGGTACTAAAACCTATGTTGCTTATAATGTTGGCCAATGTTGTTTGTAGTCGGAATTGAAAATCCAAGGAATACTAATGAAATTAATGACAATATCAGTAATACAAATAAAGAAAAATATGCACTTAACAGACTTTTAGTTGCACTCGCCACAAGGAATACCAAGGTAAAAAAGGCTTATGAAGTGGATCAACAAAATTGAGAGTTGTTATAATATACATAGGTGCTCATCAGCACAATGACTCAACTTTGCAGCTATGCCAACTTTTACAATGCAACTTTAAATAGGTGGAATACAAAGTTGGTGTTAAGAAGCGATACTTGTTCAACTAGAATCATGTAGATTTTTAAAAAATAATGTGTTAGTATATGTGTGGTTTGATTTTTGTACAACTAAAAAAAGTATCTACTATTTTCTGCCACCGGCTGAATAAAGATATAAGTTAGAAAAGAATTATACTAGATAATGTACAAGAATGCGTACTAATGAAAATCAACATGAAGTGCATGTTATGGCACCAATACATAGTATAAAACTCTATTTGCAAGATCATGGTGTTGTATATTTATAATAAATACTTTATCTTCGCTACGATATTAAGAAACTCTTTAAAATAAAGAGTATTTTGTAATTGTATGTAACTGTTTAGAGATTTTAGCATTTGATTATGTATTTTGGATAAATTACATAGAATCTGTTAGAAATGGTCTTATGAATTATTTGGGATATGAAAAATATATGGCAATTTCAAATGCAGAACTTTTTTAGTTTTTACGAGCGAAACAAAATTACATGGCCCACAATCGATCATGAAAAGTTTAGTTGATGCAAATGTATAGACAAAACATGATTTTAGCAACACTTATTTTGTTTTAGCGCAAGTTCAATAAATGAAGTGTTGTTATAGATGACCAAATGTATGCAATATTTATTAAATTATATTATCCCTGTCTCAAGCTGTCTGTTTCTTTAGCGTCTACTTGAACACATCGAATATATATGTGTATGACGAGAGTCATGTTATCTTCAGAATTCGATGTTTACAACCGAATGTGACTGAAAAAGATGGATCACATTAGACACTATATCAACATTCTAATAGTGGGATGTAATGCAAATATATATACCGCTCCTTTAATCATGATTGTAGATTGAAAAAAAATAGATGGTTTTTATTTGGTTTTCATAGTTTGTAAGAATCATCCAGTTTGCATTTATGAGAATCTATATAAATGGCTAAACGAATGGTTTAGATGAAGGTTGTACGAGTTGTAACTTTTTACTGTGTTACAAAATAACCTTAGCCTATATATATATATATATATATATAGAAAGTTCGGCTGCAAACTCAAATTTCATTGTGAACGTGAGGACAGCTAAGGGAACGTCACGTGGCATATCCAGTTTGCATAATACAACATGCAATAGTACTCAAACTGAATAATTCCGCATTCAATATTATTCAATTTGAATAATTTTGGATGTTGTATTATTTAGTTTGAATAATACATGATTATTCAGACTGAATATGTCACGTGTCGTGTTATCGGTTGTCCTCACGTTCACAGTGAAAGATAAGTTTTCATTTGAACCTGACTCTCTTTCTATACACACACACACACAAACACCACACACACACACATCACACATATATATATAACTGCAAACTCAAATATAATTGCAACATAAGGACAGCCGAGAGCGCGTCATGTGTCACATTTAGTCTGAATAATACAAGATTATTCAGGCTGAATGTCATGCATTATTCACCATGAATAAAGCATGAACGTTCAGTCTAAATAATCGTGTATTATTATGATAGAATAGGACACATTGCGCAATCTCGATTGTTCTCACGTGCGTAATTAGATTTGAGTTCCCATTTAAAATTACCCCTTTCTCTCTCTCTCTATCTCTCTCTCTCAGTATATATATATATATAAATATATGCAAAGGAAAGTTCAAATGTGAACCACTTTTGGTGTGAACGGAGGACAGCTGAGAGCGCGACACTGGCGACTTGATGTGGTCCCTCTTTAATTCAATGCCCTCCATGAATCGCGCCTAGTCATCCGCCTTGGATCTGACGTGGCGCCTAGTCATCCGCCACGTGTCGTGCTCTCGGTGTCTCACGTCACAACCAAAAGTGGTTCACATTTGAACCCACCCTATATATGCATACATATATATATATGAGAGAGAGAGAAGAAGATCAGATCACGTGAGACCAAGTATTTTCCGTGAGACCGTGAAACAAATTTACACTTGAAATTCACAACAAAACACTGTGAAGGTAAAAAGTTTCAAACATTCATAGTGAAAAGACTGTAAATTTTACGTTCATTGTGTTTTTTTACTGTAAATGTTCGATTTTTTTTACCTTCACAGTACTTTCATTGTGAAGGTTCAGATATATATATATATATATACCTTCATAATGGTTTTCTTGTGAAAGTTTTAATTTTTTTACATTTGTTTGGATTATTTTTTTACTTTGTAAGTTTTTTTCAGTTCGAATGTTCGAATGTTTCTTACCTTCACGGTGTTTTGCTGTGAAAATTTATGTGTTTTATCATGGTCTCACCGGTCTTACGAAAACAGTTTGATCTTACTTGAACAGTTTGATCTATATATATATATATATATATATATATATATTCAATCACATTCGATTGCAATCATCGAATTCTGAAGATAACACGACTCTCGTCATACACATATTTGGGTTTTGGTTCTTTTTGTAAATTTCATATGATCCACTTATTTCAATTTTATGTCACAATCAAATTGGTTTCTTTTATCAAGATATAATGTTGATCTTTTTTCGAACATTTTATGCCAAGTTGAACAATGTTATGGTCATTTTCTAGTTAATAATTCACCCTTTTTTGTATTTGTTTGATGATTTATTCCATTGAAAAACCTTTTCAATATCAAGTCATTATCTCTTTGATGATTTGTGTTACCTTATTTTCAAATGATAAATTAAACCTTACATATTCAAATTGCTAGCATTTTTTTTGAAGGTATGGCGAAAACATTCAAACGAATAATTTGCGTTACCCTATTTTCAAATGATAAATTAAAGCTTACATATCCAAATTAATAGCATTTTTTTAACAGCAAGGCGAAAACATTAAATCAAAAACGCTAGCAAGAAGCTAGCAAAAGGAACAAGGAAAACTAAAAACACGAAGCAGGAAAGTTACACCAGACGACCCAATTGTGTTTAAGATCACGACAATTAGCTCTAATCTTCAACACCCCCCCCCCCCCCCCCAGGGGGGGGGGGAAGTAATCGCCTTTAGATGACTAAAGATGATCCAAATTAATAGCATTAGTAGTATGTATCCGAATGTCTAAAAAAGAAGAGAGTGCTTGGTTGGGGGTATTAGAGGGTAAGAAATGAGAATAATAACGCAAATTGTTGTTTGGTTTGATATTATATAATGAGATCATTGCTGCAAATCCATTAATTTCATTCCTTACCAAATTTGGTGGAATGAAAATTTTTATTTTTACTTGGTTCTTTTTCCCATATGTCGTTCCTTCTATTGATGTCAAATGGAATATCTTTTGTATTTTTAAGTTGTAGGAAAATATTCTTTTAATATAAAATAACTTTTCATTGATTATATTGGGTTAACCCAACAACATCAATACAATTTTTATATCTATTCCTATTCTCCTACATTCCCATTTTCATTTTTATTTTCATTCTTTAAAATGAACCAAGCACATCCTAAATTAGTATGAAAAACATGTTCATGTTATTAGGTGCAAAATTGTTAAGACAATGAAATTGAACTACAAACCAAATTGAACAAGTAAAAAGAGTTTAATCATTTAATTTGGTTCAATTTTGGCTCCATATTAATTGGTTCAGTTTACCTAATACTTTACTACATTTAGTGGAGCAGGGTTAACTTTTTGGCCGAACCCGTTTAAAGATTAGGTTCAAGGTTTGTATTACAATCAACCATAAACCAAAGTATGGAATATTAATGTAACTAAATTAAACCAAAAAGAAAAGGGTCCAATCCTTAAGTAATGTATTAATGTAGTTTTGTAAGCATTTTGAATATAATAGGTTTTTACTAAACTTGACCATCAACATGATTCAATTTGTTTTTAAAAAGGATTCAATGATAATAAATAAAACCTATTAACAAATCATTGAATCAACATGATTCAATTTGTTTCATGCTACAAAAAACATGTTTATAAAACCTAACTAATTCAAGGGGAGAAAGAATATGTCGAATAATCCAGATTTGAGGAGATTTCAAAAATTTATTACCATGAAAGAAAGAAACTGTTATTGAACTATCACCAATAAGAAATTTTGATGTTAAATATTTAGAAAAGAGAGATAATATTTCATTAAATGTATAAAAATACAATTAATACTATATTTTATAAAGTAGAGAAGTTGTTGGAATTAAATGTGGATTTTTTAGGAGATTATAAAATTTATTTTTGAAGAAGCTAGTTGTTAGATGACAAAATAGTTGATGGTTGATCAACTGGTAGTTAGTTGACAAGGTAGCTGATAATTAAGTTTGTTTAAAATAGAAAACGACCAAAAGAGACATATTAAAAAATCCGCAACCGGTCTATTTTATAAAATAACTAAAACAATTTTCAAATAACTAAAACAAGTTAGTTGTGGCTTGGTTTTGTTGGTGCAGGGCGTTTTGTTTTCTATAGGGTTTTTGTAGGTTTGGTTGGATTTTGCTGTATTTTTCTTGATTGGTTTATAAATTGCCTTTGCCTTTCATTAAAAAAATAATAATAATATGTTAATTTATATGGACAAGATAGTAAAGAAATTTAAATAATATAATATCAAACTAATAAAGTTTCAATTTAATTATTATTATTTTTTTTAATAAATTTTGAATTTGTAAAACAGGAAAAAGAAACTTTTAGCAAAGGTCTATATTAATTTATAATTTTAAATTATCGTTATTAAAAAAAACTTTATATAATATAATAATAATTCAATCTAATTGGTTGGCATAAATAAGAATATCATTTTATTTAATTTTTTCGAAAAATTCCTGAAACTAAATAAAGAACATTTTATATATTCAATTTTTAGAACAAATACGTTCTCGTATGGTAATTATTTGCAAATCTATATCTATATATATATATATTAAAAAAAGGTTTTTACTGATGTCATGATTATGAAATTGAGCCATTTGATTGGCCAATTAAAAAAGAATCATCAAATGATGATGTCATCAATTATTCTTATTATTTTAATACCATAATTATCTTTATAATTTACATTTTTTATCCTTAGAATTATTTGATTAAATTACTTTTTATCCATTAGTTTCCCATCTTTCACTTTACATCCTTATCATTTTAAGATAATAATATATATTAATTAAAATGTATTAAAAATTTTGTTTTTTGTTTTTAATAATTATACCATTATAATCGTCTCGACAATACCTTCAAAATGAGTTTAATATTGAATATTTTTTTTAATTTAACTACATTATTAATATTATATATAAATTAATTTGTTTAGATTTTATTACAATTCTATTCTTGATATTCTTGAAATTTAAAGATTTTATCTTTTTAACCTAAGTATTTTTATAGATTATTTATAAGTAATTAAAATTTATTTTATTTAAAACTCCATCGTTGATATTCTTGAAATTTAAAGATAATATATTTTTAATCTAACTATTTTTATAGATTATTTATAAGTAATTAATTTTTTATTTAAAATTCTACAAATAAAAAACACTACATATTTTATTTTTGAATCCCTCCAGTTATAAAAATAGAAATAAATTAATTTGTTTAGATTTTATTACAATTCTATTCTTTATATTCTTGAAACTTAAAGATTTCAGTTTTTTCACCTAATTAAGAAAGAACAGACGAAACAAAGAAGAAGAAAACAAAAACGAAATAGGAAGGAAGGAAAAAGTAAAAACCATATGTTGAATTTTTTATTTTCTGGATACTAAAGTTTAAGCAATTCAAATTTTAATAAACACAACTTTTAACACTAACTAGTTAATGACCCGTATATTATACGGGCATTTGAAACATGTTATTTTAATTTTTAATAAGAATACTTATGTAAATTATATGTTATACGGCAATTGTCATTATAATTGCTTATTACAATAAATATTTTAGTTATCTAATAGCGGTTAAAATTTATTAATATTATATATAAATTAATTTGTTTAAATTTTATTACAATTCTATTCTTGATATTCTTGAAATTTAAAGATTTTATTTTTTTAACCTAAGTATTTTTATAGATTATTTATAAGTAATTAAAATTTATTTTATTTAAAACTCCATTGTTGATATTCTTGAAATTTAAAGATAATTTCTTTTTAATCTAACTATTTTTATAGATTATTTATAAGTAATTAATTTTTTATTTAAAATTCTACAAATAAAAAACACTACATATTTTATTTTTGAATCCCTCCAGTTATAAAAATAGAAATAAATTAATTTGTTTAGATTTTATTACAATTCTATTCTTTATATTCTTGAAACTTAAAGATTTCAGTTTTTTAACCTAATTATTTTTATATATTATTTATAAGTAATGAAATATTATTTTATTTAAAACTCAATTGCTAATATTCTTGAAATTTAAAGATTCTATCTTTTTAATTTAACTATTTTTGTAGATTATTTATAAATAATTATATTTTATTTTATTTAAAATCCTGTAAATCAAAACACTACACATATTTTATTTTTGAATCCCTCCAGTTTTAAAATAATTCACGAAATTCAAATCTTTTGACAAAAGAATAATAAATTTTCAATTTTTATTATTTTAACAGCTATTAGATAACTAAAATATCTATTGTAATAAGCAATTATAATGGCAATTGTCGTATAACATATAATTTAAATGATAATGACAATTGTCATGTAAATGTCTATTCTTATTAAAAATTAAAATAACATGTTTCAAATGCCCGTATAATATACGGGTGATTAACTAGTAATCATTAAAACAATATTGAAGCACTCATTTGTCAATTCGTTCATCAAAAGTTGGAAAAAGCATACAACTTTATGGATTGGTGGATTACATGCACAAAAAGCAATCAATTTTTATTTTATTTTATTTATTTAACGTGGTTTAAAAGGGTCAATAGGTTTTGGCCCAAAATGTGAGGACTAAATTAAAGTAAACCGCATCACATTTCATACCTCGTTTACCAACGACATAAAATAATTATTGTATCTATAAAAATTCATATATAAAATTGTTTCAACATATATAAAATTGTGGTATTATTTTATGCCTATAATTTAAATATTGTTTAAAAAACGTTTGTCATACTTCACCGGAGTGTATCCAACTTGTCACGAAAAGTTATTGTATGTATTGGACTTTGATTTTGTCCATTGTATGTATCAAACTTATAAAAACCTACCATTTGATGTATTTTGATACACTTTTGTGACAAGTTGGATACACTTTTGTGACAAGTTGGATACACTTTCGTGGTAGGTTTTGATAAGTTTGATACATACACTCGGTAGTTTTGATATGTTTGATACATACAATAGAAAAAATAGAAGTTCAATACATACAATAACTTTTCGTGACAAGTTGGATACACTCCGGTGAAGTAAACCCAAAAATTAATGTAATGCAAGTTTTGGGATTTTTGTTGGTAGATCTAGAGACATACTAAATAAAGTTGGAGTTCAATTAGTTTTCTTAATGCAAATAGATTGAAAATAGAGAAAATAATTTTTATACCCAATGAGAAAATACCATTTCATCTCCTACCCTTTCTCTCCCAATACTTACTCATATATCCACCGAGCCGCCAACATCGTTCCGCCAAAAACCTCCGGCAACCGCTAACACCCTTATTCGTATATGGTAGGCTAATTCAGCCGCCAATGGTGGGTGTTAATTTGAGCCGCCAATGGTGGGTGCCTATGAGTAAGTTTATGTGAGAAAAAAACATAACTTATTTTATATAGCATTATCTCATCATATGAGCCGCCAATAGTGGGTGTTAAAAGCATTATCTCATCATATGAGCCGCCAATAGTTTTATATATATGGCTTACAATCAATTTTTCCAGCCGCCATATGATCTTGTCGCCAAAAGCGGTCGCCGGAAGGTTTTTGGCGGTAGGGTGTTGGCGGCTTGGTGGGTATATGAGTAAGTATTGGGAGAGAAAGGGTAGGAGATGAAATGGTATTTTCTCATTGGGTATAAAAATATTTTCTCTTGAAAATACACATTAATTTATGTTCTTATAAAACAATTTCTTTTCTAGAGCCTACATAGATAGAAGATGCAAATATGTGTGTTATACGAAAATATCAATTGTATTAGAATCAAGCTTTTATAAGCTCAAACTTGATATTTACATGTTTAATACTCAAGGTTACCATTCCATAGGGAACAAATCAGGTTTGTGTTTCAATTACTTGATGAACGATAGATTCTCTTCTAGCCCTGATCAACAAAGTCCAAATATATTGTTTACTAAGTCAATTCTTATTAGCGGAAGAAAAAAATAAAAGTGTAAGACTTCACGTAAATAAGACGAAATAATACATAAATGTCAAAATCAAACAGGACCAACAAACTCCACCCATCACATGTGAACGAGTCATCAATGGGTATATTAGTAATTTTGAAACCATATATACAACTATACAAGGAATACTCAATGATCATTAAAAACATGTTGAGCATTTACGTGTATCATTGGTAAAATGAGATGGTTGGAAACTTTATGTAACATTAAAACAAACAACTAGATAGGAGTTTTCTGTTATTTCTTCTAAATTTTACAAGCACTTATATTATAAAAACTTTTTTAAAATTATAATCAAGCTATTTTTTAATAAATTTGTTTGAAACTTTTTTTGAACGGAAATTTGTTTGAAACTTGACAAACATTAAATTCACTATAAACAACTATTAACTTATTTTATCATTTTTTATCTATATTTTTCAATTTAATATATTTAAACGATAAAAAGAAACGTAAATAAATAGGTTGAAATCTTGTTGACACAATCCCATCATCATCGTAAAGTCTTTATCCATTTAATATGGTATTTAAAACACATGCTCTACAAAAAAGTTTGATAGGGTGCAATAAATTTAACTTTTAACCTACCACTAAAAATAATCTTAATGAATTTAACTTTTTGTGGTTTAAACATGCATAATAACAATATATTCAAAACCAATTTTTACTTTAAATATTGGTTTTTACTTTTATTAAAAATGATAAGGTACTTTATAGTGAAATAATATTTGATTTTTTTTAATAGAGAGAGGATATTAAAATTTATTTCACATTCAAATGGTACAATAAATAAAAAAGGCAAAGTACTAATTTCATTATTGATAGATGAATCATCGGTTTCTCAATTATGTAGCTTTTTTATGGCCGGTGTTGAAACTTGTATTTATTGTATGGTCTGTCGTAAAACTATTGTCATGTCGTGTGGAACAGATTCAATGATTGGTGAACTCATCCAAGATAAAAAGAAAAAAATCTAGAAAAAAATCCCTTCGCCTACAATACAAAGCTCTAAATCCGGCTCCAAAGGTTTTGGATGTTATTTTCGTTCTTTATATTTGATGTTTAATAACTAGACTGTTTGAAATCAGGAAATGTGATTTTTATATCTCTATTTATAAAAAAGAATCGATCTTATTTAATTTTCAGGTTTTGAAATTTGAATTTTGGCAACATGTCAAAACTAGAGTAGACCTTCAAAAAGCATGATCTTTGTATTTTTCCAGATCATCAAACAATATTAAAACTTTTCTCATATTTTTGCTTTATTTCACTTTTATTCAGTGTCATCGTGGGTCATGATGATCGTTATCGAGTCAGTTAGGTTTCCAGTAAATTGAGGAGTTAGAATTGTACTTAAAATGCAACAAAAAAGTTCTTCCAAGGTAAAATTGTTAGTATGAAAATAGTCAAAGGATGAAAACTAGGCTTTTTATAAACCCAAGGGAACATTTCTGTAATTTACTCTTAGAAAAACTCATTTCTGTACTTTTATTTGTTTTCTAAAACTGTAACATAATAAACACGTTTTGCTATTATTATTATTATTATTATTAAAAATATCGATGCACCGAAAAAGAAGAAAAGTAAACAATCATATAAGGCCATGCACTGTGGCATCGGCTAAGGCCATCGGGCAGCCTTCGGGTATGAGGAACCCGTCGGCTAAGGCCATGCACACCGCCGCACCATCCTTCGGCTTGAAGGAAATCGGTTTCATCAAACCGTTTGAAAAATGACCGTTACCCCCCCCCCCCCTCCACCCCCAACGGCTCTTTTTTAGTTTTTTTTTCTTTTTCAATTTAGTTTACTATATATACCAACCTATACCTCATTTTTCATACAACTTTCAACCATTCTTCTTCATCTTTCAACCATTCTTCTTCATCTTCCAACCTTTCTACAATGTCTTCATCATCATCACCATCATCGGCATCATCTTCTTCAATTTACCACCCGGATTACGATGACGACGCGAACGACATGTTGGAGCTCAACCATTTGGCGGCCGTAGCCGCCATGAACGAAGCGATCAAACTAGTTGTCGGTGACGAAGCAACTTCAAGTCGACAAACGAGGAGGCCGCCAAAAAGTCGAAATCGTATAGTAGCACACGAGAAACTTGTTAACGACTATTTTTCAGATAATCCGGTGTATGACGATAACGATTTCGATCGGCGGTTTCGTATGAAACGACGACTATTCCTTAAAATAGTTGCGGATCTTGAGAGGGAGTACGAATTTTTTAGGTGGACTCATGATGCAAGAGGAGTTAAGGGGTTTTCTCCGCTTCATAAATGTACGTCTGCTATCCGACAATTGGCGTACGGTACTGCTGCTGATGCCACGGACGAGTACTTGCAAATGTCCGAAACGACATCAAGGGAATGTTTTGGGTAGTTTTGTTGAAAGCTGATGTGGCGCTGATGTGGCAGCTAAAACCATTGGGTTGTAGTGGGTCGATAGTGGATGGCCTAAATAGTCACATTTTATAAATTTGGTGAACATGTGATATGTTCTAACAACTTGTTATTAAATTTCTGTGTTTTGCGTTGAGCTATAAAATGTGATGGATTTTATCATAAGTAGTAAGATGGATTTAATATAAAATATAAGTTTGTATAAATGTTGTTATACGAAATGTTAGTATGATGTACTTCATCTTCTTTTTCATTCCACCAACATACAACCACTTCATATAATCTTATTAATATACAAAATCTCGATCTCATCAACAACAACGACATTATATATGTATATATATATATATATGTGTGTGTATCTCAATGGTTAATTAAAATAAATAAACATATTTAATAAATCAATAAATAAAAAATACTAATTGTAATAGATTTTAACCTAACAAAAGCTTTGAAAAAATATCATGTACTTATTAATAGTTTAATGAAACTATTTGACTATTTTTTTTATTAAAGTTATAATAATTAATAGTTAACGAGTAAAAAAAATGTGTTAATAAAATACATAAAGAAACAAAAAGTAAAAAAAATGTAAATTATGTAATTTGAAAATAAAAAATATCAAGAATGGTCTGCTATAGAAACCAAATATGTACTTTAATCAAACATTTTTTTATAGTTAATCACTCAATTTTAACAAAGTTGCATGGATGGATGAAAATGGAATAAAAATAAAAGTTACAGGGATGAAAAAAGCATTTTTTTTAAGATCAGGTGAAAGTATCATAAATGTGAATACATGGACTAAAATCACTTAGTCTATTTTTATTAGAACTAAAATTTCGTCTAGGTTACACAAAACAAAATGGTCCTTGACTTAAAAATCACGAGCATCTGATGTTCAGTTGCTTTGGATGGTTCCTGCTCATCACCGTTAAAACTCAGTTAAATGAGGTGCTTTTATTAATGAAGAGGAAGTTAAACTGTAGTCTTATCTCTATCTCTCGTCTCTTCATCTCAAGCTTATCTTGCCACCAAACCCTCCTCTTAAACACAATCCACCCCACTACACCACCATCTCAAAGCAACACCACTCACAGCTCGTATCCCCACAGCCACCATCGCGCCTTGGCTGGTGTTGCTTGTAGGCGGTAATTGGGTATGTGTTGTGGCGGTTAAAGGGAGATGGTGGTGGTAAAGTAACGTTGAAAGGTGTGAATTGAATTATAATGAAGAGAGAAGAGGTTAACTGTAAAAAAGATCTTACGATAGTTACAATCTAACCTCTTCGTCTTTTATTATCAAGGTTTCACCTTCGAATCTTTTGACCATCACCATACAAGTCTCTTGTATGTATGTACTTCCAAAATCACCATTCACAATCAACATATCAAAACCCCTAACACTTTACATATACTTCGTATACCAACAATTGCGAACACTTCATGGCAAGTGATATATCTAATTGTAGGTGTCGGTAAGTGGTGGAGTATATGTGCATGTTCAATGAGAATAGGTGGTAAGTAACGTTGAAGTGATAAGATGAATATAGAGAGACTAGAAAAGAGATAACCCTTCGTTTTCATTTAATCAAAAGCACCTCTCATATAACTGAGTTTTTAACGGGGTTAGTGAAGTATGGACCAAATCCAAAGCAAAACATGAACCTCAGGGACGTTCAGTGTACTTTTTGAAGTTTATGTATCAATTTCGTTGTTTTGTGTAAACCTCAAGGACAAAATTTGTAGTTTACTCTTTATTATATAAAAAAAAGTTTTCTTGGTAAATATAGGGTTTGATAATGATACTTATAAAGAAAAAACATTTGCACTTATTTTTAATTCTAATGTTGATATATTCCAATTTTTTTTACTTAAAGTTTTGCAAATATAACTTGTAAACCAAAAAAATACTAATAAAATTACATTCTTTTTTGTCAATAAACTAAAAGATGTAAATATAATCCTTAATTTGGAGATGATACGATAAGTTTGTGGTGTGAGTTATATCACGTGTCCAAATAAATAAGGGATTAGGTTAAAAGTACAAATAGTTGCATCGAGGATAATCAACATCATTTTTGCTCGATAGTAGCTCAATAAGAACTCGGTTTTGCAGTACAAATTTTGACAGTATATTGTTGTATTGAGGTTTAATAGTCAATAGCTTTTACAATGGTGTTTCGAAACTGGATGGTCATGATTGGACTCTTGGAGGTTCAAAGACGATGAGAGTTCATTGATCCAGGTATACAAGTATGATATCAAATCAGAGGTTTATGACCCAATGAATGGACAACCATTTATACATGTTCATTGTAAAGAAGATCCCCATGTCCAATTATTTATATTTTTACACATGAAATGTTGAGAAAGTAATCCCGTTATGTTGAATCTTGTTAAAAAGAATGCAAATATTGAGCTTGTAGATTCATGCACAACCACATATTGATCTATCAAAGTATAAGAGTTTATGTTGAATCTAGTAAAAACAATGCAAATATCAGTCCTGAAGATTCATGTACAGCCACATATTGATCCATCAAAGTATAAGAGCAATGTCAGTACTACAATCACCGTCTCTGTTTAAGAATTATTGATATGTATTGTAACACCCTTAAATTCAGAAAAGAATCCACTAATTTTACTTTTTCTTATAATACAACAAATGAATGATATTTTTTTATAAACATCAACATTTGAATTACCTTCAATTAAAATCAAGACTTAACATCAATAATATACGAACCAAATTTTTACTTCAAGACTAAGCCTAGGTCGGGTGTTACTAACACCCAAGAAAATGTTGTCATAATGGTGTCACTAGTATCGTACCCCGACAAGGATCTGATGCACATACCAACAAATAAAAAAACACTAATGAGTTCAAGAGTTTAAATCACGATTTCCAAAATAAAATGTATTTGAATAAGAAGCAACTTTTTCCCAAAAACCATCATTTCATGAAGGAATATAATTACCAAGACATTCTTTTATCGTAAGACCAAAACCAATACTCGCCCAAAATGTAAATAAAGAACAGTGCCCAAATACTAGAAACATGGAAATAATGTTTGAAAATTATATTTGTGATTATAGTTTCGTTACAATGTGAATGTGACGAGCCTTAGACTACTATTATTGGATCCATATGTATAAAGTCGAGTTACTATTAGGTTAATTCCTTTTTGTAACTAGTTGAGGCATTGGGTCATAGATGGCCTATTGGGTACAATAATGTGGCCTCTCTCTTCGTAAGATGAATTTTGGACCATATGATTCTTATATGTTTTTCGAAATTAAACTTCATATTCATGCTTACTAGGTATTGCTTATAAACGTTTGATCTCACTAGGTGTCAAGCCTAACAAGTTTTTTTAAAGGGTTTACTTCACGAAAGTATATCCAACTTGTCATGAAAAGTTATTGTATGTACTGTACTTCCATTTTTACCATTTGGCATATCAAAGTTTAAGAAATGGTCATTGTATGTATCTAACTTTATCAAAACCCATCATTTAATGTATCCAACTTGTCATGAAAGTTTATCCAACTTGTCACAAAATACATTAAATGAAAGGTTTTGATAGTTTTGATACGTCAAATGGTAAAAATGAAAGTACAGTACACACAATAACTTTTCGTGACAAGTTGGATACACTTTCGTGAACTAAACCCTTTTTTAAATGACTTTGTATAACAAGTGGCTTAGGTGACAAGGCCCCTATGTCTTGAGGGATGAGCGAATTGCGATGCGGGCACCTTTTCTAGAGATGGACATTCTGGCATATACTTCTGATAGATTCTTTTGGACGATAATAACGCTACCCACCCTTAATCTAACCTTGTTGTAATTTAGATTATTATGTTAGTGTCATTTCATTTCATTGTTGTAAATGCTTTATACAATTTCCCTATTCTTGGGTGATCCTTTTATGCGAGTCTTTAACTATGTCATAATATAGATTTAACTTACCTATTCCGTTTGGTGTTATATATACATGACTTGATACATCCTTTATCAAACGCGCTATAGAACTTGAGTCTGTGTGTGTGACAAAGAGGACAACATGGGTAATAGTTGGACCGGGATGTTATAGATGTTACAAGAGCCGAGAACTAGATCAGTGTGCCAACGAAGATGTTAGGCTCCCAAGGGGTGGATTCTTCTATCTCATATTGGTTGAGGAAGGGAAAGAATGTTTCCTTATATGAGACTTTATACCTCATCTATCTGACGTGTTATAAAACGGTGAGTCCATCTATATTAATATCTAGTAAGTTCGGCCTGGATTGTTACACATCTTTAGAGCATCTGCAACCACTATGCTAAAATAGAAAAATGAAGATTTTAGCATATTTGTTTTCTCCAACAAATATGCTACCCTCTGTGCTAAAATAGAGAAAAGAGGAAAAATTTGCAACAATATTTAAATTTAGAAAAATCTCTAAATTGTGAGAGAAGTGATTTTTTAATGTTCTAATGAATAGAAATAAGAGCATCTACTATGTGGATTTTGAGAGGTGTTTCAAATAGTGGCAACATTTTTCGTTTGAGGTTTTTGGTTATGTTTTGCGTCATAGCTCGTAACTGCACGACCTGTTTTTTCATAGGTTTTTCGTATTTAATCAGTTTTAACTTTATAAAATTGTATAAAAGTCTCGTATTTTATCAAATTTATTTATTAATCAATTTTATTTCTTAATATATGTAAAGTTTCCATATTTAATTTTATTACACATTAAAAATATTAAATTAATTATATATTTTATACATTTTATAGTTTTTTATTGTAAATACTTTTAAACTTAATTTGTTATTTTATTTTACATATTTTTATACATATATTAAATTTATTTTTCATACATTTAGCATGATGCAACCAGAGAAAGTTTGAAAAAGCCTGAATAAAGTTTTTCACATAATGACGATGTTTTTCGTTTGAAGTTTTTGTCTTTTTGGTATGGTTTTGCGTCATAGCTCGTAACTGCACGACCTGTTTTTCATAGGTTTTTCGTATTTAATCAGTTTTAACTTTATAAAAGTCTCATATTTTGTCAGTTTTATTTATTACAATTTTATTTCTTAATATACGTAAAGTTTCCATATTTAAACTTTATTATATATTAAAAATATTTAATTAATTATATATTTTATACATTTTATATATTTTTTTATTTTAAATACTTTTAAACTTAAGTTTTTCATTTTATTTTAAGTATTTTTATACATATATTACATTTATTTTTCCTACTTTTAGCATGGTAAGATCTTAGAAAGTTTGAAAAAACTTGAATAAAGTTTTTCATGTAATTGAGATAAGTCGAAGTTTTTAGGTTGCTGAAATGCTAATAATAAATAAAATTTTTTTTTTTATGAAAAGCTTCCTGAAAAATCTATACATTATGAAAACCCATTAAAGATAATATTATATTATTCGGGCTTATATGCATCCCTACATCGACTTTTTAGGAAGTGTTTGAGATTGATAGTTTTTTTTTTTTCCATATATATTAATCACAAGTTGGAAACGCTAATAAAATACTTAAAGTGTTTTCATAAAAATGTTTATCACAACTTAAAAATACAAATAAACATTTTTGGAAAAAGAAAAAAGATAATCAACGCTTTTAGACACACTCTAGTAGTGGTGGATTAAACATCACCATAACACAACATAACCACACATCCACCAATACGACGTCGTAAGACCAAAATGACGACAATCTGAGGTGGCAGCTATAAAAAGCCACGTCAGGTATTTATGATGAATGAAATGAGTGCTATTCTCGCTAGATCTGATGGTCCTCATCATCCAACTCAATCACACACACCCTTTTCACCTCGATTAACACACACACACACACCACTGTGCATTACTGTGTGTTTTTTCTCCTTCAAAAAACACATATCACATCCATCCCCATTATAAAAAAAACAAACCCTAATTTATCTTCTTCTTTCAATCTTGCCCATCCAAAAGAAAAGAAAAAAAAGAACTGTTAATGGGGGAGGTTTGTTCTTCCAAAATCTCTCCATACCCATTTCAATTTCATCATTCTTTTCTTAAAAAGATTACTTTTTTTCATATAAAGATTAGTTTTTTCTTAAAAAGATTAGTTTTTTTCATATAAAGATTAGTTTTTTTCTTAAAAAGATTAGTTTTTTCTCAAAAAGATTAGTTTTTTTTCATATAAAGATTAGTTTTTTTCATGTGGGTATTGTTTAATTGTTTGTTTTTTTGGTTTTCTTGATTTTTTTTTTGTACTTCAGGAAGTAAAGAAGCCGGAGGAGGAAGCGAAACCGGTGGCCGGAGATGAGAAGAAAGAGGAGGCTCCGCCGCCACCTCCGCCGCCGCAAGAGGTGGTGTTGAGGGTTTTTATGCATTGTGAAGGTTGTGCTAGAAAAGTCCGGCGATGCCTTAAAGGTTTTGAAGGTTTGTTTTCTTTAAAAAAAATTAAAACCCTTTTTTTATTTTAAAAATTTTTTGGATTATTTATTTGTTGACAAAGTCCTATGTGAGAAAAAAAAGAGAAAAAGAGTCAAAAGTTGGAAAAAGATTAGGTGGATATCTTTTTATTTTTTGGTTTGGATTTAATATTTTTATTTAATTAAAGAAATGAAAAAAAATGTGAAAATAGGGGTTGAAGATGTTATTACGGATTGCAAGACTCATAAGGTGGTAGTGAAGGGAGAAAAGGCGGATCCGATGAAGGTTCTAGAAAGAGTTCAGAAGAAAAGTCACCGGAAAGTTGAGCTTTTGTCGCCGGTGCCAAAACCGCCGGCGCCGGAGGAGGAGGTTAAGAAGCCGGCGGAAGAAGAACCACCAAAGCCAGAAGAAAAGAAAGATGAGGTTAAATTAATTAATTAATAAAATAATTTTTTCTTTAGTTTTTCAAATAAACTTATTTAATTTGTTGGGTTTTTCATTTTTGTAATCTTTTTCCGATGATCTAACTGCAGCCGCCGCCGGTGATTACGGTTTTTCTGAAAGTACACATGCATTGTGAAGGTTGTGCTCAAGAAATCAGAAAAAGAATCCTTAAGATGAAGGGTAAGTTATTTTTAAATTTTCTTTAAATAAAAATTAGAAAAAAAGTTCCCCTTTTTATGAATTCTTTTGAATCTTGTTTTTATACTTTTTTTTTTCCTTAAAAAAAATATATTTCAAATACCATTTATCCATCACAATCTGTATATTCTCTAGATCCCAATGATTTTTTCTTCAATTTTTGTGGTCAAAATTCAAAATCTTGAATTTAGTCAATTATTTCAAGAAAATCACAACCAACCATTGATTTTTTGTTTTCTTTTTCTGCATCATCTTTTTTGTAATTTCCAAAATTAAGCTGTGATAGGTAAAAATAAGCTAGTTTATAAGCTACTAATATTTGTATCGACCATAACTAGCTTATTGAAACACTTGTTGAAGCACTCTTTCATGAGTTTTTTGATGGTTTTTCCAATTATACTTTTTGTAGTACTAATTATTATACCCAATATATCATTTTTAGTAACTTTTACATATTTATAACATAGTTTTTATTAAACTAGCTTATGTGTTAAGAGCTAACTTGTTAGTTTATCAACTACCAGCTAGCTTATCAGTCAACGACTTTAAATTATGAAAAAAGAAAGTTAAATCTTTTCTTGGGTATGATTTAGGGGTGGAAAGTGTAGTCCCAGATCTGAAGAATTCAGAGGTGGCGGTGAAGGGTACTTTTCCGGCGGCGGAGCTGGTGGACTACGTCCACAAACGCACCGGAAAACACGCCGTGATCGTGAAGCAAGATCCGCCGGAGCCCAAAAAAGAAGAAGAAAAGAACGAAAAAGACGACAAAAAGGGCGGAGGAGAAGGGAAGAAGGAAGAAGATGGCAAAAAAGACGACGGCGGAGAGAAGAAAGAAGACGCCGGAAAGCCACCGGAGGACACGGCGGTGATGGAGATGAGGAAGAACGAGTACTATTACTATCAGCCAATACCGAATTACCAATTATACCCTTCAAGGTATGCCGCAGAAGCAGCGTATGGGTACTCACCAGCTCCACAAATGTTCAGTGACGAGAACCCCAATGCATGCAGTGTAATGTAAATTGTTGTTTATTAGGGGTAAAATTGTAAAAGCACAATGGGGGTATTAAGCCATGGTGACATGGTTTTTTGAGCTTTTTGTGTAATGGTGGTTTACATGTGGACCTGTATGGAGTATAAAAGTGTCTGCAGGAAAAAAAAGCTGTAGAATTTTGTGAGACTTTTTTTTTTGTTTTAAATTTTGAAAATAATGTTTGTTAAATGCTTCAAAACTGATTTATAAAAATAAATAAAAAACAATGGGGGGTTTGTAACTTTGTATAAATAAAAAGGATATTTAAAGTTTGGCTGTTTTAGCTTCAAATAATTATAAAAAAATTTATAAGATATTTGGATGTATGTTTACGGTCATTTGATTATTTATGTTTTAAATAATTTGTTTGATAATAATTATAACCAATTATTTATTAAAATTAAGGTTGTTTAATAAATTAGTTTTTTTGGAAGAGGTATCCCAGACCACGTTAGGCCCAGACTAATCCTCGACAATTTTTGGGCCGAAGCCCGACTGCTAAAGCATGCAGCCCGGGGTCGAAGCCCCCGTACCTCCAAAATGCGTCCTCCAAGGCTTGAACTCGGGTTCACCACTATGCAGTGCCCAAGCCTTACCACTAGGCTAACACTCCTTTGGTTTGTTTAATAAATTAGTTAATTAGCTGATAAGTTTTCTCAAAAAAAAAAAATTAGCTGATAAGTTAGTTGTTGGTACCTGATAATGTAGCTCTCGACTAATAATATAGCTAGAGTATGTAAAATGACTAAAAAGTGTACTTCGGAGTATAATAATAAATATATAAAGGTATGAAAAAGCTATATAAAAACTTTTAAAATGATATAGAATTTCAATAAGACTTAGGATCAGGTGAGACCAAGCTGTTACCGTGAGACCGCGTGAGACCAATACCTAACGTATGAAACTTCACAAAAAAAAACACCGTGAATGTACATAAAACACGAATACGCAGACCTAAAATTCACTTTCGATGCAAAAAAATATCGAAAACAAGCTTAAAAACGTAACCTTCACAGCTCAAGTTCTGTGAAGGTTACATATATATAATGCAAACCTTCACAAAAAAACTGTTGTGAAGGTTTCGTTTTTTAACCTTTATTTGGAATTTTTTTTCCCGATAGTGTTTTTTAGTATGTTTTAACGATGAATGTTCAATTTTTTTTACCTTCACAAATGTTTTGATGTGAAGTTTCAAGTAAAATATGTTGGTCTCACCGGTCTCACCAAAAAGGCTTGTTCTCACCAGAACTTAACTCTTTCAATAAACTAGCTTATGAAACTGGCTTTTGTTAAATATACAATATATTTATTATTTAATAAACTTTTTAACATCTTTTAAACAATTAATTAGGCTTTTGCTAAAAATATTTCTCTGTCCTTATTTAGAGTTTTTAGAGAAATCTTTATATTTGGAGAAAACCTCAACTTTTTTTATTTTAACAAAAGGTAAAATAAAGGTATAGCAATGTTGTTGAAGCACTCTAGGAGGGGAGAAAATGAGATTAATCTTTTTATTGCAAACATAAATGGAATGATTAGATATTTAATATTATTCTTATTTTGTTATTTCTAATTTATCAGTAACGCTTTGTATTTTCTAGAAAAAGTAGAAAAAATTATTTATTATTTATTTAGTTAACAAATAGTTTTAATTCGTATATATATATAACAATAATTTTTAAAGAAAGATCATAAAATTATTTTGAAAGTATTAATTAAATGTTATTGTTGATCCAACTCTCTTAAGAGCTGATAAAATGATAATGATCATTTACTTTACTTAGTGAATAGGTCTTTGGTTCTATTACAGCTTGAGGAATTATCACTGAGATTGTTCAGAGTTATTCCTTGTTATTCAAGTTGTAGTTTGTAAGTAAAAATATCAGGATCAAGATCAGGAGTTGAAAGAGTCTGTTCTGGAGACTACTGATCCTGACCATCAAGTGAAGACCTCCTAAAGACATTAAGATCATACTCAAAGAACTATCAGCGACGTCGAAGAAATAGCTGATGACAGGATCAACATGCTCGTGATATGAAGAAGGAACTCAGTGATAGCAGGCTGCTCAGATTCGTATGACTTCCTAAAGACCACCAAGATACAGTGACCCCTGATCATCATCGGTATGGTCTTCCTCACTGATCAGTATCCTGATCCTGAAGGATTTGTAAAATGTCTTTGTCTAATGCACAAAAGGATTACACGCCTTTGTTGGGTTTTTCTGTGATCCCCGAATCAAGCTGATACGAAGAACACTAAACTTGCGGAAGCGATTTTGGATAAAAACCCGAAAACCACGATCGTTCGTTTTAACTTATTTAAACGTTTTATTTAAGAGGAATTTTTACCTGGAATGCTTGAGTTATAATCCACCGGTGATTGACCACACGAACGTTCCTCTAGCAGAACTCAAAAACCCGAGGTGACCGGAAAACCGAACTGGTTTGTGGTTTGGGGCGGCGCCGATTTGAGAGAGAGAAGAGGGATTTTCGGTGGAAACTAATTAGTGAATATGAAATCGAATCGTAATTCTAAAGCCTATAAGGCTTTGTTTATAAGACTTTAAAAGGTAGAGTTTGTATCTGTTAGGATTATGTGCGAGACAGTAACAGGGTTAACATGTCCAATGTTATAAGACACTAGTAGGTCACACCGCTGCACACCAAAATGAGAACGTTTGGATTACATGAGAAAAATAATTAATTGATTATTAATTATTTAAGAGAGAAATAAATAATTAGTTAAATTATTTATTCGTAATTAATTAGTCAGATAGATTAATTAATAGATGATTATGGAAATTATTGTAGAGATAATTACCATAGAATAATATATGGAAACAAACACTGCCAGGTTTATCCATATAAATAAGGGTTAAGGGTTTATCAAATTCATTCATTCGAAATCCCAAAAACTCAGAAAAACTTTCTCTCTCTCTCTCTCTACACCTCAAAACCGGCGCCTACATCCCGTGAGTGATCGGAGTCGTTTTTCGGGTAATCCTCGGTGGTGGTCTAGCAACTATCTCAACCGGTGACAGTAGCGGTGTATCCCCTACTCGCGTTTCAGAGTTGTAATCGCGAAAGGTAATCCTCTAAACATCCTTAATAGTATCTGTATGGTTTAGGATTGGATCCTCGTTTGGGAATCAGTTTTTGTTATCCGCTGTGCATGTTTTGTGCCGGTTGTCTTCCGTTCGCCAGTCGCACCACCGTGTGGTGGCGGCGTTGGCTGTGGCAATCGAACGCCACCGAGTAGGTGGCGATTGTTGTTGTTGATCGAGTCGGCCACCGAGGACCGGACCACCAAACCGTTTAACGGCGATGGTGGTGGCTGCGTGATCGAGCCGCGCAAACACGACGGCGCTGTGGTAACCACCGAAGCCGGAAACGGCGACGGTGGTGTTGATGATTATCGAGACCGCAGGAGGCGGCGGTGGTGGTGGCGAATGCTGCTGCTGCCGACGTTCTCCGAAACGACCGCCACACCACCGATTGTGGTGGTGGCGGCAGCGGCGATTGTTTTGCGTCGATCGAACAACCACCGCAAACCCCGATTGGGCAGCGGTGGTGCAACGATGGTGGTGGCGCTGTTGTTGCCCAGTGGTGGCGGCAGTAGCGTGGAGGTGGCGGCGGCCTTGGCCGTTGTCACCGGTTGAACCACGAACCACCGAGCCAACCGCCGGCTGCCTTACGGCCTCGCCGGGCGGTGGCGGTGGCTGTTTGTTGTTTCCCGCAAGCGCAGGCCACACCACCGAACGGTGGTGATGGTTGTTGTTGTTGCGCCGGCAGGCGGTGGCAATGGCGGTGTTAGCCACTGTTGTCATCACCAATGGTGGCGATAAGATCATGGTGGTGGCGGTGGTCGATAACCGCCGCAAAGGGGTATCGACCACTGCCAGAATCGGTTTCCGGAACACCAACCAGTACGGGGGCAGCGGCAGGTAGCTGTTGTTACTCGCGGTAGGTGGTAACGGATAAGGGTTATCTAAACCAGATAGGTTTTAAAACCCTAGGGATAATTTTAATTTTAATTTTAAATCTCTTGATAAATTAGTAATTAAAATTATCTGTTTGCGTCATAGTCAAACCCTTTAGACCCGTGGTTGTGTTTTTCATGTTTTATTTATTTAATTGTTGGTTACGGGAGGCCTGCGTGCCATTTACAACCCGCTTTTATAATGTAATAAATAAAATAACCAAAGAAACCGAAGACGGAGCACGGAGCCAAAGATGGATCTTGGAGCCAGTGGGAGCGCCGAGAAGTTCATGCCTTATGTGTTGCTGTCACTTAGGGTTAAGACCGTCGTTTTGTGTTGGCTCACAAAACGACAATAGTTTTAAGGGTTTTGGCTATGACATGTCTTTTAAAATTGTGTGGTTGCTTATATTTAATTGTGTACTTGTCCGATAATGTTTTAAAATTAAATATAAACTGAATGTTTTTAAAAGACAAATACAAATACAGTTTGTGTTTGGATCCAAGTTTTTGAAAACTGGCAGATTTTGAAACCCTTGTTAAAAATCATAGATTAGTAAGTGCAACCCACTTTAGGGGCACTTCCGGTGTAAGGTACATAGGGCGTTGTAAGTGCACACACTATGAACGCCCGTGTTCAAACCGAAACTGGAAGGTGATAAAACTCTGCGAATTATCTCCGGGTGGTACCGGCCAGAGTTTGTCCAGGTCCCGGGTGGTGCAATCTATTTTGGTAATTATTTATTCACTGGGTGGTACCAGGCCAAAATGCACTAGAGGGACTAAATATGCACGGATTATTAATATCCGATGTCCCGACGATCTAGAAGTCGTATTTTCAGATCGGAATACGATTGGTATAGTGTTACCTACCATAGATCGCATGAGTCGGTATGACATGATCACATGCTTCCCGACACATGTGAAATACGGATTCTAGTCTAATAAATTTATTTTTAAGGGTAATAATTTATTAGAATTATATAATTATAAACTAAAACTGGAATTTTATATTCTTCTGTAGATGTCTCCAATTAGTATTCCGTTTTATTCACCTGAAGAGTCACTTCGCCTTATTATGGGCAAGTGGAAGCTTACGGGCCATAACTTTCCAGTTTGGAAGTTACACTTAAGGAACGTTTTAAGTGCCCAGGATAAGCTTTATGTGATCAACAAACCCGTATCACGACCTAAAAGCAATGCCCCTGAAGAGGAATTTGCTGAGTATTTTAGATACTTGACAGATGAATCGGATGTAATGTCCATTCTGATTTTCTCTATGTCACCCGAGTTCACGGGAGATTTAAGAGTTAAATCATGTCACGAGGTTGTAAGAGATGTGGAGAACCAGTTAGGTCACTACAAACACACGGGAAAGCTATTGATCATGCAAGAGATTCTCTCCCTAAAGCTTCAGAAGGGTCAGTCAGTTAAAAACCATCTTGTTGATATGAGAAGGCTTTTTAAGTGTTTATCACGTCTGGGGTACAAGATAACACAGGAAGAGTTAGTGTACCTCATGTGGTTCTCCCTCACAAAGGAAGTTCAGGACACAGCTAGTGCCTACATGAAGGAACCAAAGAATGACGTGGATAAAGTTCATGAAGATATCCTGGCCAGTCTAGAGCCAGTACCCGAACCTGCAAATCTCATGGACACTGATATAATTGATGAGCTGGGAGATCTGAGTTGCCCAGAGTGCGGCAGCGAGGATATTTGTGAGCACTCGATGAACATCGACCAGATGGATATCGGTTTACCCGATACTCCAGGTATCTTTATGATAGATTGCTTAATCACTTCTTATGAATCATGGGTAATTGATACAGGCAGTGGTAACCACATTTGTAATCATTTACAGGGATTCACTAGAAGAAAGACTCTGAGGAAGGACCGTTCGAACCTACGAGTGGGCGAAGGCACTCCGTTGATTGCTGAAGCCGTGGGATCTTATAGTCTTAGTTTACCCTCGGGTCTAGTTTTGGAACTGGATAATTGTTATTATATTCCAAATATGATTAAGAATGTATTGTCTTTTGATTTGTTGGTAGACCAAGGCTTTTACTATAAATATTCTTATAAAATGATTTCGGTTTTTAAAGATAATATTTTCTATTTTAAAGCTACACCTGTAGATGGTCTATACACTGTAAATCTTAAAGACAACAATAGTGAAATCTATCATATAAGTAAAAGATCCAAGGATATTGAGGATCAGACTTACCTCTGGCATTGTCGTTTGGGCCATATAAACAAGAAACGCGTTGAACTACTCCTAAAAGGAGGTTTTCTAGGCAATTTCGACTTCAAACCTTTTGATAATTGTGAATCTTGTTTATCTGGTAAAATGACAAAGCAACCTTTCAACAGTGAGAATGAAAGGGCTACTGACTTGCTTGAAATAATCCACACAGATGTATGTGGACCTTTCAGTCATGTAGCAAGAGGAGGATACCGGTACTTCATTACCTTCACTGACGACTTCAGTAGGTATGGATATGTCTACTTGATGAGACATAAATCTGAAACCTTTGAGAAATTCAAGGAATATCAGAATGAAGTACAGAATTTACTTGACAAGAGGATCAAGTTCTTACGGTCAGATCGTGGTGGCGAATATCTCAGTGATGAGTTTGACAATCATCTGATGGAGTGTGGGATTGTATCCCAACTTACACCTCCGTATACACCTCAGATGAACGGTGTATCAGAAAGGAGAAATCGTACCTTACTTGACATGGTACGAACGATGATGTGTCATTCTTCGCTGCCAGTATCATTCTGGGGACACGCGCTCGAAACAGCAGCACACATACTGAACAGAGCGCCAACAAAGTCGGTAGAAAAGACTCCATACGAGTTATGGAAGGGTAAGAAACCCAACATATCTTTTTTGAAAATTTGGGGTTGTGAAGTTTACGTCAAACGACCTACCTCAGAAAAACTCAAACCCAAATCCGACAAGTGTTTCTTCGTTGGATATCCCAAGACCACCGTGGGATATTATTTCTACAACCCTGAAGAGAACAAAGTGTTTGTTGCTCGAAATGGAAAATTTCTGGAAGAAAAGTTTCTCAGTTTAGAGAACACCAGAAAGGATGTAGATCTACAGATAGTAGACGAGGAAAACACTACACCAGTTGTTGAGCCAAGAATTCAACATAACAATGTTGAACCTCAATCAGAGCCGATTGAGGAAGTGCAAACACAAGACCTTCGCAGATCCAGCAGGGTAAGACAAGAACCAGACAGGTATCTTGGGTTTCTAGTCTCTCAAGATAGCGGAGACTTAAATGAACCAACATCCTATGGAGAAGCTGTGTCAGGCAGTGAATCTGAACAATGGCAGGAAGCCATGAAGGCCGAGATGCAATCCATGTATGACAACCAAGTCTGGGAGTTGACTGATTTGCCACAACACTGTAAGGCTGTTGGACGCAAATGGGTTTTCAAGAAGAAAACCGACATGGATGGAAATGTACACACCTTCAAGGCCAGACTGGTCGCAAAAGGATTCACGCAAACTCATGGTATCGACTATGATGAAACCTTTTCACCAGTGGCCATGTTAAAGTCAATTAGGATTCTAATGGCCATCTCAGCGTACTTTAACTACGAGATTTGGCAAATGGACGTCAAGACAGCCTTTCTGAATGGAAAGTTAACAGAAGACGTCTATATGGAACAACCAGAGGGGTTTGAAGATCCTAAGAATCCTAATAAGGTGTGTAAACTGCTAAAATCTATTTATGGATTGAAGCAAGCATCTCGAAGCTGGAACTTACACTTTGATGAGCGAATCAAAGAGTTTGGCTTCGCTAAAAGTGAGTTCGAGCCATGTGTTTACACTAAGTTCAGTGGGAGCATAGTAACCTTCCTGGTCTTGTATGTAGATGACATATTACTCATAGGAAACAATGTACCAACTTTACAGAGTGTTAAAGAATGGTTAAGTAAATGTTTCCAGATGAAAGACCTTGGAGAAGCCGCTTATATACTAGGTATAAAGATCTACAGAAATAGATCTAAGCGGCTTATCGGACTTAGTCAGAGTACATACATTGACAAGGTCCTGAAGAGATTCAGGATGGATGAATCCAAGAAAGGATTCATTCCAATGCAACATGGCATAGTGTTAAGTAAAACACAGTGTCCTGTTTCTAGTGAAGATCAGGACAGGATGAAATCGGTCCCATATGCTTCTGCAATTGGATCGATTATGTATGCCATGCTATGTACTAGGCCCGATGTTGCTTACTCAGTAAGTGTTACGAGCAGATACCAACAGAATCCAGGTGAGCCCCATTGGGTGGCTGTCAAGAACATTCTCAAATATCTGAGAAAAACGAAAGAAATGTTCTTGGTCTTTGGAGGTTCTGAGGATGAAATTAGTGTCACCGGGTACTCTGACGCTAGTTTCCAGACCGACAGAGATGACTTCAGGTCACAGTCAGGGTATGTCTTTACCCTAAACGGAGGTGCGATCTCGTGGAAGAGCTCGAAGCAGGACACGATTGCAGACTCAACTACAGAGGCAGAGTACATTGCAGCATGTGATGCAGCAAAGGAAGCTGTCTGGCTGAGGAATTTTCTATCGGATCTCAGAGTGGTTGCCAGTATCTCGAGACCGATAGATATATTCTGTGATAACTCAGGAGCCGTGGCGCAAGCAAAGGAACCTAGAGAGCATCACAAGTCGAGACACGTGCTCAGAAAGTATCACCTCATCCGAGAGATCATTGGAAGAGGAGATGTGAGAATATGCAAGATTCCAACAGAAGACAATGTCGCAGATCCGCTGACAAAGCCACTAGCAAGGGCAAAGCATGAGGCACATGCGAATTCCATTGGGATGCAGTACCTGGAAGCCAGTAGCTAGTACTTAGTTTATTAATTATTACTATAGTCTAATTTAGAAACAATGTAATCATGTAAAGTTTTTATTTCACAGTGTGTTGGAAATAAATGGAGGTTTTAATTTCATGATTGTTCTAAATTAACTATTTTTGGCATATTTAACGTATCCATGATTCTACAAAGTCTTGTATGAAATCTAAATTTCCGTAGCCACTTATTGAAATGGGAATTTCATTAGGGAGCTTTACGCTATTATAAATACTTGATGATTTATTCAAAGTAAAGAATAAAAGCACAAGTGATGTGACCAAGTATTTGTAGATACTCATCAGAGTGTTTGGGTATTGGAAGTGACCAGTAATCAAGTCTGCTTCATGGAGCCTTAGTCATAGGCACTGACTTGATAGGTTGTCCTTAGACCTGAGATACTTGGTTTGGGAACACGAGGACCACTGTACTCTTAGCACGTACTAACGCTGCACCGTAACTGGGTGGCCATACGGGACGTGACTAGATGCAGCGAAAGCCGTGGATCCAAATGCAAGTAGTCAAGAAGGGATTTGCACCTCTTTCAAAAGAGAGATATTTCCGGGCCCCTTGACGATTAAGATTGGCAGAAAACGCGTGGCCACGCTCGGATAGAATAACAGGGGTTATTTGGTAATATCCGTTACTGCAGGCAATCGAAATCAGAGTCAAGAAATACTTGATTTTAAGAAATGAATCCTCCACTCCATGTCTTAAATCACTTTAGAAATATCGTGTGCAAAAGGAATGAACCTGTGTACAAATTCAAGCGTGAATTGTATCTCTGAATATAAGAGATCTTATAACCTGGTTAACCTAAGTGTCTGGCTAGGGACCTCCTTAGGCAAATGGTGACAGTACAGTTACATGTCTAGCACAAGTGGGAGTCTGTTAGGATTATGTGCGAGACAGTAACAGGGTTACCATGTCCAATGTTATAAGACACTAGTAGGTCACACCGCTGCACACCAAAATGAGAACGTTTGGATTACATGAGAAAAATAATTAATTGATTATTAATTATTTAAGAGAGAAATAAATAATTAGTTAAATTATTTATTCGTAATTAATTAGTCAGATAGATTAATTAATAGATGATTATGGAAATTATTGTAGAGATAATTACCATAGAATAATATATGGAAACAAACACTGCCAGGTTTATCCATATAAATAAGGGTTAAGGGTTTATCAAATTCATTCATTCGAAATCCCAAAAACTCAGAAAAACTTTTTTTCTCTCTCTCTCTACACCTCAAAACCGGCGCCTACATCCCGTGAGTGATCGGAGTCGTTTTTCGGGTAATCCTCGGTGGTGGTCTAGCAACTATCTCAACCGGTGACAGTAGCGGTGTATCCCCTACTCGCGTTTCAGAGTTGTAATCGCGAAAGGTAATCCTCTAAACATCCTTAATAGTATCTGTATGGTTTAGGATTGGATCCTCGTTTGGGAATCAGTTTTTGTTATCCGCTGTGCATGTTTTGTATCCCTCGATTCCCAACAGTATCTAATCCAGTTTCCATAATTATCTGATTTCTTTTTTTTTCCTAAAGAAAGAATCTTCTAGATAATTATCTTTAATTAACTAGTTATTCTATTATATATTTATTTTCCTAATAAATATATAATTCATCTAATTAATTAATAACCCTCAAACTTTGGGATTTCTAACTGAAATTACCCACCTGATTTATAATTAACTATTATAAATCCAACCTCTCCATTTCTGGGTTTTATTTAACCTGTTCGATTTATAGGTCCTCACAGGTGTGACCCTCAAGTGTCTTGTAACATTGGATGTGTAATCACTGGTTTGTCAACTTCTGCACATAATTACTAACAGACTCCCACTTATGCAAGTTGGCAATACCGTCTTGATCACATGGACCTAAGGAGTCACTAGACAGGCACTTAGGCTAACCAGGTTACAAGAACTCTTATACCTAGATAGGTGATTTAAATTTTTCCGTAAGAAAATAATATTTACGAATCAACTGTTCATAAATTGGGTATATCTTGGTTTTTCCATTTGCAACACGATATTTCATCTATGAGTATGAGCCTGGATTAAGTCAACTCTAAATACTCAAGATTCTGTTTCTCGACTATCCGACCTCTACTGATAAGTAAACGACAAAGAACTAATCAGTTCGTTTGGGCATGGCCATGCACTTCATCAGTATATTCAGTCAGTCAAGGGGCCCAGAAATATCTCTCTTCGGAGAAGAGGTGCAAATCCCATCTTGCATATCTGCATTTGACACCACGGCTTCCGTTGAATCTAGTTACGCTCTTTATAGCCACCCTGTTACGGCGTAGCGGTTGAACGCACTAAGTATCCAGTAGTCCTCATGATATCAAACCAGATACCTTAGGTGATAGGGACAACCACTGTGAGATTCTACTTATGACAAAATCCAAGTAGTCTAAACCGCGGATCACGTTCGATATTCGCTACTCTATCGAATATCCGTGCAGTTTTTGGTTTACAACGCTTGTAGCTGTTATTCAACCCACTGATCATAACTACCCAAAAACTCACAATGACTATAACACCCTATTGGGTTCCCACCACAATAAGTTGTCACGGACAATTTTCGAATGAAAGACTGGAAACTAGTCTCATTCCTGGATTATAAAACATGCAAAATATAAAAGCGTTTTAAGAGACTAATTTTGTATAGTCCATATTACACTCTGTAATAATACTAAAATTAATAACATCTCTTAATTACCTTTTATTGTGTCTATTCAACGTTTGTTAAATACTGATCTAAATGAAGTATCACCTAACTTCAATTTAAACCCTTTTGATTAATGTTTACCGTTTAATCAAAGCGATAACCAAAAATATTGCAAGTTTTAATACCTACTGATATTATATACTTGTTACAGCTAATTTTTGTTTCGCAAAACACCACAAAATTTAAGCTTTATTTTTCCGTATTCTCTGAACTTGGAGATCTGGACTAACTCCGAGTTTCCCTGAATATGTGAAATCAAACTGCAACTTTCCTTAGTTGCTGTGTAGATGAATGATTTCTACCTGAAATCAGATTTCCTATTTACCACGCCGGTAAATTCTTTAGAAAAAATATCTTAGCGTAACACTTTTAATCTTATTAATTTCTCCAACACAATTATTGATTATAACTTTATATTGTTTCAAAGTTATGAAACTATATCCTATCTGCTTTCAATTAAAAGGCAGATCTCAGATCTCATGAATTTATATCTCATCTGGATTATAATTCTGAAATCTATCTAATCAATAATTAATATATAAATCTTTTATTCTTTATCACAAATCTGGATATAGAATAAATTGGGCCCTCACTGACTTCTATGAAAACTAACTATTACTCAAAATTAACTATTGACTTAGTCAAATCTTGACTATTTAGTCAATTCTATTTTAAGTAATAAAACACTAGAATTTTAGTACTTTTATATAAAACTTAACTGGACTTTTAATCAAATCCTTTTGCACAACATGCAAAAGAGATTATTTATAGTAAATAGTAAAATGGACCTCTAGACGTGATGAGGATGTTCTACACACTTCATCATCCATCTTTATACCCTAATACTTTCTTTCTTTATCCCTCTAGTTCTAATCTTTTCTTAACATTCTCACTTAGTGCATAGTGAAAGATTGTAACTTAGATTGTTTAGATTAGACTTAGTCTTTTCTTTTCCGCAAATAATCTGTAAATTCAAAGTGTTTAAACATAGAATTTAAAAGTGAAAATTTGTGTGATTATATTCACCCCCTTCTATAATCCCAAACACTAATCTTTGGGACCAACAGTTATACATTATAAAATATAATTATTAAACTATTAAAACAATGTTTAAAATAATAATAAAAGTTGGGTGCTGTTATATGGATCTCCTTAAGCATTTGATCTTCACATAAATGTAGACCCTTTTATATTGGGTTCCACCTGTATACTCACATAACACTAAATGTTTCATTGATATGGCTATCATCACCTAACCTCTCAACCCCACTATAAGGCCAGCTTTTCTCCGACCCTCCCATAAACTCTCTTTGATTAGTACCCAACCCTCCAAAACCTCATACACACACACCATAGACACTCAAAACACACACAAACAAGCGGTGTATGCAAACCGTTAAACCCGTTGGACTCAAGGACCCGCTACGCACGGCCTAACGGGTGCATTTCTCCTAAAAGTTTTATATTTTCTAAAGAGCTTAAAAAAAATAAAGAATACGTGCGTGTCTTTTTATAATAAGTTTTTATCTTTTCTAGAAAATGAATAAAAGGCAAAAAGGAAAAAAGAAATAAAGTGGGTGGAAATTGAGAAGTAGTGGTGGTGCATGCATGTACACTGTTGTACGTGTCCTTTTAATACTTGTGTTCGTTAAAAGAAATGTGTACTTTCTCATTAAGCCATGGAAAATGGTACAAAAATATGCTTTCTTTGTATATCTAATTTCGTTTTTAAGTGGTTTCTAAATTAAAAAAATAATAATAATGCATAGGTTAATGTATTATTGACTCTTTAAAGTTAAGAAAATAAAATAAAAGCGACTTCCTATTCATATCACTAGGTTTCACATGTGAACTCAATTTTGATTGTGAACATGTGAACGTATCTCATCTACTTATCCGGTCAATAAAGACGGCTTTGATCGGGTTCCCTCCTTTAATAATCTCCACCCTCCCATGAATCACGTCAATCCTTCATGATCGCGTCCACCGTAACCGAAGATGTGTGGCTGAGATTCGTACTCACGTTGACAACCAAAATTGAGTTCACATTTGAACCTAATATATATATATATATATATATATATGAATTAGGTTCAAACAAGAACAAAACCAATTTTGTGCTGCGACGCCCACTCGCGGCTCACCCACGCGCCTTGTCTGAGAGTGGCATACACTCGCCTTTTGCATCGCAGCACAAAATCACATGTGATTTCCTTGGTTCTTTTGTTATTGCAAATTGGATTGTTCTTGTATGAACCTCCCTTATATATATATATATATGGTCAAATTGAAGAAAAACCTCAAATAAACGGAAAACCAGTGATCACCTTAGTTCTCCATCTGGAGCGTATGCACTTGTACATACGGGTGATCTAGTAATATGCACACATGCATATTGCACTTGTGCATAAAAACCGAAAACGAACTCAAATTACTTGTGCATACGGTTTAGATGGAGGGCTACGAAAAAGTGTTCCTCGGTTTTTTCTTGCACCTCCCCCTCTCTATGTGTGTGTGTGTGTGTAAAATGCGCAGTAAAACTTGAACCGTTACTAACCCCAACCCCTACCTTAAAAAATATTCATATAATAGTCACATTTTTGCTTTCACATAACATAAATATGTAAAAACAAATGTTAGATTTTTTTAACAATCAGATCACAAGGTGTTGTTATATTGGCAAAAAAAACCCGTACAATTATAGTTGTCAAAAATTACAAAATGCCTCCAAAAACCAGTTTGGATACACAAGTTCTTACCTATTTTTGTAAAAGATATTCTTTCGATCGTAAAAAATCATATTTAAAATCAAGTTTACCATATATTATGAAACCATGTCTAAATGAGCTCCAAAGTTAATGTAAACTTATCTATTAGAACAAGTTGAGATTAGCTCATCCGATTCAAACCCTGAACCATTCTCCTCGAGTTACAATCTTAACATGTTATCGATCCTGGAAGCGTGGCGTACAAGTTTAAGCCTTAACATGAGGAGACAAGAAGATTTAGCTAATTGGACACAAGTCTTGATAAAAATACGGTTCATGTTTATTTCTAAAAGTGTTTGCTTTAATAAGTGTTATCTCTTACGGTCAAAAGTACATATGATTATGATGACTAGATTGGAAAACAAATGATGGGTTTTAAGTTTTCATCCTATTGATAATACTTGTTCGTAACTAAGAAAAACGAGTATCGTTTATGCTATATTTAGTTGTACATTAGAGTACAACTCCATAACCAGTTGACCTTATCTATTTACCTATAACTAGTAGGGAAACTATTAAATGGAATGGCTAACAACTTTTGCACCCCCACCGTTACATCAAATCAAATCCATCATCAAACTTTTATAAACTTTTGATATAAGAAAGTATTGTATCTTAAACTTCTAACGTAACGCTTTTATTACAACTTAGTTTATTACAAATTATTGTCACTTATATTTATAATATTTGTTATAGTTTTTTTTTTTTTATAATTATGAAAATTTTAGAATAAGAAGTACATTATATGTATAGAAATAATTAAATGAGAGCAATAAAGACACTACAACACAAGTGAGATGAAATGACGCCTAAAATAAACTAGAGTATTACAAGAGTATTTTAGTAACCAAAATTTATAGCACCAAATGAAAATTTTCATATCTAAGATCATTCGCACCCGTCTTTGGCTTGGGCTTCGGGCCGATTAGGTACATCGGCAACACCGCCGAGGCCGATCGGCTTGGCAGCAGCTCGAGTTCCCCTTGCCGATCAGGTAGACACCCCCACCCACCCACCCCACCCTCTCTCTTCTTTCTCTCTATCTCTCTCTTCTTTCTCTCCCTTCTATCTCTCCCTTCTTTTATTATTTTTTTTTTATTAATTGGGTTAGATTGGGTTGATTGTGAATGGATTGGGTTTGTTTGGGTAATATTGTGGAAAACTGATGTGACGATTGGGTTGAAAGTCTACGGGTAAAGTTGATTTAATATTGTTAATTAAAGTTTAAAAAATATTTTTTAGCTTGGTAACAAGTTTTTTGAAATTTTTTAAAAATAAATCGTTATATAAATATTTTATACAATACTATATGAGAAATTGTCTTATAAATACTAGTGGTCTCTAAAGTCTAAACATAATAGTTTATAAGACATTTACAAAAAATATCATATAAGAGCATCCATAACGGAGGTTTTTTAAAGGGTTCTTATTGGGGTTTTTTAAGAACCACCACTGTGAGACAAGAGGTTCTTGTCCAGTCACAGGTTCTTATTGGAACCCAGGAGCTTGTACAGGAACCCGGGTTCTTATAATACTTTCTTTTTCTGTAATTATTTTATTTATTATTTTTGTTATTTCTAATCATTTGTTATTTTAATAAATCTATAAAACATATATATCGTAAATTAAAACATATATATTAAACTAAAAAAAAATTAAAAGATATTTTTTTGTTTTTTTACTTTCTTGTAATCTTTGACAAATATTGTAATTAATTTTTAATTATTTAATTAACTTATTATGTAGATATTATTTTTAAATATTTGTATGCATATAAATCAAAATTAAATGGTGAATTGATATATTAATAATTATATAATATTTTTTCTAATTTTAAAAACTATATCAAATTGTTATATATAGGTGATACTATATGATTTATTTTTTCACACCTCAAAAAAATGGAAAAGGACAATGAGAATCACGAAAGCTCTCAAATGCCCCAAAATTCTCCATATCCCCGACATTCTCCACGATCAACAACTTTTTCTAATTTTTCCTACATTCTACCATATCCTCCAAATTTTCCAAATGCTAGTCAATCTTCGATTTTTAATCCTCGTCCTCGATATTGGTCGGATATACCAAACCAATTGGTCGACTTGGTTGAACATATTTGGTCGAATCGAGATTACGAGTGATCTATATTACTATGAACTATTTTCTCGTACTTTTTTAAAGAATCATATTTATGTAACTTGCACATTTTTTTAATCGTAGTATAAAAATTATATGTGTGTTTTAATTGTTTTTCATATATTTTAATAAAATATATAGATTAAAAAATGAAAATTAATATAAAAGTAAAAAATAATAAATTGTATTTGAAATTTTTAATATATATCTATACATTTAATTTATATAATAATTTATAAATAAGAATAAGAAAAGTGAGGTTTTTGTAAAAACCTCCATTGTAGGATTTTAAAGAGGTTTTTAGTTTGTTGAAGTGGCAATGATGTGGTAGGAAAAAATATGGCAAGTGAGGTTTTTAAAGGTTTCACCCACTGTAGATACTCTAAAATTTGTTAATTCCATTTTAGAAAATAGCATAATTTAAAATTTATGAATTAAAAAAAGTACCATATTACATTATTTAGGTTATCTATGATGTATTTATGGAAAGTTAATCAATGCTTTTGGGATGAAAATAAAATAATAGTTTTTTGGTGGTACAGAAAATATTAGTAAAAACGTGAAAGGGGTTATCAGAAAAGCAAATAAAAAAATATTATTTTCCACTACCCTTTTAAACAATTTCCATTTATTAATTGGTAAATGTCGCCACTTTTAGGACATGGGAACAATATTACTTAATACAAATTTTCATTATGATATTTCAACTTAGAGTGAATTGCAATTTTGGTCCCTGTGGTTTAACGAAACCAGCACATTTAGTCCCCACAAAATTTTTATTGCAGAAAAAACATTGTGGTATGCAATTTTGCTTGGTTTTGGTCCCTCAATACTAACTCCGTTAGTTATTTCTGTTAAGTGCTCCCCATGTGCTTTGCACATGAGGGCATTTTAGTCTTTTTACCCTCTTCTTCTTCCTCCCATCTTCATCTCCTTGAACTCTCCCATCTTCCTCTCAAATGCACTCAAGAACATTCATCTAATATTCAATGTTAATCATATTCAAACCTTAATTTTTTACAGATTCGTTACGTATTAAACGTTAAATCAAATTCACGTAGGATTTAACAGTTGAAATATCCATACACAAACCATAATCTGTTTTCTAAACCAAATTCATAAAAAAAATTTGTAAATACACAAATCAGAACAAAAAACAAGAAAACTCAAAACTTGAATCAAAATCCGAATCCAACCTACATTTAGATCGAAATACAAGAAAGAAAACCCTAAATCAGAACCTAAACCTAAATAAATTACAAATCCTTAGAAAAACATAAAAGATTATCTGAACCATCTGAGTAAGGCTTCATCTTCGAAAAACATAAACGGAAATCGTATCTGAACCAGATCTGAAATGTTTAAAACCTACCAAACCTGAAATCTTACAAATCGATTCTGATCTGATACCTTCCAAAACTCACCGGATGGGAATCAATTTGAAATACTCAAAATTGAAGCAGATCTAAATCGATTTGAAACCTACTAAACTCATCGGATGGGAAGGAGCACTCATTTTACCCACTACCACCCACCACCATCACCATCACCCACACCCACCCTTACCACCAACCCATCGCCCACCGCCACCGCCACCGCCACCATCCACCCATCTCCCACCACCACTACTACCACTTTCTTACGAGATCCATATCGAAATCAACAACCCAATCGATCTAACAGATCTGATCAGCAAAAAAGTTCATATCACGACGACGAAGTTGAGAGAGAGAGAGAGAGAGAGAGAGAGCGAGAGAGGTGGAAGATCCGATCGACGACGAAGTTCAGATCTCGGCGACCCTTTTTCTTTCGATTTCCAGTGGTGATTTGGTGGGCGGAAAGATAAAAACGGGGTGTGGGCGGCGACAGTGATGGGCGTTTAGACGATGGCAATTTGGTGGTGGGAGTTTGGATGGCGGCGACGGTGGTCGACGTTTGGACGGCGGCGACAGTGGTCAACGTTAGGTTGGCAGCGGCGTATAGGTGACAGTAAAAAGAAGAAGAAGGGTGGGATGAATCTTGGTTTGGTTTTTGCAGGTAGGGTTTCAAAAGGAGATATTGATGGTGGTGGTGGTAAAAAGAAGAAGAAAAGTAAGTAGGGATATGAATGAATCTGGGTAGTTTAAAGAAGAAGAAGACGAAAAAGGAGTGTGGGTTATGAATGTGGGAATTATAATTTTGGTCCCTATAGTTTGTTTTTTGTGAAAAAGACTAAATTGCCCTCATGTGCAAAGCACATGGGGAGGACTTAACAGATAAACTTAACGGTGTTAGTTTTGAGGGACCAAAACCAAGCAAAGTTGCATACCACGGTGTTTTTTCTGCAATAAAAATTTTGTGAGGACCAATTATGCTGGTTTCGTTAAACCACAGGGACCAAAATTGCAATTCACTCTTCAACTTATTTTGAATTAATTACTTCTATTTAAAAATACGTTAAAAATATACCTAGCCAAATGGAATCATCGTTTGGTTACAACAGAATCGTTAAAATTCGTTAGCTGGGATTTCTTTTATTTTTATTTTTATAAAATCACAAGAGTTGATGTATGATGACTTATAATAAAAGATCCACACACGTATATATTTATTTAACTAACATTTTTTTACCACAAATGTTTTTTGGATATTTTTAGTTGATATTTATACGAATTAAGAAGATATAGAAAGCATATTAAGAAGTTAGAAAGATAGATTACTTGTTTGAAAAATGGGTATAATACTATAATCTAATTCAATGAGTAACCAATAATAATTTTTAATAGATGAAACTAAACAAATTCAAATGTCCATTGGATGGAACTTGATATTTGTTCAATGTTAAAAAATTTGAACTAGATGATAAACTCCAACATTTAATGAATGACGAGGTTCTAATTGAATCCACACATTACACATAATGTATGTACTTGTGTTTCAAGTATGAAACATTCTCATGTTCTTTTCATACAAACAATCATTAGTGTTTTTATAAAGATGAAACAACTTCATATGGATATTGCATCTTTTACGTGTGTTGTTTCATATATGAAACATGAAACAACACATGAAAACTAGCTCATAAACTATATAATATATTTGTTAATTTCATCAGATCTCTCTCTAGAATACCCTCCCCTCTCTCTAAAACCGGTTTGAGGTATATTTTTGTTAGCGGCTTAATGGGTTAATGACGAATAAGAATCAATTTATTCAATCAACCATACATGACTATCTAAAAACAACTTAATGTTAAAAAAGAGCTTATTTCAGTAAGCTTTATATGGAAACATTTATGCAAAAAGCCTATTTTTTTTTTTATCTTAAACCTACCATCTCAATTAAAAAACATGTTTCTTCCATCTATGATAAAAAAAACATCTCAAACAAAAAGCTTCTCAATTTATACAAATGAGTCCAATTACAACAATTCTTTACCTATTTCTTATAAATGAAGTATTTTTATACACAAAATTATAACAAGATTTATGAGATTGATTTTTTTATCATAACTTAAAATCATAATAATTGAATTTGTAAAGTAGAGAAAAAAACAAAAAGAAGAATGGATTTAACACTTTAATTATATGTTTCACATGTGAAAAAAAGAAAAAAAAAACGAAAAGAAGGACATGGAATGGGCCAGGCATAATTATTCAATATTCACCCTACATTGACTACCTATGGATCACATGCCTTATCCCCCAAATCAATTTATAATTTATATATTTGTCATCCTTATAGTTTGAAGAAAATAACAATTCTTGATAATATATATTTAAAATTAAGATTCTCCTCCTCTTTATAATTTATAATTTTATACAACATTTCTAACAACTTCTATATATTAGAGAATATTTAGATTTAAACTAAAAAGTTGCTACAAACGGTTTTTCTAAATATATCTTCAAAATTGGGAAAGTAGAAGAAAGAATAAGGAATCTGTTATGAGAATCTTTTATACTATTAGTTTTTGTGGTTTATGTTTCTCTTTGTGATTATATTTTGATATGTATTTTAAAAGTATATATTTAGTTCTTTATAAATCAACTTTTGTAACCTTTTTTAGAATTTTTAAATATATAAAATATGATATAAAGGTTGTTAAAAATTATATATTTTAAAATATACAATTTTCAATTATAAACAGTTAATCAAATGTTTTATACCATGGACTTCTAAATGTGTACTTTTGAAACATGTTGTTTGAAGTGATAGTTATTAAAAATACATGTCTTTTGGCCAGTCCCAACTTTGTTTAGGATGAAAAGATAAAATAATAGTAAGAAATGAGAATCCTACAATGCTTTATTTTATTATAATTTCCTTTGGATATGTATTATAATATTAAAAAAAATATATAAATATGAATTTATATGCTTACTTTATAATTTTTTAAAGTATATTATCTATTTTTAGAGTATAAAACAAGAACTGGACACCCTACCTATTCCCCTACCATATGGAAACCTAGTAATATTTTTTATGAGTAATAATATTAAATGCTTTTAAAAGCTTACCAACAAAGGGTAACACCACAAATAAAACAAAGTAAAGGTTAGGGTTATAGTTGTGAAACCTTTTGAAAAATGAAGTCGAAGGGCTACTGGGCTATTTTTAAAAGAAGATGGAACAAAGTAATTATATATGTAGAGGAAAGTTCAATTGTGAACCATTTTTTAGTTGTGAACATGAAGACAGCTGAGAGCGCGACACGTGGCGGCTTTGAGTGTGGTCGCTCCTTTTAATTCAATGCCCTCCAATGAATCGCGCCTAGTCATCCGCCGTGAATCTAACGTGGCGCCTAGTCATCCGCCACGTGTCGCGCTCTCGACTGTACTCACGTTCACAACCAAAAAGTGGTTCACATTTGAACCCACCCCTATATATGTAATCTATATCTATATATAATAAAAGAGTAATTGGATGTCACGTGTCGTATTCTGTTGAGCCGATTTTTGGGTTTTTCCGCCTAAACATGTACCTAGACACGTCTTATACTTTCGTTCATTTATGCTGATGTGTCATTTGTTGACACATGTCATACCACGTGTCATTTGTTGACACATGTCATGCTAACAAACTATTGGTATCATTCTATCAACCATCTTATCTCTAATTCTCTATCCCAAATTCTCTCTCTTTCTTTCTCTCTCTCTCTCTCTCTCTCTCTCTCTCTATATATATATATATATATAGTCACCTTCTTCTGTGAACCGGTTAATATGTGTTAACTGTGTTAACTCATCATAACCACTCATCATATAAATCTACGGTCCAGATTAAATTCCTATTATTAAGGAATTTTGAATAATCATTTTTTAAAATCCATTTAACATACATGCACAAGGGTGTTTTGGGAAAACACAGTAAAATAAAATACATTCAAATTTTAACAAACGACACAGACTCCGGCCAACACGTGTGCACTCCAGCCAACACAAGAGCACTCCGGTGAAACACAGGTGCTCTCCGACTCAACACAAGTGCACTCTGTTGCAACACATGTGCACTCCGACTTAACATTGGTATAGTCCGTCGCACCACCTGTGCACTCTGACCCAACACCGGTGCAGTCCGTCGCAGCACCTGTGTACCCCCAGCGCAACACCGGTGCAGTCCGTTGCAACACCTGTGCACTCCGGGATCCGGCGCAACATCGATGCACGCCGGCGCAACATCGATGCACGCGAGCACAACACCGGTGCACACAGCAGAGGTGGAAGTCGGATGAGGGAAGTCGGCAGCAATGATATGGCGGAGGAGCAAGGCGGCTGTGCACATGGCAGAGGAGCAACGCAGTGGCGGTGCAAAACATGGAGGAGGAAAACAGTTGCGGTGGAGGTTGACGGCGGCGACGACGGGAGGGGTGAAAAGGAAGACAACGGCGATGACAATCGGCGGTTGTGGGCGAGTGACAGTGGATGTAGTCGGTGGCAGAACCTGTAGCCAGTCGGCGGAGCGGCGAAAGGTAGTGGTGGAATAGCCGATTTGACAGCGACGGTATGAACGGTGGGTGAGCGGCAACGATGGGAGCGGTGGGTGAACAGCAATGGCGGCATGCATCAACGGCCGAACGACGACTTCAAGAAGAAACCGACCGACGGCATGAACAAAAAACCAAATCGGCGATGGAGATTCAAATTCAAAACCACAAAACTTAATTGATAAATCAAATTAACCATATTGAATTCGTCTCCTACAATTACGGAAACTAATTAATTGATTGGCCTCAACATCAATTGACGAAAATGCCCCTAGGTGGTTTAAACCAAATAAATTAAAATGTTGCTTCCCTATTGGTTGATTCAAGGTTCATAAGGTTAGCACGAAAAACATGGTTAACAAAAGAAAGAATCTCTCTCTCTCTCTCTCTCTCTATATATATATATATATATATATATATAGATGTGGGTTCATACAAGAAGCAAGTCAATTTAAGAAAAACTTTTTTTTGTACAAAATCATGTATGATTAACAAAGAAAAATCCAGATACAAAAAACATTTAAAAATCATATATGATTTATATAGAAAATCACATATGATTCATGAAATTAATCATACATGATTAACAACGTGCGCGACTTGCCCGCAACTTTAAGTCGCGTATAAGTCGCTCGCGTCCTCTTTTTTCTCCCCAGTACTTAATTATATATGATTTTGTATATGAAAAAAAAAATTTGTCAAAAAAAGTTTTTCTTAAAAAGTTATGATTCTCGTTTGAACCTTTCTTTCTCTCTCTCTCTCTATATATATATATATACATTTTAACTTTAAATAATTCCATAATTATTTTTTTGGTTATCTGTTTTGTTCAATACGATGATTGATTTCTAATTAACAACAATATTTGTTTTTCGAAATTTGAATGAAGTATAAAACAATTCAAATTATATTTATATATTGCAATTCATCTATATTAATTTAAATATTACGAAGACTTTTAACTTGATTTAAGTACTTTCGATGATTACTTATATTTATAATGTTAATTTTCTACCATAATTTTTTTTAAAAAATTACCCCGTGTATTACTGGGATCAAACCTAGTTTATAATAAATAAGTAACTAACATGATACCTGTGGGACTCAATTGTGTGTTTCTAAACACGTAGCTAGAAACAATTTTAGCTAGACTCATTTGAAATTACTCTTTGTACCTATATCGTTAGTTATTTATTGGTAGCGGAAATCACTTCAGATCAAAATGAATTATATAATATTCCACAATATAAGTGCAAGTATACACCAATATTGGAATCACTACATGTAATAAAATAGGTATAAGTATCGAGATCATATCCACATGGATTGGACTTCAAAGTTTCGAGTACAAAGTTAAGAATATATCGATTTCAATAATAGAAGAAGAAAAAGATTTTGAGGGGGGCTTGGTGGTTTTAACATCGAAATATAAACTAATAACTAAAAATTAAAACGAGTGTAAGTTTTGTTGACATATGCGTAGTTGCCCGATGGTCAGACACGTGTGTGTAAAGGAACGTTTATAAAAATCTCGATCTCTTGTAAACAAATTTTCATAGTTATACCAACACAAGCCCATAAAGTGACTATAGTTACCAACTCTTAATCTTGCTGATTTAACTAAACAAACATAAAATCAAGTTATAATGGTACGAGGATTTATACTCAAATCTTTTTGTGATAGAAACTCCGACTGCCCTTTGAACCTAATAAATATATACAAAACTCGCATTTCTACATGGTTATCAAAGACTCTCTTAAATCTTTATGCATCAGTTAAACCATATTTCGAACATGCCCATCTCTGGGTCAAAGGTCTAATATTAACACCACAAAGTGACCAGTTTATCATTGTCGAGTTTAAGTCCTGATTCAAGTAACAATGCTTAAGAGCTAGTAACGACGACCACACCTAAGGTGTTCCATACTAGTCTCAAGTCAAATCACACCCACACCCAAGTGGTGCTTGGCTAATAATAAAAACAAAAGACATAAAAGAGAAGGTGTTATGTGAGTTAACTCGGTGGCCAAGGAAAACAAAAGAATTCAAACCCACGTCTTGTAGGATTAAGATATGAATATGTTATTTATATGGGTAAAGTCATCACGCCCTTTGGCAAGTGAGTTACACGACCTTGGGCATAAACATGTAACTATTACATCTTTTAGTTAATCAAAGAAAAAGTTTACCCTTGATAACTCTGTGTACGCCCATGTTTGTCTGTGAGAGAGGGATAGAGAGATAACGAATATCTAATAATTAAGGCTAGTTTGCGAAATCGACACTTGTCTCAAGAAAATAAAAATAAAAATGTAAACTTATTTTAAGACAGATTGAAATATATCGTAATCATTTTAGAATGAACTTCCAAACACATTCTAATCATTCCATTTGTTTTTGTGAATACCAACAATTTATCAGTGATAATAGGGGTGGCAATTCGCGGGTTGGTGGGTTGGTGGGTTGGCGGGTCACGGATTCGCGGGTTGGAGGGTTAGAAACCTCAACCCTGACCCCACCCATTTAACTAATCGTGTCAAGTTCTTCAACCCTTACCCGTGAAGGGTCGTGTCGTGGGTCGTGTCACGGGTTGGTGGGTTAGCGGGTTGGTGGGTCAGTGGCGGGTTGGTGGGTCATAAACGGGTTGACAAGTCAAAGTTCATACTTCATACAATTCAAATAAAAACAAAGTCCCAATACAATTAAGTTCAAAAACAACCAAATATAACCAAGTTCAAAAGCATCCAAATACAACAAAGTTCAAAGCAACCAAATACAACCAAGTTCAAAAACAACCAAATACAATCAAGTTCCAAGTTTAAATAAAGCAAGTTTAAAGTTCAAAATACAAATAAACTTAGAGTTTGTTAAAATTTGTAGCCTCCCTTTTCTCGTAGAGAGTAGTCTAGAATGTGGTGAAGGTGTGAAGCGGCTGGAAGTTGGAACTAGGGTTATTAGGATTAGTGGATTTGATTTTTTTTAGTTTTTCTAATTTTTATTATATAATAAGAAATATATATATATAATAATTAATTTAAATATAAACGGGTTCGCGGGTCAACCCACCAACCCGGCGGGTCAACCCTTGAAATTTGGTGGGTTGGCGGGTTGATGGGTTGGCAGGCTGGAGTGTCAAAAACCTCAACCCAAACCCTTTTATTTTCATGTCGTGTCGTGTCGGATTGGTGGTCGTGTCGGGTTGGTGGGTCGTATCGGAAATTGACAGCCCTAAGTGATAACTAAAAACTAATTAATTGTGCTCAATAATATAAAATTTATACATATATAAATATCATAGATAAATTAAAAAAAAATACAAAAATGCTTTTAACCTTAATACACCTTCCAAAATCTCAAATCGTCTAAAATACAACCTTAAATCAAAATAAAAATGGGATAATCAAGAATCATAACAAAAAGGAACAAAAATAAGATAAGTCCGAAATATATTTGCTCCACCATTCTATTATATTCCAAAGCATCATTAGATCAATACATTATAAATATTACATGTATGGAAATCACATTCCAGTTTTCAATCAAATTATATCCACCAATCATATTTTTAATCTAAAACCAAACATAACATTAATCTAAGCTAATCTTTTTTTTTTCTTTGTCTAAATCCGTGTTTAGTGGACAAATTGTGAATTGAAAAATGGAACTAAACAACCTTACAAATAAAATTCATGGTGTATCGATGAAACAATATTTTGGATTTTAATAAAAAAAAATAAGAAACAAGTATTTGTTTCTAATAATTTTTTTTTTTAAATAATAGAATTTTAATGCTTTGAAATCCATACATATTTGTTTCTACTAATTTTTTCTTTTAAATAATAGAATTTTAATGCTTTGAAATCCATACTGTTCTTGCTCTGACTATTTCAGCTGTATCATGTTGCATTCTAAGCAAATGTGTGCATTCCAAGTGTGGTGTTGTTGGAGTTGTACCATATGCATTGGGAGTTGTACTTTTGTTGTGCTTTGCTTTCATGCTTGTTAAAGAATCCAACATATCGGATTGACGACATTCTCTTCTGTATTCCAAGGTTATGCATCCCATGTTGTACTCTTCTAGTACTTCCATTGGTACACTCTGCATATTCACATGTAAATCTTACATACATAAATCCCATATGTCTATACTCATTTGTGAATAAATGGTTTGAGAAATGTCATATAGCTAAATAATATCATGAACATTATCAAGATAACTATTTGTGATGATCATTATTATGAGTGGAGATTTATGATTTGTGTATGATATTATTTAATATTCATGAAGATTTAGGTATATCAAAATAAATATCATGAATATTACCAACATAACTATTTGTGATGCTCATATGAATGGAGATTTATGATTTGTGTACGAAAATATTTAATACTAATGGAGATTTAGGTATATCAAATTAAATATCATGAATATAACCAAGATAATTATTTGTGATGATCATATGAATGGAGATTTATGATTTGTGTACGATAATATTTAATACTCATGGAGATTTAGGTATATCAAATTAAATATCATGAATATTACCAAGATAATTATTTGTGATGATCATATGAATGGAGATTTATGATTTGTGTACGAAAATATTTAATACTCATGAAGATATATCAAATTAAATATCATGAATATTACCAAGATAACTATTTGTGATGATCATATGAATGGAGATTTATGATTTGTGTAAGAAAATATTTAATACTCATGGAGATTTAGGTATATCAAATTAAATATCATGAATATTACCAAGATAACTATTTGTGATGATCATATGAATGGAGATTTATGATTTGTGTAGGAAAATATTTAATACTCATGAAGATATATCAAATTGAATATCATGAATATTGCCAAGATAACTATTTATGATGATCATATGAATGGAGATTTATGATTTGTGTACAAAAATATTTAATACTCATGAATATTTAGGTATATCATTATGAATAGGTGGTTATTTATGGTTCTTAAAATCTTTATGGGTTTTAAATCAATTTTTTGTTACATGTATAATGTTGGGATCAACAGTAACATTTCTTTTGGTAAAAACGGTGAGAAATAATGTTTTCATCTACCTACTTGTACCATGCGTGAAGCGTTTAACAGATTCATGTATATAAAGGTGATTGAAAGTATCTGAAAATTCGTAAAGATGAACTTGAAGGTGGGTAAAAATGAATGCTAAAAATGAAATGCTGAAGTCATCTCCAAATGCTCAGAAATTTTCTCACTATTGTAAAAAAAATACTTGTTCTCATGTGATCCCAATTTTATATATGCGAAGACTTAAAGGACAAGTATAAATATGCAAAAACCATTATATCCATTGTTATATATAAGACTATATGAATTTCAATACATATGCGCCAATAAATATATAGCTAGATGGAGTTTCAAACTGAAACCTTCTAATAAGTTCAAACTATACAAACACCTTTATAGTCCTCCATTTAAACTGTTTGCATTTGTGCATGGAAGTAATTTGTAATATGCATAAGTGCATAATGCATGTGTGCATAAAATACAAAAGACCACTTAATTTACTGTCATGCATAAGTGCATACGGTCAAAATGGAGAGCTACAAGGGTATTACTCGACTTTCCTTTTTTAAGGTTTTCCGTTAAACCTCATTTTATATATGTATCTATGCATATAATATACGTCGACTATCAGGGTTTTTAAAATATTCATGGTTTTTTTAGAGAGAGGAGGGAGGGAGGGAGAGAGACCTCCAAAATCCAGCCTATGTACTTCACATTATTTACATGTTGATTAGCATCCATGTCACTCCAACTTGGCTGCATTCAAACAAGGTCAAACAAAACAAATAAACAGTTTATTATTAGGACTTTTAAATAGGACAAATTGCATAAAATATAAAGTATTTAATGTCGATCCTCATTTTGAATAGAGTATTTTCAGAACTTTCATTTGCTTTTTGAGATTTTGATATCTTAAACATGTGGGTTATCTACAATAAATAGCACCAAATCCGTTAAAAACTAGAGTAAAATTTGGTACAAGCAATAAATCTTAAAGGATTATATCAAAATATAAGTTTCTAGGTATGTTTTTTTTTTTTTTTTTTTTTTTTTTTTTTTAATTCTTCTCTAATAGGACCAAAAAGTTCATTGTTTTTATTTATTGTACGTAAACTATATACCGAAATGTTTGAGATAATGGGATGTCCTATCTAAGGCCTTCCGCAGCCCGACCTCCCAGCCGGCTGCACAGCTGCCTTGCAGCCGGTAACACCACCGAGGCACACCGTTGAGTGACCGGTAGCAAGGGCGAGCGTGAGCCCTTGCAGGCGGTAAACACACACACACACATGTATATACATACATAATATATATTTTTTATTATTTAAATAATGCAGGTGGTACGATCTGTACGGCTGTGGATGAAATGGTAAGGTAATGGTAAGATGGTGGTAAAGCTGATGTGGCGCTGAGGTGGCAGCCTGTGCAGGTGGTATCACCTGCACGGCTGCGGATGGCCTAAGATATCAAAATACAGGTTTTGAGATTAATCGTTTTACTTACAGCTAAACCGGGCCGAATGCTTACAGCCGTTTCATCCGTAAGTTTCTCGATCTTTTCGTGATCGATCTTTTCTGTTGCAATTGCACTTCTATCTAGATAAAATGGTGTCACTTCATTTCGAACTTCATCTGGGATCTTGGATAACCTTCTTGTTTCTCGATTCATGATCACCCATGTACTGCGCGCACACACACATATATATTATATATCAACATATATATGTATAAATACCCACAATTAATTTACTTTAATTTAACAAAATAACACATAATAGAACAAAAAGAACTCATGAAACTAGTTAAAGTTATTTTTGTATGAATACTATACCTTGTAGCCCTAGTTATAATTTCTTGTGAGACGAAATCGCGTATAATCCAATCTCTCCTCATTCCATTTTTCCCAGCCGCATTTACCCAAGTATCGATCTCGACTACGTCTCCCCTGTTGATTTTTTTTTGTTGGTATTTTTTGAACTTTTTGGTGGTTAGAAAATATGAAAATTAATTAAGTGAATTTAGTTAAGCAATCAACACTTTATTTACCATGAGCTATATTTTTCGACTTGAACTTGGATCCGTGTCACGACCCATATAAGTTTCCGAAGGCTCATTTCGTGGGTCGCACCGAACCCATTTCCGGCAAGACCTGCACTTGTTACATGATTAAGGGCCGTTTCCTGCAACACAACCAAATTTTGAACTTGAAAACGAAAAAAATATGACAAAAAATAAAATAACTTGTAAGTCGTTGAAAATTGTGCTTAAAATGGCATCAGGGTTTGTCGTAATTGTGCATGGTCATAACTAAAGATTCCCCTGAGGCCGTAAGTTATATTAATTTGGCCATGACTATGACGAGTTTATGAAACAATAAGTAAGAATATGTGCAACCCATTAAATTAACTTCCATAAAAGAAAAACGAGAGTTCCAACATATATTGAGAAGAATTGTCCAAGTTTAACGGACTATAACTCCATTCGTGGCAAAAAAAGATCGTCTTGACCTTCCACTTTAAATATTAGATGAGAACAATTGGAAGGAAAAAAAAAAGAACGGTCAACCTACTTGTAGAAGATTCATCAAAGTTTCCATGGTGGCGGTCTTATCAGGCCCGATTTCATAAGATCTAATAACAAACGTCTGACGATAAACATACCGATTCTCAACAAATCTACCTAGAAGAACCCCACGATCATTGGGCTCTTCAAAGCTACAATCTTTAATACCTATTCCTCTTTGATCACCTAAATGCACCCCATTCACCTTTTCCCATTCACCGTTTCAATCCCTTTATCAAAACTCCCAACGTTCGCCTTCACCTTAAAAGAATGTCTCAAGATTTTCCATTTCTTGAGCCCGAAACCAAAAAACCCGCCTTGAAAACGCTATTTTTTCCGATTTGAATATGATTCTTTTGAGGATAACAATATTGTACAAGATTGTTGGTTGATGATGCCATCATATTACAAAGAATGTAGAGATATTTGAAAAGGAAAATTTTTGGTTTTCTTAGCTTGGAGTTGATGGTTCTTGGGTTTGCCAATTTGGGAAGAAAAACGTTGGTGTAATTATTATGGTAGATACAACTAATTAGTTTTGAAATAAAGGTTGTAATTAGACATGAATGGGAGTGAACTTAGTGGGTGATTAAGAAAATAATTAAAGAATAAAATAATGAAGGTGTGGTGTGTGTGTTTTGTAGGTGAACTACCATCATGGGTGGGGGAGAAATTTGGTAATCAAGATGTTTTTGGTCAATGGCTTATCGCAAAAGTAGGGTCTTTTGTTGTTTTGTGGGTGTTTTTAGATTTACGATGTTTTATTAAGGTTAGGAGTCTTTGTGGTTTAGAGTGTGATTATGGTATTGAAAGGTGGCAAAGTATGGATCTTGGTCAAAAGAAACAAAATCATGATTCAATCAAAGTTTTTTTTTTTTCCTAACTAGTATTTATATATTTTTAACTCATAATTATAAATTTATGATTTGTTATTGACAAAATATGCCAACTTCGACTATTATAAGACAAATTAAAACCATTGGACAAAACGTTACATTAAAAAAATAGTTTTGACCCCACAAAATTGTTATTTTTAGGTAATATGGTTGTAATTTGTTAACCGATGTTTGTTATTTTTTTGTTCATTTTTTTGTTGGTTGATGTTCATTACTGACATAAAAGAAGAAATGGCTTTTGAAGAAAAAAGAAACATTTAGAACTACTAGTGATGGTAATGATTCTCGTAATATTTTTTTTTTAACACAACTCGACTTTTAAATGCATATAAAATTTGAGTTGAATGATCTTCTTTGCCATCCTTCTAATTAAAAGTAAATGAATTATGTCACTTAAATTCCAACACCCGTCAACAAAATTTTTAGATCCACCATTACATCCAATAAAATAGTGATTGACTCGGTCATACCTTGATTACCGACTAAAACCTCTCGAGAGATCAAGAATTCGGACACCATCAAAGATGAGTAGTCTGCATGAGTATTTGTCGTATACAGATTTATATATAATCTAAAAGTAAAACTTGACATCTGTGACGATAAATATTCAGAAGTAATCCATTAACAATCAAAATAAATACATTTTAATAACTATTTTTATGTTACATTGATTGATAGGGAAAAGATTTAATTTAGTAAGTATCATGAAAAACTAGGGGTGGCAATTCGCGGGTTAGTGGGTTGGCGGGTCACGGGTTGGCGGGTTGGAGGGTCAGAAACCTCAACCCTAACCCCACCATTTAGCTAATCGTGTCGAGTTCTTCAACCCTTACCCATGAAGGGTCGTGTCGTGGGTCGTGTTACGAGTTGGCGGGTTGGTGGGTCAGTGGCAGGTTGGTGGGTCATAAACGGGTTGGTGAGTCATAAACGGGTTGACAGGTCATAGTTCATACTTCATACAATTCAAATAAAAATAAGTCTCAATACAATTAAGTTCAAAAGCAACCAAATATAACCAAGTTCAAAAGCATCCAAATACAACCAAGTTCAAAAACAACCAAATACAACCAAGTTCCAAGTTCAAATAAAGCAAATTTAAACTTCAAAATACAAATAAACTTAGAGTTTGTTAGAATTTGTTTAAAATACAAATATAAAGAGTGGATTTGATTTTTTTAGTTTTTCTATTTTTTTTTTATATAATAAAAAATATATAAAAAATAATTAATTAAAATATAAACGGGTTCGCGGGTCAACCCACCAACCCCGAGGGTCAACCCTTGAAATTTGGTGGGTTGGCGGGTTGACGGGTTGGCAGGTTGGCGTGTCAAAAACCTCAACCCAAACCCTTTTATTTTCGTGTCGTGTCGTGTCGGGTTGATGGGTCGTGTCGGAAATTGCCAGCCCTATGAAAAACTTTATTGTAGTTTGATGAAGTTGGCTGAAAAGTAAACAAACTCATCATTGACTTTTAGTCGGCTTTTATTACATGTTGACTTTAACTAAATTAAATAAAAACGTAAAAAAAAGTGTATATTTGACAGAAAAAAGAGCCAAAAAGTGAACACAACATAGATACAAAAGCAAAACCAAATTAACGTTTGAATTAGTATTTAAGTATTGGGCCAGGGATAAGGCCCAGGTATAGTTGTATTTAGGGTTGGGTTTAAAGCCCATAAGCTATTTGTGATTCCATTGAGCCCATTCTTTCTATTGAAGGCCCTTCAATTACGATGTAATTTGAACCATCGATCGACCCGTGAAATTAATTCAAATTGGATTAAACCGTGACAAAAGAATCGAGTCTTCGAACAATTCCTTTGATAATCTAACGGTGGATTTCAGATGTAAACGAAAATCAATTGATAACTTATACAGTTATACTGACAAATTTTATAAAAATACAAACATATGCATCAGTGATACATTACAAAAGTAATATGCTTGTCTAGTGACAGATCAACCACTTATAAAAGTTTACACCGTAATCATTTTGATTAGGGTTGAATGCGGTTTCTTTCAACCAAACAAAATCACTAACCAAAAATATATTTACCCTTTTTCTTTTATAAGAGTTCAATTTTATCATATATGAACATCTTCACCAATTCCAAGTTAAATCCTACGATTATTATATTTAGTTGCATAAATAAATTTCATTTTTTTGTATATTTTAGATCTTAGTTTTTTTACATATATTATGAATTGCTATAAAAACAGGTTTATAAAATATTTTTTAGAGGGTGTTACTATGTCCGGAATAATCTCAGCAAATTATTTATACTATTAACCCTGATAAAAATAGCAGCCAAAATTGTAAGAAATGCCTAAAATTAAATTCTGACCTGATTAAATATTTCATCATAGTCCATTTTCTCAACTACTATGCATAATAACCCTTTAAGGTTCACGTTTAAAAAGTTGGTTTCAACCATTTCAAATATTTAATTGGAGTCGAAAAGAAATACGACTTTAGAAGTTTCCAAGATGGTATCTTGGCAAGAATATTCGAATTGAATTCCATGTGTAATTGTATGTTTATTTAAAAAACATGTGCACATAACATTAACTTATTTACACATGAAAAACATGCATATATTATTAAAAATCACACGTGCCATCTCATATTTTTTTTTTTTTGCTTTTAACAAGTTTATTTCATTCTTTTTGGAAAAACGAAGAAGAACACACACACATATGTTTATGAGATTTTAAATTAAAAAAGATTAATTCCTACAAACTAATCCTAATTATTTACCTACTTTGACAAAAATCTAGTTCCATGAATATTAGTTATGGTTTGTAAAAATTACATTGTTTGTATATGAAAACCTCTTATATATAAATAAATATATATTGTCAAAAAGGAACCTAATATTTTTTTAAATCATAAGGATGAATCTCGTTTATTCCATCACTTTCATGATACACATGTAATTAACTCTTCAGGTTTAATCAAAGAATGATCCAGTGGTAGCTTTTCATGTGGTAATTATCTCCCATGATTTAGTAGTCTATAAATTACTCGTTTAGTTTAATCTTATTTTGATTGTGTAGATGTTAATCCGATCAATAACTTCCTTGACTAGGATTAAGGAGAGTCATGTAGATTGTAGAGCTACAATTAGAGAGGAAATTGAGAGGGCATAAGAAAGAAATGGACAGGGTCTTCAATTTGAAAGAGATGACAATGACACTATTACTTCAATTGATAAATCATATTTAGAGCATCACCAATGGTTGTTTGAAGAGGGGTTGAAAAAGACTTGAAAAAGACTTTACCATTGAAGAAGAAGACTTGAAGAAAGATCGGTGTATCAACCACTCGAGGTTTCTCAAGTGTTTGAAGAAAGGGTTCCGAGATGCAAAAAAAAGAGAAAATTACTCTATGGTGGGACTAATACTTTCTATGTATTTTTAAATTTTTTTTGGGACGACAGATAAACAACACACAAACACACACGCACGCGCCCTGACCGAAGTCGAAGAGGTATCCGGGATCCATTCGGGCACCCGACTAATTCTCTCGACTATGGAAACCGTTATTTTGAGACAATGCAATAAAAATAAAGATTAACATAAAAGTAGGAATGAAAAATACATCAATGTTGCTTGTTATTATCATGATCATGAATGGTTCTTGGATGTGGAACTTATATAATCAATAAAATGTTGTTTATGTATAACACTTTTTAATATATTATGAATAATGAATCTTATGCCAATGGTACCACTTACACACAACAAAATTAATATAAAAATAGTAAGATCTTCTCAACCTCGAAATACAATTAAAAATATGTTCCAACCAACTTAAGGTACAAACTAAAATATGTTTTCTACCTTCAAAAGACTATACGTTCTAATGCAAATAAGCGTATATTATTGCCCAACTTCAAAATATATACCTAAAAGTTAACAAAGTATGTTCCAAGTTCAAATTCACCAACTACTTAAATACAAAAACAAAAGTACGAAGGATCTGCTCATATGAGTTAGCAGCTCAAAAAAGACACTAATCTTGGTATAATTATCAAAGCAAATTTCAAAAGCTTGCCATCAAAGAAGTTTATCATTGATTTCTCGCATCGTCTAATCATTCAAAAAGTTAGATTTATTAGTATCAATTAAACCATTGATAGTAACAACAAACTTTAATTGTCAATTATCCATAAGTTAAAATCATCTAATTTCGTGTCAATAGAACGTTCAATCGTCAAAAAGCCATCTCTTTTGGTTTATAGAACCAAAAGTTTTCTATGATTTTTTTCTATCAACTTTAATATTTCCAATCAAGCACCCTAAGTTTTAAACCCATGACCAATTTAAATATAGAGCATTTGAGCTTCTCAAGCATGTATAATTACGCTATTGCCCTTGTATAATGGTGGATTTACCAGTGCAAAATCCTCAACTAAACAAAATTTCAGGAGTATGTTTGCCACTAGCCCTGCTTCTTAGTGAAGCAATTTTCATTTGGTATATTAAATATTTAAATTCTGTGGCTCCCATTTAATCTAATTTATATTTTAAATCTTTAAAAGGAACTTCATGCTTATCCTTATGGACTATTTCAAAAATTTATGTGTTTTATATCATCTATTTTTATATTTCTTTCCAATTATCAAATTGTGTTTAAAGAAATTGACACTACAATAAAAGTTAAGTGTTTTGATATTTTAGTTTATAGGATCAAATACTAGCTTATATATTATTATGAACCGTAGATGATAGTCAGCTCAGTTAGTTTAACGCATGGGTTATAGTTTCTATATGGTGAAGGTCATGAGTTCGACTTCTGCTGGAGTCCATTGTGGGGGATTTTCCAGGAACGGGTGCCGGGTTTGAATCCCAGCTGATTCCTTGAAACCCTTTAAATAGAAACCGAATGGCTAGGCTGAGGGTGGTTATTCTCCTTGGAGATGTTTCAAACTCGGGTCATCGTGATTTGGTGCTATGGTGGCACGATAATACTCCATTGCACCAACATGCCGTTAAAAAAAGTATCAAATACTAGCTTATATATATATATATATTATTATGATAATGTCTAAAAGTGTTTATAAGATGTTAGGACCCTTATAGGCATCTTAATAAAAAATTTAGCACAATTTTAAAATAAAAATTCATATTAACCCTTTTATATAACACTTAAAAGAAATTCCTACAAAAAGTTGTGTTTATAAGAGATTTACTTTATATAATTTTTTTAAAAATAGTGTCTTATAAAAAAACTAATTAAACCATTTGATTCAAAAGTGTCCCGAAAAATTTACTAAGGCCGAGTGTAGCAAGGGGTGGGGTTCGGCGGGTACCAAACCGTCGGGCTCAACGGCTTGGGTGGGGTCCGCTATGCCTCGAACGGGCTCGGCAGGGCAGGATTGGACGGTGTCGTTGTGCGTTGAGTAAAAAAAAATTAATTAAAAAAATTTTGTTGGGTAATGGCTAGTTTTAATTTTTTTTTCAACCTTTTATTAAACCTATATAAATAACCTTCTATCCTAACTTACTTTTTACACCAATTCCATCTTTTTCTCTCTAATACAATTCTATCCTAACTTACATTTCTTTCATCATGATTCCAAACAACACATCTTCATGATCGAGATCTGAGGGTCGATCGAGAGGTGTGGGTACTTCTAGAGGTGTAGGTACTTCAAGAGGTGTGGGAACTTCGAGAAGTGTGGGTTCTTCGAGAGTTATGGGAGCTTCTAGAGGTGCGGGTACTTCGAGAGGTGCGGGAACTTTGAGAGGTGCGGGTGGATCGGGAGGTGCGGGTCCTTCGGGATTCGCCGATTACGCGCATCAACAACCGTATATACCGCAATTTGAAGACCAAAACGCCGGTTTTCCGCCACATTTCTTTAATTCTAATTATTTATGTTGTTTTTATTTTATAAAAGTATTTTTTATTTAGTTTTATTTGTGTTAATTAATTAACTAATTAAAAATTGAGAGGGTTGGGAGGGTTCGGGTACTAATCAAAGAGGGTCCCAGAAGACTTATTGTGAGTTTATGGAAAAGATGATGTAACGCTGATATGGCAGTGGAGTTGAAAAAACTGGAAGAATTCTACTACGAATAGACTAAGTCATCCAAAAAGGTTCTATAAAGTATAAACTTATTACATATGACACATAAGCTCTTAATCCTATAAACATAAATACTATAAACATAGTCGATCAAGAATTTCTTTTTAAGTTAAATACCTAATAATAAAAACTAATTTATAATATCTATGTTGTTGTATTGTAAGTACTTATTAGTAAATATAAAATGGAAGCATATCCAATCTCATTACAAGATCTTCAAAGGTTCACTTGATTTTCGTAGTTGGGTTGGTTCTCCTATTCACGTGCTAGGGATCGGTTAGTTGCCGTTTTCTTTTGGTTGTCTTGTGGATGTTTTCATTGAGGCTTTTGTTTTGTGGACTGTTGTTTTCTTTTTCTAGCGTCTCGTTAGTGTTCTTAATAAAGTTCATATGCACTTGGTGTGGGTGATGAATTTGCCGAAACTCCTTACCTTACGTTTCTTTTGCCTTTCAAAATATGCCATTAAGCAAAATTGAATGTATGAAATAAGTCATGACTTCTTGCCTCTGTTAAAACTTAAACCATCTCAAATAAACTAATATTAGGCTATGTGCAGCGGTGCGTCGGGCTGGGCAGGGCAGCGGGTTGGCGACAGGTTTTCACCCCAACCCGTCGGGCTCAACGGGTTGGGTGCACAACCATGGTAGCCGGCGGGCTATGGGTTAAGCGCTGTGGGCAACCCGCTGCTTTTGTATGTGTCTCCTGTGTGTGTTGTGTGTGAGAGGGTTGAGAGGGTTGGGTATGGGTTGTAGAGGGTTATGAGAGGGTTGAAGAAAAGCTGATGTGTCAGCTGATGTGACATGTTAGATTGAGAGTATTGGCTGCTAATAGTTAGAAACACCCAAGAAATAATTTAACCTTCATTTTTTACCTCCCTCAAACCCATTAATCTTTCATTTTTTTTTTCAAACAATTAAATTTATCTAGACAAATAAAAAATTTCGCCTAAAATATAAAATATAAGAATAACATAAGTGCTTTAAAAAAAAGGGTTGGTCTAACAAACGAGATTTGAAAGATCGGTTTTGAAAATTGTGATATGTTCACAAGAAGGAAAGAATATGCTAAAAAGGGTAAGTAGTAGTAAAGATAAATACTTTTAAGGCAACTTTGAATTTTGGTCTATGCTTTAAAAAAACAATTTTTTTTAAATAAAAAACAATAATTTAAGTGTTCATTATATTTTAATATATGACGTAATAATTAGAATTTACAATTGATGCGGTTTCTTCCATATCTATAGTTTCTAATTCATTAAAAGGAAAATTGAAATTATTAACAAATCACGAATATTGTAATTTATTCTTGAAAATATGAACTCTAAAAATGTTACAATGAAAATGTGACTATACTTCTAGAAGTATGAACAATAAACTGAAAACAAAAATGAACAAAACTTACTTAGATTAAATTTGTTTAAATATTTGATTTTTATACTTTTATTAAAGAAGAAAGAAGAAATATAAATAGACGATGGAGACAATATTATATATCTCTGATGTAATAAAAAAAACTATAATACCGTGAACACAAAACTGAACATATTATTATTTTATAAACAATAAATTATTTAAAGAATATTAAACTTTCTTGTTTAATTCACTATTTCCAAATCTATATATATATATATATATAGGGTTGAGTTCCGTTGTTAACCACAAATAGTGTGTTAACCGTGTTAACCCATCACAACCCTTAATAATCTGGATCTAGGGTCAAGATTAAATCCCTATAATTAGGGAATTTTTAATAACTAATACTTAAAAAATACAGCAAACACAAGTGCACAGGGGTATTTTGGGAAAACCACTTCCATCCTCCTCCTCCACCCGGTAAAACACATGTGCACAGCCGCCTCCTACCTCCTCCTCCACCCGGTGAACACATGTGCACAGCCGCCTCCACCCGGTAAACACATGTGCACCGCCGCCTCCTTCCTCCTCCTCCACCCGGTGAACACATGTGCACAGCCACTACCATCACATCTACCACCACCCCATCACCACACCCACCACCCGGTGAACACATGTGCACAACCACCACCATCACAGCTACCACCACCCCATCACCATACCGACCACCCGGTGAACACATGTGCACACCACCATCACAGCTACCACCACCATCACCACACCCACCACCCGGTGAACACATGTGCACAACCACTACCATCACATCTACCACCACCCCATCACCACAGCCACCACCCGGTGAACACATGTGCACAACCACCACCATCACAGCTACCACCACCACCATCACCACACCCGCCACCCGGTGAACACATGTGCACAACCACTACCATCACAGCTACCACCACCACCATCACCACACCCACCACCACTAGTCCACCACCACCACCACAGCCACCACCACCACCACCGCCACCACCCCCACACCCACCATCTCCAAACCACCACCACACCCACCACCACCAAAACCCTAGATTGACGACCTCAGATCTGTAATCCACCAAATTACCACCACCGTCTAACTCCGCCGCGGCTGTTCTGGTGGCCACCGCTATAAACGCCGTAATGTAAACGTCGTCGTCGGAGATAACAAATTAAAACCAGATCTTGCCATTGCTGTCGGAGACAACGAACTCGAACTAGATCTCTCCATTGCCGCCGAAGACAACGAATTCCGATCAGATTTGGAGAACGACTCTTCTGGTGGAAGGCATTTTCGGAGGGTAGGGGTTGTGGTGGTGGTGGATGCGAGGGCGACGATTGGGAAGGAGACACATGTTAGGGATTGGGGTGGTGGTGGTGGTGGTTGGCGCATTTCCGGCCGATGAACTCGTCGTTGTTGCTCATCTGATCATGGATGACGGAGGCAGAGCAGATCTGGTGGTTGTGGCGGTGGAAGGTGGCGGCCGGTGGTTTGGAAGAGGACGGTGATGAGCTTGCCGGAGGGAGGGCGGCGGCGGAAGGTACATCGGCGATCATGGTTGTGGATGAAGAAGGGAAGTGAAATGGGGGTGGGTCTGAAAAGGTTGTCACGTGGGTGGGTTATGGTACCACCTACCTTGTTTAATTAAAAAAAACTTATAAATAAAAAGCTAATTACGAAAATACCCTTATACAATTAATGAATTTGATTGGTGGAGGTGGGTTAACACGGTTAGCACACTATTTGTGGTTAACAACGGAACCTTCCTCTATATATATATATATTAGGGTTAAGTTCCGTTGTTAACCACAAATAGTGTGTTAACCGTGTTAACCCATCACAACCCTTAATAATCTAAATCTAGGGTCAAGATTAAATCCCTATAATTAATGAATTTTTAATAATTCATAGTTAAAAAATACAGCAAACACATGTGTACAGGGGTATTTTGGGAAATCCACCTCCATCATCCTCAACCCGGTGAACACATGTGCACACCCACCACCATCACAACTACCACCACCACCATCACCACACCCAACACATGTGCACAGCCACCACCATCACAGCTACCACCACCACCACCACACCCATCACCCGGTGAATACATGTGCACAGCCACCACCATCACATCTAACACCACCATCACCACCCGGTGAACACTTGTGCACACCCACCACTATCACCACACCCACCACCCGGTGAACACATGTGCACACCCACCACCATCACAACTACCACCACCACCTCCATCACCACACCCACCACCCGGTGAACACATGTGCACAACCACCATCATCACAGCCACCACCACCACCACCACACCCACCACCACCTCCTTCCTCATCCTCCACCCGGTGAACACATGGGCACACATGTGCACTGCCGCCTCCTTCCTCCTCCACCTAGTAAACACATGTGCACAACCACCATCATCACAACTACCACCACCATCACCACACCCACCACCACTAGTCACACACCACACCCACCACCACTAGTCCACCACCACCACCACCACCACCATCTTCAAACCACCACCACACCCACCATCTTCAAACCACCACCACACCCACCATCTTCAAACCACCACCACAACCACCATCTCCAAACCACCACCACCACCACCACAGCCACCACCACTACTATCAACTGGTTTTTATTCGAACCAGATCTCACCATTTTCGCCGGAGACACGAAATTCGAACCAGATCTCGTCATTGTCGCCGGAGACAAGGAGTTCGAACAAGATCTCGTCATTGTCGCCGCAGACAAGGAGTTCGAACAAGATCTCGTCATTGTCGCCGCAGACAAGGAGTTCAAACTAGATCTCGAGTAATTTAGGTTTTTTAGGAGGTTGACTGGAAGCAAAATGGAAGATCTGGTGGTAGCCGCCGATTTGAACTAGGGTTCCGGAAAGATTAGCGACTATGGTGGTGGTGGTGGAAGCCGATGGTTGTGATGATGGTGGTGGAGGGCTACAAATCAGCGGCGGGGGTGGTGGTGGAGGGCAGCGGTGGCTGTGATGGTGGTGGAGGAGGGTTGTAGATCCGGCGGTGGCGACGGTGGTGGTGGAGGACGGCGGTTGGGAGGTAGACAAGGGTGGTGGTAGGATGGTGGTGGTGGTGGAGGGTGGTGGTGAGGGAGATGGAGTGATTTGGGAGGGGTTGTGGTTTTGGGAAAGATGGGAGGAGAAGGACGTGCTGTTGATTTAGTACAAAATTCCTAATTTACCCTTTAAATATCAAAAGTAAAAGGAATAATTTTATTTGTTGAGGATGGTTAACACGGTTAACACACTATTTGTGGTTAACAATGGAACCTTCCTCTATATATATTAAAGAAAGGTTTTACTGATGTCATGATTATGAAACTAAGTCATTTGATTGGCCAATTAAAAAAGAATCATTAAATTATGATGTTATCAATTATTCTTATTATTTTAATACCATAATTATCTTTATAATTTACATTATTTATCCTTAGAGTTATTTGATTAAATTACTTTTTATCCATTAGTTTCTCATTTTCCACTTTACATCCTTATCATTTTAAGATAATAATATATATTAATTAAAATGTATTAAAATTTTTGTTTTTTGTTTTTATAAATTATACCATTATAATCGTCTCGACAATACCTTCAAAATGAGTTTAATTTTGAATATTTTTTTTAATTTAACTACATTATTAAAATTAGATATAAATTAATTTGTTTAGATTTTATTACAATTCTATTCTTGATATTCTTGAAATTTAAAGATTTTATCTTTTTAACCTAAGTATTTTTATAGATTATTTATAAGTAATTAAAATTTATTTTATTTAAAACTCCATTGTTGATATTCTTGAAATTTAAAGATTATATCTTTTTAATCTAACTATTTTTATAGATTATTTATAAGTAATTAATTTTTTATTTAAAATTCTACAAATAAAAAACACTACATATTTTATTTTTGAATCCCTCCAGTTATAAAAATAGATATAAATTAATTTGTTTAGATTTTATTACAATTCTATTCTTCATATTCTTGAAACTTAAGATTTCATATTTTTTAACCTAATTATTTTTATATATTATTTATAAGTAATGAAATATTATTTTATTTAAAACTCAATTGCTAATATTCTTGAAATTCAAAGATTCCATCTTTTTAATCTAACTATTTTTGTAGATTATTTATAAATAATTATATTTTATTTTATTTAAAATCCTACAAATCAAAACACTACACATATTTTATTTTTGAATCCCTTCAGTTTTAAAATCATTCACGAAATTCAAATCTTTTGACAAAAGAATAATAAATTTTCAATTTTTAAAATTTTAACAGCTATTAGATAACTAAAATATCTATTGTAATAAGCAATTATAATGGCAATTTTCGTATAACATATAATTTACATAAGTATTTAAATGGTAATGACAATTGTCATGTAAATGTCAATTCTTATTAAAAATTAAAATAATATGTTTCAAATGCCCGTATAATATACGGGTTATTAACTAGTAAATTTAATATATATGTCATTTACATACAATTTGCTTTTAAAACCCCATATTTGACTTAAAATCATAAAAAGAAATCCAACAAAATTGATCAATTGGGTTGAAACAATGGATGGTATATAAAAACCCATTGAAGTGCAACCATTGTTTAATTATATATGGAACAAAAAGAAAAGTTAGGCCATATTGTTTTGAGTGGGGTTTGCTTCCCCTTTTAAATTTTCTTTGGGTTGGTGTGATTGTTGCAACTATTGAAGATATTTTTTGAATTTTAAACTTGAGAAAAGCAAACAGTTATTTTATTATATTAATTTACTGATGTGATAATAAATCTAACTAAGATTTTGGCAAATGATGAAGTGATTTTTATTATGGATGTGAAGGAAATGGTTATATATAATGTAGATTTCTGCAATTTATATACTTCAAGTTGTTGGTTGCAAAGATGGTTCTAACAACCTATAAAATTCATTATAATAATATGGGTTTCAAAGAGTTATTAATATTTCTTCAATGAAAAACGTTTTAAACTTTTAATAACTGATAAATAATCAAATATTTTTTCAAATCCAAAGCAGACAGGATTTTTTAGTGATAATAGAAAAATAGACGATTCTAGTTCAGAAACCTTTCAAGAAAACCAAAAATATTAATAAAATATTAGATATGTGTCTGTGCGTGTTGCAGCGCAAATCCTCTCGAACTTAACACCGATAACTTGCAAAAATAATGTTGTTTCATTTCATATTCAACTTTGAGATTGTATGTATTGCACATTAAATGTATAAAATGCAACTTCAAACTCGACGTCAATTTGTCATTTCTTATCACACGATATCAATTTGTGATCGTATGTATTTTTTTGGAAGAGGTATCCCAGACCACATTGGGCCCAGACTAATCCTCGGCAATTTTGGGCCGAAGCCCGACTGCTAAAGCATGCAGCCCGGGGTCGAAGCCCCCGTACCTCCAGAATGCGTCCCCCAGGGCTCGAACTCGGGTTCACCACTATGTAGTGCCCAAGCCTTACCACTAGGCTAACACTCATTTGGTGTGATCGTATGTATTGCACATTAAATGTATAAATGCAACTTCAAACTCGACAAAAACACTTGAACTAATCATTGCATCCTCCGAACAAATTTGTTTTTAACTAGTTTATTTTAACAAGAAGATATAATATAATACAACTGATTTAATTATTGGTATTAACTTATTTATTGGTATTTTCTACTCAAAAAGGGGAGTAATGGACTACCTCCAATAAGAGTGGTACCAAATCCCATGCAACTTAAAAAAACTTTAGAGTAAAAGCAAAAGCACCTCAATAATTCACCACTAAATATCAATCACCCCCTTAACTTTACCAAAAGTAAAACAATTGCTTAAAGAAACAAGAAAAAGCCACATGTGATGGAAATCCCACTAAATTAAACCATACTTTTCTTCCTTATATATTTCACCACCACCATTGCTCTATGTTCAGCCATATGAACCACAAAACCACCAACAAACCATTGAAAGCCCCTTGTTACATATCTTTCATTTGAAAGATTTGTTTTCGGTTTGTAAAACCCTAAAAGAATGGACCTTTGAGGATACATACTTACAGGACTCGAGCAACCAAGAAGCAGAAGGGGCAACAATTGTTGAACGATGTCATTTGTATTCCCTGACCACATTAGCATGTACCTCATTTTGTTCAAGTCCTTTTTGGTACCCTCCATTTTGTGCCACCTTCAAGTCTTTTTCTTCTTCTCTCTTCCTAAGATAACCTCGCTTTTCTTCACTAGCAAGGCTCTGTTCATCATGGGCAACCTCATTGTCTTATTCCTATTGGGAGAATCGAAGTTTTTTGCCTCTAAATCTAAGGCTTACAAAGATGTTTGTCATGATAAATACAAATACAAGCGTATTGATCAACTTCAAGCTATCTCCCCATCACAAGAACAAACGGTTATGATAGTTGGTGACGGTGCTTTAGAACAAGAGAAGAAGGTGAATATCTTGGCATTGAAAACTTGCAACGAGGGCGACCATGATGAGTTCTTTGAGTTGTGCAACGATGATGAAACTTCTGTATCGGATGTTGATAACACAATTGAATCAATTGATCATGAGGAGGAAGATTTGAGTTGTTTGAAACAGGAGGTAAAAGTATTTGAGGAAGAAAAAGATGAGGGTTTGGAGGGTGATGGAAAAGTGAGTTTGCCTGCCGAAGAGTTGAACAAGTTGGTTGATGACTTTATTGCTAGAATCATTAGACAAAGAATGCTTGAAGCATAATTTTGTAGGGGTTAAAATTGTAAAAATAATGATAGGCGAGGGTGGACAGTGCAATTCTTAGACTTACTTGAGAGAATGCCAAGAATTTTGCCTTGAGCCAAGAAAAACAACAATAAATTAGTCTCTCTTGTTTTTTTATTGCAATAAAGAGTACTAAACAATTTGCATATTTAAGAAAATAATACATATTACTTTAAAAAATACATCATACATGTCATGTATAGACGAAGGTTCAAACGAGAAGCTTTTCTATTTGGAAAAACGCAAGACTAGTGGTTAGCCTCCAATTTATTTAACTCATATAATCTAATTATAATAAAATAGAATTAGTTCAGTGAGCGTAGTAATGTAATCATTTATTTTCATAAAATTTATATTATTTTATCCTTTTATAAAAATTCAAACATGACAATCTCGTGATTAACACCGTGATAATCCTATGATAAACACGGTAATTATTAACCTTGTAAAATCTTATATATATGATGGAATGTTTCTTTGTCACATTTAATTTATTGCTCATAACCATTCTGTTGAAGCTTGGTTCAGTACCAAGGGTAAAGGCATAATCCATATGTATGATGTCCCGGGTTTAACTTATGGGCATCGCACCTTTCCATGGATGCATGTGATGATTTACCTTCTCATGATGACCGTGGGATCGGTGCGGTGGGGGCGCCCCAGAGTGTGTGTATAACCGGTATACCAGAGGTAATTACTAAACTCAAATTCATCTTTCATATTCAATTGTATCACTTCATTGCATTTACATATTTTCGTCGTCGTGCTAAAAATTGTGATTCATGGTAAAATTAAAAGATCCTCCCAAATTTGTGCTTCTTCTTGGTTTTGTCAATTGTCAAAGTGCTACATTCCGTTTACCGTGAATTGGTTTTGGTTCTATGTTAAAATTATGCTGAAGTTGTAGTAAGCCATTTAGCCCTTAATTATTAATTTCATGTCCATTTGTACCAAGGTTTACTCTTATAACACAAACCTCTTTCATATGTTATGGCAATTTGAACAAACTAAATGTAAATAAAAACTTTAATTAAAATAAGAAATAAAAATCTTCCAAGATAGGAAAGGATTTGCTAAAATTGATGGAGCTTAAAAGCCTCAACCAAAACCTATGTATATAGAGAGATCGTAGTTTGAGACAACAAATGTTCTTACATTCTCGAAATAAGAAAATTTTTGTTTGAAACCCATTGAATCCCTCATAAATAATATTCCAAAGTATATATTAGAATTTTTGAGGATGATTGTATATATTACATAGATATTGTAATATAAATTATAATATATTATACATCATATTATTCTGAGAAAATTTTAAATAGAACCTACAATTTACGAGAAACACAGAAAAATCACGTGTGATTTTATTATTTGATGCGATTTAAAGTTGCTTGGCAGTCAATTAAGTTCATATATGATTTTGTATTTGTGAATCATATGTCAAATTTTATACACCAAGTGGTTATTTTCAAATTAATCAAATAATTAGCATTCTACGTAATGATACTCATGCTATATATTTAGTTACATATTTGTTTTGAAATATATTGTTTTCGTATGTATATTTAATTCATAATATTAATTTGTTCCACATACAAACTTATAAATTAATATCTCAAAACAAAAACTCTATTGTATTCGTTAATAATCATTTATGTAAAGAAAATTAACCTATTAAATTTGTGGTTGAGTCGGGATGATATATGATGGTCGGAAATCTATATTATTAAAATCAAATTGAAACCAAACCAAATTGATTTCCACAAACCATAATTTAATTACATTTCTATTATAACTATTTAAATAACGAATCTAATTACATTCATAAGGCTATCGATACCCGCCAATTAGGGCTCAATGGGCATGTTAGGCTCGCAGCGGGCTGCGGTACTCCCAAATTAGGCTCGCAACGGGGTTGAAGGGTTGAATTTCACAAGCCGATCAAACCGCTCTCTCTCCCTCTCATACTTTTTCTTTTTTCTTTTATTTTTAATACATACATATATATATATATATATATATTGGGTATTCGGTTTGTGGGTTGTGGGTTTGTGGGTAAAGCTGATGTGGTAGAGTGGGCTTGTAGTGTGGGTGCGGGCTCAAGCGAGCTTCCAAATCGGGCTCAAGCGGGCTGGGTGGGCTGCAATTAGAGATGGCCAAATACCGGGCTCGGATGGGCCTTAACCGGGCCTCTCAAGGATCGGGCCTCAATAGTGTTTTTTGGGTCCGGGCTTTCTTTAACAGGGCCTGGGCCGGGCCTAGGGGGAAAATACCATAACTGGTCTCTTGACCATTCAACTGGTTATTGGTAACCAGACTTTAACCGAGCCTATAACCGGGCTTTCGTATGACCGGTTCTTTTTTATTTTTTTAACATATAATAATACTACAATTATATTATAAACTAATTTTATATCCTAAAGGTAACTTATATTATAAATGTAAATTATAATATAAAGTATATATATGTAAATTATAATATAAACTTATAAACTACATTTATTTTATAAAATACTTATTTTAAACCACTAAAACATATAAAACAAATACACTAAAAACGGGTCGGGCTTAACCGGGCCTTGTCTTTTGCTCAAATCTGTAACCGGGCTAGGCCTAGCGGGCCTTAACCGAGCTTCGACGGGCTTTAAAAAACCGGGATTATTTCGGTCCCGGGCTCGGTTAACCGTCCGTAACCGATCGGACCGGGCTTATTTGGCCATCTCTAGCTGCAATACGCGGAGGGGGGGTGGCATAGTGGGCTTGGGGGCTTTTGGATTGCATAACCGATAGCCTTATAAGTAGAAAGGTCTCATAACCTGTTTGAAACTATATTTTTAATGGTTGTGAGTTGAATATGATTTTATTTTGCATCAAATATGACTTACTTAACAAAATAGGTATTATTTTTTTCATATTAATGAATATTTTGTATTTACCATATTTTTCTTAGGATCATTTTTTGGGTTTTTGGTAGTTAATAGTAGTTTTCAACATAAGAAATCGATATTGCAACCACAATTTCTTTTATGAGCTTTAAAAGGACAATGTACTAGAAAGTGTTTGGTCAAAAATACCATTTTTAAAACAAAAAATAATAATAAAGTGGATCGAATATTATTGATTATGACCTGTACAACGGTTTTTATAACGCAACAAAAATTTATTCATCTATGATGCAATATGTAAACAATAATTTTATTGAAGAATGTTATAATTAGGTTGAAAGATGTTCAAAGTTTCAAATAATCACGACCCCACAAACCCTTTGAGTAAAAAAAATACATTATTAGTTTAGTAATATGGTTTTTGTTACCATGTTTCATTTTTTAATTGTTTATAAATCGATAAAATGACAAAGTAATATGTTTTCACTAACATAAGAAAAATGAGAATTGTTATATCTAAATTCATTTTAACCGATTATTAAATCTCTTTGACGAGTCTAATTTCCACTTCTAAAATCAATCGCCATAAACTAAGAAGTGAAAACTACACTTCACACTAATAATACGTGGCAAAACCAGTTAGTAAGACAATTTGAGTAACAAGTCAAAAATATTAAACTTTTTTTATGGCAGATCAAGATGGATTCTGTGAGTCCAACTCGCCCCCATCAATGTTTTTTTATTTATCATTTTTATATTAAAAAAACATAATTGTCTCGATCATGACAATTTAAAAAGTTTTATTAATACTAGCTTGCCTCAAATTTGAACAAAAAAGAGGCAATGCCGCAATGGTATGAACCAAAAACTAGAAGGGCGTTTTTGCAATTTTTAGAACATCACACTATAAAAGAGATGCATCAATGGTTTGTTACTCCTCATAAGTTTCCTTAATATCAATCCTCTGATATTACTTAATGCTTTGAGAAATCCGATCTCAAGCATCATTGATTGCATATATTTATGTGTTGAGAAGGCATAACATCAAAACATCTAGTTGTGTGATTGTAGTGATGGATATTAGCAGAGATTTGTTTAATTTTGTGTTTCTTCTATTCTCGGTCAGCAATATCATCTTCTATGTGCCTTTGGTTTGGTTGTTCAATTTGTTAAGAGTTTGCTTTAAACCTGTCTATCCTAAAGAACTTGTTGGCAAAGTAATACTCATAACTGGAGCTTCATCTGGTATTGGTAAGGTAAGATATGTTTTCAACTATAGTTTATAGAAGTTTTGATTATGTATTGAGACTCAGAGGAACAATTGATGATTTCGTTTTGGATTTGGATGTTTGGAAGCATTTGGCGATTGAGTATGCAAAAGAAGGTGCGTGCTTGGCGTTAATTGCAAGGAGAGAGAAGCAACTGCAGATGGTGGCCCAAAATGCAAAGGCAATGGGATCGCCAGATGTGATTGCAATCACTGCAGATGTTTCCAAACATCTTGATTGCAGCAGATTTGTTGAAGAAACCATCAAACATTTTGGTAAACGTAAGTCCTCATCATCATATTTATCGATCTTTTGTTTTCCGTTGTAGTATACCTGTACTTATTAAATTAAATTCAGCAAGAAATATTTACAGTACTCGCGTTAAAGGGGGGAAAAGATAGAAATCATGTAATAGGAGTTTAAAAAACCAATTTGAAATAAAATTGAACCCTATAATGTGATCGTATAAATTGATTGATATGCATTAGAGCATCCATAATGGTTTCATCTTTTAAAGAAAAAAAAGAGCATTTTAAATTTGTGTAAGCAAAAAGAGAGGTTTCTTAGCTATTAGACTATCCACAGTGATCACGACTCTTGCCAATGGTATCAGTTGCCACATTAGCGCCACGTCAGCTTTCAACTATCTTACCAAAAACTTACCAAACCTTATCAATTCAACCACACTCATATCAATCTAAATAATTAATTAAAAAAAAGGAAAAGAAGAGAGAGAAAAAAGAGAGAGATGGAGAGAAAGGAGAGAGAGGGTGGGGTGGGGTCTAACAAGTCGGCATGGCCTTGCCGATTTCTTCCCTTGCAGAAGGACCTCAACGGTGTTGACGTCCTTGCCGATCGGCAAAAGGGCCTTGCCGATGCCCTTGAAGCTCCCATTGTGGATAGTCTAAGAGGGTGTTTGGGATTCCATTTTGAATTCAAAAGTGCTTTTGAACAAAAGTGCTTATTGACTTATAGCGGTGGGAGAAGGAGTTTTTAAATAAAGTGTTTGGATTAGCTTATCAACTTTTTGAGAAGGGTTTATAGCAATAACTCAATAAGTTAGAGTGTTTGGCTTAGCTTATCAACTTTTTAAGAAGGAATTTGTAGCAATAAATCAATAAGTCACAAATTGTGACTTCTTGAAAACTCCATTTCGTTCCTTCTCCAAATGAAGTTTCAAAAGCACTTTTGTATTTGCCAAACATGTTTTTAACTTATTAACTTCTTCAAAAAGTCAATAAGTTAAAAAGGAGTTTCAAAATGGAATCCCAAACATCTTCTAAGTCATTCTAGAAACTATACGAAGCTTCATTGTAAATGCTCTTGTGTGGCCCGGTAAATAAAAAAGAGTAAGCATATTAATCTTAGTGTCCATAATTATATGGTTTAAAAAACATATTGAAAAATGCGCTTTTTAATAGAAATTAATTAAATGAGTCAAATTTCTATGATCTCATAAGCTAAAATCCTTACATTCAGTATGTTGTACTAAATATGAAACTTGATCAGCCACATTATGTTAAATAGTGATCAATATATAACATTAGCTCCAAGTTTGTGTTAGTATCTATAGAAAATCCTAATACACAAGTACAAATTTTAAGTATTTAAGTATTTCCATTTTAGGTTGGCTTTGAGATAACAACTAAGAGCATCCAATGTAGGTTTTTAAAAAATCTTTTGGTCATCTAACCTATGAAAAATACCTGATAAATAAGAACTACCGAGTTCGAACCTTCCCGTGTGCATGTCTGGGGACATTTAAGTGGAGTCATGTTTAGTCCCAAAAAATTGCCGGGATTAGTCAGGCTTTGGCTCGGTCACCCTTCCAAAAAAAAAGAACTATCATGTTGCTTTTGGATCGTTTTTTATTTGGATAAAAACCTCAAAGAGAAACTACATCACTATGGACACTCACAATGACTCCCATAACAGAAAGATTTCTGTTTCACATTATTTAATATAACAAATGATCTAGACCCTCTATATTTATTTAGTCAGTTGAATACTAAATATCACGATTTTCAAATTAACTTAAGTGTAAATTTGTGTTGATAGTGGATTATCTTGTGAACAATGCTGCCATTGCAACTTATGGTTTCTTTGAAGACCAAACTACAGTACCCGATCATGATCCTGTTATGGTACGCATCTATTTGTTAACCTTGTGGTATTTATTATATATATAGAGCCAAAGTTATTAAGCAACCCATTAAAAGGTTACAACCTGTACAACATTCATCTAAATCATTCGTTTAGCCCATTTATATAGATTCTCATCGATTCTCTAGATGTATTTTCATGATTTCATCAAATTTTAGCAACAAATATTAATATACATGACGAATTATGAAATGTATCACATGAAAGTGATACTTTCATGATGCATTCATGATATAGTATGCATTTAATGATCTAGTATGCATTTAATGAAAATGGTATGCCTTGTAGGTATTATTCTTGCATGAAATTACTAATCATTGATGAATCGAGTGGCTGAGATTCGTTCTCATGTTCACAATCAAAATCGAGTTCATATTTGAACAATCCTCTATATAACATATATATATATATATATAAAGAGAGAGAGAGGGGGGTGTTAAAAAAATATGAAATAAAGAACTGATCTCAACCGTTGAAACTGTAGAGATCAAAGTTGAAAAGTCAAAGATTGCAGCTTTGACCATCTTTGACAAGTCAACGTTCGCATGTACGCGCAAGATCGAATAACAGATTTATATATGAATCTGTGTAATTCATATGAAGATTCATATATTCATATATATGAATCTTCATAATCTTCGTATGTATGAATCTTCATATATGGAGTATTTCTAAAATTTACGAAAATACCCCTTTATATCTTACACCAACGTAATTAATTATATCGGTTCATATTAACCCTTCTATGTATATAATATTTGAACCAAGATGGCAAGATATATAATGGATACGTGTCCTTTATCTTAAAATAGATTAAAATGAAAAAATGTATTAAAATATAATGAAATCTCTCTTAATTCTTATTTAATTTAATAATATTTTTCTCACATAGTGTGAGAAACATTTAGTTTTTTTTTCTTTATCCGTACTCATTTTATCAAATAAATGAATGAATTTTGTATTGTACGTAAGCATTGATTAATTTGATGTGGATTTATTCTTCACATCGACGTCATTAAAGCAAAATGCTTAACATTTTGACTTGGATTAAATTGGTCAAAGGCCGCTTTCTTCTAATCCTGCATATTTTATTTTCTTTTCATTTTTTGCCAAAAAGAGTTTCTGCGTGTGTGTTATTATGGAAAAACAAATGGAATTAGTTGATACCGAATAATAAAACACATAAAACATTATATATTGACCAAATATTATTAATTTATTTAGATGTTTGACAAACTAATAAGCTAGCTAATGCATATAAACAAACTTATAAATAAATTATATTTGGCAAAAACTAGCTTATAGGTATGTAAAAAGATCAAAAAGAATATCATTAATAAATAATCAATTATAAGTATTTTGATAATATAATTATGACAAATTTCTAATAATATAATTAAAATAAAGTTTTAATAATATAATACGTTAAATAATAAAAATAATAAAAAATTATATAATATAATATATAATTGATTATTATTATTATATATACACATAATATATTTAGAATTTGTTAAAATAAATTTTAGAAAAAATTTATATTAACTTATAATTTAAATTACTATTAAATATAATAAAAAATAAAATTGATGAACGTCACATATCTTAAATAATTAATATTTTAAAAGAATATAATTAAGAATTATATATAAATATTTTTTTATTAAGTATTTAACATGTTTAAGTTTAACTATATAACATTTTAAAAATAATTATATTTATTTTCTAATAATTAAATATATAAAATAATATTTAATATAATTAATATGTTTGAAATTAAACAATATATTATGTATAACTTAATTTAATTGATAATTAATTTTAATTACTAAAAGTTTAGTTATTTATTAATAAGTATTATATAAATTTAATTAATAATTATTATATAATTTTAATTAATAATAGTTAATATTAATAAGGGGTATAATTGGAAAAAGTCACAAAAAGCTCCTCATAAGCTACTTATAGTAGTTTATCAAAAAGCTAGCTTATATGCTACTTTTGGTCTTACCAAACATGTATATAAAAAATAAGCTAGTTTATTTTTATCAAACAATGTCTTAGCCTATGTTTGGCGAACTAGCTGATAAGCTAGCTAGCTTTTGATTGATAAGCTAGTTAACAACTGATAAGCTAGCTGTTGAACAAATTATGTTTGGAAAAAACTACCTTATGAGTATGTAAAATGACCAAAAAATGTATCCTTGAACTTAATAATTAATATTAATAAGGATATAATTGGAAAAAACTACAAAAAGTTTCCCAAAAGTTACTCAAAGTAGCGTTTAAAAAGCTAATTTATGATACATGTTTGGATGAACTAGCTTATAAGCTAGCTTATTTTTGCCAAATAGAGCCTTAGACTACTAGATCCGTAGCTGCAATATGGAATTTACAGTTTCCTTATGAATTGTGCTTATTTGAGTACCAATCTCCTAAACATTTTATCATTTAGACCATATATTGTATAGTTGATTTGTCTTTTACTTGATGTTCTTGAGATGGTGTTTTGTGGACGAATTGAGGTTGTCGGTTACGAATCCTTTTGCACAAATAACGTTGAACAATAAAATTTAATATTATGTTGTTTTACAGGACATTAACTTCTGGGGATCAATTTATACCACATATTTTGCACTTCCACATTTAAAGAGAAACCAAGGAAAAATAATCGTGATTTGTTCTTGTGGGGGTTGGTTTGGGACTCCTGGAGTAAGCATGTATAACGTGAGTACAAACATTAACTTGATATGCTTATCTTGCAAAATTATTTATTTTTCTTGTGAAAGAAAAATGTTCAGATTGGACATATAAAGATTAGATTAAAAAAAACAGACGCTTTAAAAAATGCAATAGCATTTAAATTAATATTCTTATCCGAAACAAAACTTATGTAAAATTCAATGTCTTTTGTTACCTTTTTGTCACAAGAAAGTTGGTCGATGGCAGGAGAACCAAGTATGATAGTTTAAAGTTTCATTACTCACATGTAATTATGTTTTTATCATTTTTATAGGCAAGTAAAACTGCGTTGGTAAGTTTTTTCGAAACATTACGAATGGAACTTGATTCAGAAGTGGATATAACAATCGTTACTCCAGGAATGGTCGATTCCAACTTGACCAATGACAAATGGATTGAAGAGGTACACACTTTATACCTTAGTTCCTTTGACATTCAGTGGCAAATCCAGGATTTAAACGTACTGGGGTCCAATATAGTTTATGTGACAAGATGAGTCGGTTGAAAATTAACTTTGCGGGTCGGATGGTATGATATAAAGTAAAGACATCACATATAACAACTGAAAATTAGACATGTATTCAAAACAATTATAAGAAAAATACATAAAAATATATTAGAGGGTATTTTTGTTTTTCTTTTTGACTTTTAATGGGTGTTTTTAAAACACAATTCTCTATTAAAGTATGGTTCAAACTCCAAAATATATGTAAACCCAAAAAAATGGGGTTCATTTGAATAGTTAAGGGAGGTCCAATTCTTTTTAACATATATAGTAATAATAAATAATAATAAATTAATGGTGTCAACACACTCCATTGCCTTTCACATAGATTCAGCTTTAGATCATATATTTTTAAAATAGTCAGCAAATTGATATATTCATATCTTTAAATAAATATAAGCTCACAATCCAATAGTTTAAGAATTCTTTGATACACTTACAAGTGTTCACGATCTTTATTTTTGTTATGATGTAAAATAGATGTTCCTAAAGCTAAAACACATTAAATTTGCAAAATATCTTTGTTGCTAAGGTTTTCCTTCACAAGATAATTCATTGTAATTGATAGGACTATATGCACTTATTTCTTGTATTTTTGTGATCTCACAAATCAATTATTCTATTTTTCAAATGCATTTCTTTATCTAGTTTTTGTTTGATCTTGAACTTTGTATCTAATCAGGAAAACGTAAAGTGGGCACCAATGATATCAGTTGAAAAGTTTGTCAAGACGATTGTTGATAGCACCAAATATGAAGATAAATATGTTATAGAGCCATCATGGATGAAGTCGATATTATTATGGAAGATATTTTGCCCAGAAATTTTCAATTGGCTTATGAAGTTTTTGCTTGTAACTCGGCCAGAGATTTCGTCAAAAAAGAAAAGATCTCCTGAGTTGAATCCATTTTAACCGGTTAATTCTGGAATGAAAGAAGACATGTATGTCGTATATGTATCTCTTAAAATTATTGTTGTGTTTGAACCAAATTATAACAAATAATGATTATAAAATATTTACATCTTAGCTTGCATTCTTTTATAAAAATGAACGTATAGTATCTGTTTGATGGTTTGGGGGAAAAAAATCTAAAACATGTTGCAAATAATATGAAATCTTTATGATTTAAATGGGAATCAATAAAATATATAAAGTTATAAATCCATGAAAAATGATATAAAATATTTAATAAGATTTTTTTATTAAATGCTAGTACTTAGAATATTGTTTGGCATATATTTATTTTATAATATCATAGATCTTTACATATATTTAATTCATAATTTAAAACGTTTTTACGTGTATTTTTATTTTTTATGTGAACAAAAAATTCTTTCAAAGTCTTATTTTTTCACATGGTGAGCATAATGAATGATATATGAAACATACCTTCAATCATAGCATTTAATTAAAAAAAAATTCATGTATAAGAATTATTTGTTGTGATTCTCGTATGATGTATTTGTTGGGGAACCGTGGGCACTAACGGTGCGCAGCGGATAACAAAAACGATTCCCAAACCCGGACCCATCTTAAACCATAACAGATACAATCAAGTGGGTATATCGGTTTACCTTTTGCGATTAAAACTTTCGGAAGGCTGGTAGGGGGTACACCGCTACTGACACCACGCGAGAGGTTGCTAGACCACCGTGACTGATCGGGAAAAATCCGACCGATGTGTGAGAGAGAGAGAGAAAGCGACGGTTGGGAGAGAGAGAGAGAGATCTAGAGATTTTTCGTAGGAATTGTTCAACTGTTAATCAAAGCCCCAACCCTTTATTTATAGGATCAGATAAGGCAGTGATTTAACCTAATTATGATTCCTTTCATAATTATCCTTCCAATTAATTCCTTAATTAATTAATCCTTTAATTAATTTTACTAATTAATTGAAACAAATAAATAATTATTTAACTAATAATTATTTAGTTCTCTCTCTTCTCATATATCTCTTTTTCACACAATTCTCAATTAGGTGTGCAGCGGTGTGACCTACTAGTGTCTTATAACATTGGACACGGTAACCCTGTTACTGTCTCGCACACAATCCTAACAGACTCCCACTTGTGCTAGACACGTAACTACACTTGTTACCATTAGCCTAAGGAGGTCCCTAGCCAGACACTTAGGTTAACCAGGTCATAAGATCTCTTACATCCAGAGATACAATTCACGCTTGAATTTGTACACAGGTTCATTCCTTTTGCACACGATATTTCTAAAGTGATTTAAGACATGGAGTGGAGGATTCATTTCTTAAGATCAAGTATTTCTTGACTCTGATTTCGATTGCCTGCAAGAGTACAGTGGTCCTCGTGTTCCCAAACCAAGTATCTCAGGTCTAAGGACAACCTATCAAGTCAGTGCCTATGACTGAGGCTCCATGAAGCAGACTTGATTACTGGTCACTTCCAATACCCAAACACTCTGATGAGTATCTATAAATACTTGGTCACATCACTTGTGCTTTTATTCTCTACTTTGAATAAATCATCAAGTATTTATAATAGCGTTAAACTCCCTATTGAAATTCCCATTTCAATAAGTGGCTACGGAAATTTAGATTTCATACAAGACTTTGTAGAATCAAGGATACGTTAAATATGCGAAAAATAGTTAATTTAGAACAATCATGAAATTAAAACCTCCATTTATTTCCAACACACTGTGAAATAAAAACTTTACATGATTACATTGTTTCTAAATTAGACTATAGTTATAATTAATAAACTAAGTACTAGCTACTGGCTTCCAGGTACTGCATCCCAATGGAATTCGCATGTGCCTCATGCTTTGCCCTTGCTAGTGGCTTTGTCAGCGGATCTGCGACATTGTCTTCTGTTGGAATCTTGCATATTCTTACATCTCCTCTTCCAATGATCTCTCGGATGAGGTGATACTTTCTGAGCACGTGTCTCGACTTGTGATGCTCTCTAGGTTCCTTTGCTTGCGCCACGGCTCCTGAGTTATCACAGAATATATCTATCGGTCTCGAGATACTGGCAACCACTCTGAGATCCGATAGAAAATTCCTCAGCCAGACAGCTTCCTTTGCCGCATCACATGCTGCAATGTACTCTGCCTCTGTAGTTGAGTCTGCAATCGTGTCCTGCTTCGAGCTCTTCCACGAGATCGCACCTCCGTTTAGGGTAAAGACGTACCCTGACTGTGACCTGAAGTCATCTCTGTCGGTCTGGAAACTAGCGTCAGAGTATCCTGTGACACTAATTTCATCCTCAGAACCTCCAAAGACCAAGAACATTTCTTTCGTTCTTCTCAGATATTTGAGAATGTTCTTGACAACCACCCAATGAGGCTCACCTGGATTCTGTTGGTATCTGCTCGTAACACTTACTGAGTAAGCAACATCGGGCCTAGTACATAGCATGGCATACATAATCGATCCAATTGCAGAAGCATATGGAACCGATTTCATTCTGTCCTGATCTTCACTAGAAACAGGACACTGTGTTTTACTTAACACTATGCCATGTTGCATTGGAATGAATCCTTTCTTGGATTCATCCATCCTGAATCTTTTCAGGACCTTGTCAATGTATGTACTCTGACTAAGTCCGATAAGCCGCTTAGATCTGTTTCTGTAGATCTTTATACCTAGTATATAAGCGGCTTCTCCAAGGTCTTTCATCTGGAAACATTTACTTAACCATTCCTTAACACTCTGTAAAGTTGGTACATCGTTTCCTATGAGTAGTATGTCATCTACATACAAGACCAGGAAGGTTACTATGCTCCCACTGAACTTAGTGTAAACACATGGCTCGAACTCACTTTTAGCGAAACCAAACTCTTTGATTCGCTCATCAAAGTGTAAGTTCCAGCTTCGAGATGCTTGCTTTAATCCATAAATAGATTTTAGCAGTTTACACACCTTATTAGGATTCTTAGGATCTTCAAACCCCTCTGGTTGTTCCATATAGACGTCTTCTGTTAACTTTCCATTCAGAAAGGCTGTCTTGACGTCCATTTGCCAAATCTCGTAGTTAAAGTACGCTGAGATGGCCATTAGAATCCTAATTGACTTTAGCATGGCCACTGGTGAAAAGGTTTCATCATAGTCGATACCATGAGTTTGTGTGAATCCTTTTGCGACCAGTCTGGCCTTGAAGGTGTGTACATTTCCATCCATGTCGGTTTTCTTCTTGAAAACCCATTTGCGTCCAACAGCTTTACAGTGTTGTGGCAAATCAGTCAACTCCCAGACTTGGTTGTCATACATGGATTGCATCTCGGCCTTCATGGCTTCCTGCCATTGTTCAGACTCACTGCCTGACACAGCTTCTCCATAGGATGTTGGTTCATTTAAGTCTCCACTGTCTTGAGAGACCAAGAACCCAAGATACCTATCTGGTTCTTGTCTTATCCTACTGGATCTGCGAAGGTCCTGTGTTTGCACTTCCTCAATCGGCTCTGATTGAGGTTCAACATTGCTATGTTGAATTTCTGGCTCAACAACTGGTGTAGTGCTTTCTTCGTCTACTATCTGTAGATCTACATCCTTTCTGGTGTTCTCTAAGCTGAGAAACTTCTCTTCCAGAAATTTTCCATTTCGAGCAACAAACACTTTGTTCTCTTCAGGGTTGTAGAAATAATATCCCACGGTGGTCTTGGGATATCCAACGAAGAAACACTTGTCGGATTTGGGTTTGAGTTTTTCTGAGGTAGGTCGTTTGACGTAAACCTCACAACCCCAAATTTTCAGAAAAGATATGTTGGGTTTCTTACCCTTCCATAACTCGTATGGAGTCTTTTCTACCGACCTTGTTGGCGCTCTGTTCAGTATGTGTGCTGCTGTTTCGAGCGCGTGTCCCCAGAATGATACTGGCAGCAAAGAATGACACATCATCGTTCGTACCATGTCAAGCAAAGTACGATTTCTCCTTTCTGATACACCGTTCATCTGAGGTGTATACGGAGGTGTAAGTTGGGATACAATCCCGCACTCCATCAGATGATTGTCAAACTCATCACTGAGATATTCGCCACCACGATCTGACCGTAAGAACTTGATCCTCTTGTCAAGTAGATTCTGTACTTCATTCTGATATTCCTTGAATTTCTCAAAGGTTTCAGATTTATGTCTCATCAAGTAGACATATCCATACCTACTGAAGTCGTCAGTGAAGGTAATGAAGTACCGGTATCCTCCTCTTGCTACATGACTGAAAGGTCCACATACATCTGTGTGGATTATTTCAAGCAAGTCAGTAGCCCTTTCATTCTCACTGTTGAAAGGTTGCTTTGTCATTTTACCAGATAAACAAGATTCGCAATTATCAAAAGGTTTGAAGTCGAAATTTCCAAGAAAACCTCCTTTTAGGAGTAGTTCAACGCGTTTCTTGTTTATATGGCCCAGACGACAATGCCAGAGGTAAGTCTGATCCTCAATATCCTTGGATCGCTTACTTATATGATAGATTTCACTATTGTTGTCTTTAAGATTTACAGTGTATAGACCATCTACGGGTGTTGCTTTAAAATAGAAAATATTATCTTTAAAAACTGAAATCATTTTATAAGAATATTTATAGTAAAAGCCTTGGTCTACCAACAAATCAAAAGACAATACATTCTTAATCATATTTGGAATATAATAACAATTATCCAGTTCCAAAACTAGACCCGAGGGTAAACTAAGACTATAAGATCCCACGGCTTCAGCAATCAACGGAGTGCCTTCGCCCACTCGTAGGTTCGAACGGTCCTTCCTCAGAGTCTTTCTTCTAGTGAATCCCTGTAAATGATTACAAATGTGGTTACCACTGCCTGTATCAATTACCCATGATTCATAAGAAGTGATTAAGCAATCTATCATAAAGATACCTGGAGTATCGGGTAAACCGATATCCATCTGGTCGATGTTCATCGAGTGCTCGCAAATATCCTCGCTGCCGCACTCTGGGCAACTCAGATCTCCCAGCTCATCTATTATGTCAGTGTCCATGAGATTCGCAGGTTCGGGTACTGGCTCTAGACTGGCCAGGATATCTTCATGAACTTTATCCACGTCGCTCTTTGGTTCCTTCATGTAGGCACTAGCTGTGTCCTGAACTTCCTTTGTGAGGGAGAACCACATGAGATACACTAACTCTTCCTGAGTCATCTTGTACCCCAGACGTGATAAACATTTAAAAAGCCTTCTCATATCAACAAGATGGTTTTTAACTGACTGACCCTTCTGTAGCTTCAGGGAGAGAATCTCTTGCATGATCAATAACTTTCCCGTGTGCTTGTAGAGACCTAGCTGGTTCTCCACATCTCTCACAACCTCGTGACATGATTTAACTCTTAAATCTCCCGTGAACTCGGGTGACATAGAGAAAATCAGAATGGACATTACATCCGATTCATCTGTCAAGTATCTAAAATACTCAGCAAATTCCTCTTCAGGGGCATTGCTTTTAGGTCGTGATACGGGTTTGTTGATCACATAAAGCTTATCCTGGGCACATAAAACGTTCCTCAAGTGTAACTTCCAAACTGGAAAGTTATGGCCCGTAAGCTTCCACTTGCCCATAATAAGGCGAAGTGACTCTTCAGGTGAATAAAACGGAATACTAATTTGAGACATCTACAGAAGAATACAAAATTCCAGTTTTAGTTTATAATTATACAATTCTAAATAAATTATTACCCTTAAAATAAATTTATTAGACTAGAACCCATATCTCACATGTGTCGGGAAGCATGTGATCATGTCAAACCGACTCATGCGATCTATGGTAGGTAAAACTATACCAATCGTATTCCTATCTGGAAATACGACTTCTAGATCGTCGGGACATCGGATCTTAAAAATCCGTGCATATTTAGTCCCTCTAGTGCATTTTGGCCTGGTACCACCCAGTGAATAAATAATTACCAAAATAGACTGCACCACCCGGGACCTGGACAAACTCTGGCCGGTACCACCCGGAGATAATTCGCAGAGTTTTATCTCCCTCCAGTTTCGGTTTGAACACGGACGTTCATAGTGTGTGCACTTACAACGCCCTATGTACCTTACACCGGAGGTGCCCCTAAAGTGGGTTGCACTTACTAATCTATAATTTTAACAAGGGTCAAAAAATGCCAGTTTTCAAAAAATTTTGGATTTAAACACAAACTGTATTTTATCCAATTTTTAAAAACATTTATATTTAATTTAAAAACGTAACTACGTAATATGATTAAATATAAACAACCACGCAGACCAAAAATTGTAAACAACCACGCAGTTAAAATAACATGTCATAGTCAAGAACCCTTAACTATTGTCGTTTTGTGAGCCAACCCAAAACGACGGTCTAATTCCTAAGGGACAAAACTTCTCGGTGCTCCCACTGGCTCCAAGCTCCATGATTGTCTCCTTGACTCCGTCTTCGGGTCTCGATTTATTTACAACTTTAAATTACATATAATCGGGTTGTAAATGGCACGCAGGCCTCCCGTAAATAATAAATAAATAAAACATGAAAAACACAACCACGGGTCAAAAGGGTTTGACTATGACGTAAACAGATAATTTTAATTACTAATTTATCAAGAGATTAAAATTAAAAATATCCCTAGGGTTTTTATAACCTATCTGGTTTAGATAACCCTTATCCATTATTGAACTGATCTTGATCACGATACTATCGATTCAACCAACGATGGTAGTGATTTGGTGTCACCACCTCCGCCGTGTTACAGCAACATTATCACACCATCGCCGCCACCACCACAAACGGTGGTGTGGCGGTCGATTGAGAGACCAACGGCAGCAGCAGCGTAATGCCGCCACCACCGCCGCCTTTCGGCGGGTTAGTCGATCACCATAGTTCACCGCCGGCAACAGCAGCGGTTTAACACTACCGCTGCCCACCGCGGTCGCACAACACCACCATCGCCGCGACATTGGCGGCCTTTTGGCCACCATCGCCGGCCGTCCGGTCACGATCACCACCCGTGGCGAGGCCGTAAGGCAGCCCGGTGGTTTGATCGATCACCACCGCCATTATCGACGACAACGGTAGCCAAAACCACCGCTGCCGCCGTCCCTCTCTCTCGATCAGCAACACGATCGCCGCCACCACCACAAACGGTGGCGTGGCGTTGGATTTGGGATATGACGATAGTAGCGGCAATCACCACCACTACCGTTGTTTCCGGCGATTTCAATCAACGAGAATGCTATCGCCGCCACCACCACAATCGGTGGTGTGGCGGTTGATTTGGAGAACGACGGTAGCAGTAGCAATTGCTACCACCACCGCCGCTGCCGTCATCGATATCACCACCGTCGCCGTCCTTTGGCTTCGGTGGTCGAACCACAATCTCGTCGCCACCACACGGCTGTGTGGTGGTTGTTTAATTCAACAGTCGCCGCCACCGCCTTGGCTCGGCCCTAGGGCAGCCGGCGGGTGGCGTGGTGGTTTTGCGGTTCAGCCGATGACAACGGCCAAAGCCGCTGCCACCACCACCATCCTTCTGCCACCGTCGCTAAGCAACAGCAGCGTTACCACCACCACTATCGGTGGTTCTTGCGAGGATCAGCCGTCGGCCACCACCATCTGTGGTGCCGCCGGCGGTGGTTTTACGGTGACTCGGTGGTTCGGTCGGCTAACTGCCGCCGTTCCACCAATCGATTCGGTTTATACAAAAATCAATTTTAAACAATTATGCAAAACGAATTTTTAACAAACCTAACAGATAAACCTGATCTGTAGGTTTAAGAAGTGGCTCTGATACCACTGTTGGGGAACCGTGGGCACTAACGGTGCGCAGCGGATAACAAAAACGATTCCCAAACCCGGACCCATCTTAAACCATAACAGATACAATCAAGTGGGTATATCGGTTTACCTTTTGCGATTAAAACTTTCGGAAGGCTGGTAGGGGGTACACCGCTACTGACACCACGCGAGAGGTTGCTAGACCACCGTGACTGATCGGGAAAAATCCGACCGATGTGTGAGAGAGAGAGAGAGAAAGCGACGGTTGGGAGAGAGAGAGAGAGATCTAGAGATTTTTCGTAGGAATTGTTCAACTGTTAATCAAAGCCCCAACCCTTTATTTATAGGATCAGATAAGGCAGTGATTTAACCTAATTATGATTCCTTTCATAATTATCCTTCCAATTAATTCCTTAATTAATTAATCCTTTAATTAATTTTACTAATTAATTGAAACAAATAAATAATTATTTAACTAATAATTATTTAGTTCTCTCTCTTCTCATATATCTCTTTTTCACACAATTCTCAATTAGGTGTGCAGCGGTGTGACCTACTAGTGTCTTATAACATTGGACACGGTAACCCTGTTACTGTCTCGCACACAATCCTAACAGTATTATGTATGTATATATCTATATATATACATAAACATATATACAAGTTATTTGATGGTTGTTGAGGACCAACGAACACAACAAACTGCGCCACAAACCCGGTTAAGAATTTAATGGGCAGTTTGCTAAAAAAATGATGGCAAGAATCTGGAGAGATGAAGAAATAGAGCAAACAAATCTCACTCCAAGTATAAATCTTGGTTTACTGACGTTTAAAAAAAATAAGTAATAAATCGGTACAAGTACCAAATATCGAACCCGCATAGATGAGTGTAAACAGTTTTTAAAAAATGACCTTTTTGTAAAAGTCAACTTCGATCGAGGTTTTTCGAATGAATTGATTTGATTGGTTGTGTTGATTGTTAACTTTGAAATCTAAAGGAATCAGTTAATGAAAAAAGCAAATGGTGCAAAACTTGGTTAGGACAAATGGATAAATTGGTAAAACTATGCTACAACAGTCTTGTAGAATCTCAAAATTAATATTAGGAATGATTTCTCAAAAGACAACACATTTTCAAGTGTAATCTTCACTAAAACATTAATTTTGTAAGTAACCACTTTTAGACTCAGAAAACTCCCTATTAGTGAAATTCGAATATCAAATCTCATCTGTGTCGAAATCAACATTAATAGCAATTGCTGAAAGTTTTACACATTTTCATACATCAACTTAAAATGTAACAATTATATAAAATCTTCAATGAAATATTTATTTTAAGAAAATAACGACGACCCTATAGGATGTATTTTGAGAAAATTCCTAACATTGTTTCACACCCTAGTTATGCTGTCGGCCCATCATTGTTCAGTTTCTTCTAGTAAAAGATTTATATTGTAAATGACAAATAACAGAGATGAAAAATAAAACTGAAATTAATATTACATTAATTAAAAGCATGAAAACTTGTTGTGCAAGAAACTAACTTCTTGTTAAAATAAAGCTGCAGGAAAAGTAAAATTGTTGGAAAGTAAATTACAAGAAATGTAAATTGAAGTACATTTAAAGATGACGAAATTTAAATAGCAAGGAAAATAAAAATTGTCATGAAATAGGTGACTTAACAATAAGAAACGAACTAATTATAGTAAGCTTGAGGACAATCGAACAATTCATACTTCGACCGTTTGAATACTTTAAACCGTACCTCGAAGAATTACTCAACGTATAGCCTCGCTGACAAATTTCTTTGAAACGTAAAACCAAAATAGTAAATCGACGGAATTTAGAACTAGAGTTGGGAAAATGTTTGAAAAGTAAACGAAAACATACTATTAACTCGGAACTTGAGAACAAACTAAATTCACTTTCAAAATCTTCTATGACCACAGAAACACCTTTCTAGAAAATATGAAAGTGAACGTGGAACGAAAAGAAGTTGAAACTAAAGTAACGGTAACTAATGAAAACGAGAACTAAGCACTAACTCAAGTCCTACGCCTAAGGAGTAAGTAGCAAATAAACATGCCTACTTATACTTAAAAACCACTCACGACCCGTAAGTAGAAATTGTCTAAAATGTTTTGGCCCGATAAGAGTTAAACCAAAAACGAGCCTAACAAAAGTTAAGTGAGGCGTTTTAATCAAACATCACAACCGACCGGCCCTGATAATTAGCCTCGACCCATCGATAGGTAATAAAATGAGCTCAACAGAAGCTAAGATAAAACGAGTCCATCAAATGTTGATTATATTACAAGTTCAACAAGCAACAAAAATGGAGTCCATGATCAAGATTTAGGGTGCGTTTGGTGCACTGGACAGGGTGGGACAGGACAGGACAGGACAGTCCTGTCCTGCGTTTGGCGCGCCCCAACCTTGGACTAAGTAGAACACAGTAGCACAAGACATGGGACAAGTGTGTCCACCCCCTTACCCATGGAACTAAGTGGAACAAGGAACTTAATGACCAAAATACCCCTAAAATAAGAAACCTAATTAAATATCCCTTCTTTTTTCTTCAACCGTTTTCTCCCAAACTCCATCTCCTCTTCGATTTCACAACCTCGGATCTACCTCCCTCTCCGGCGATGTCCGGCGACCTGCGGTTGTTACCTCCGGCGACCTCCGCCTCCCTCTACGGCGATGTCCGGCGACCTCTGGCTGCTACCTCCGGCGACCTCCGCCTCCCTCTCCGACGATGTCCGGCGACCTACAGCTGCTACCTCCGGCGACGTCCGACGTCCGGCGGCCTCCGCCTCCCTCTCCGGCGATGTCCGGCGACCTACGGCTGCTACCTCCGGCGACGTCCGACGTCCGGCGGCCTCCGCCTCCCTCTTCGGCGACTTGCGGCTGCTACCTCCGGCAACGTCCGACGTCCGGCGGCCTCTGCCTCCCTCTCCCGGCGATGTCCGGCGACTTGCGGCTGCTACCTCCGGCGACCTCCGACGTCCGGCGGCCTCCGCCTCCCTCTCCGGCGATGTCCGACGACCTGTAACTGCTACTTCCGGCGACAACTTATAGACTTTATCAATAAAAAAGTATTATAAGGTTTTAAATTCTTTGTTATTATACATTAAATTGATTATTTATTAATAAAACAGTACACAACTCATCAGGGGTAAACTGGTCATTTTAACATGTTCTGGCTTGTCCTGTCCTATGTTGTTCTAGCTTACCAAACGCTGGACACCTGTCCTGTCCTGTTCTGTCCTGTCCTGTCCTGTTCTGTCCTGTTCTGTCCTGTCCTGTCCCGTCTGCGTACCAAACGCACCCTTAAGGTCAACCGGCTCAAGGTTGTCAAAAGAGGTCGGCCCATCATGCTTGCCTTCGGCCCATTTTTTCTAAATCCACAAAAATGACCCATCATCCTATCTTCTTTAGATCTACAAACTTTGGCCCATTATATTGTACATTGAGCTCTCAAAAACCCTACTTAGAAAAAAAAAATCGTAAATTAAAGTGTCAAAAGTTGATATTTTTATTGACTCTAGGATAAATTCATACAAGTTTCTATTTGTAAAAAAACTCCAAAAAGTGACTAAAACTAATTAAAATGGCTATAAGTCACTAAATTTTTACGCCTAAAAAAACCAAAATATGCTAAAAATAGGGTATATAACTTACCCTTATCAACTAATTATGTGTCTTGTTAGACCCGGTATTCATACCTAAATGGCTAGATCTCACAACACCTCATTCTTGTTATCATAAAAAGAAAAAAATCTTTTGTTCGCCAATCCAATGTCCAGTTTTGTCTCTAATCATGTTGAAACACATCATCAAATTATTAGAAGAAAAAATTATAAATAAAATAAAGTAATGATATGTCTTTACATGTATTATATAGATTGGACTCGAAATAAACAAGAAAAAACTAAATCAGCTCGATTTTTGTATATAGTTGTAATCGTTAAAAGTAGCAAATCACATGGGCATTTTTGTAACTTTCAAACGATAACACAATAAAAGAGAAACAAATTTCGTCATACCTCAGGCTTTTTGCATGAATCATGGGCCATTATTTAATGCTACCCACTGATTTCTTCATTTGGAATATCTCATCTCAATGATTAATTTGTTACTTTATACGTTCTTAAGGCATAAAATTGAACAAATAGTTGTTAGTAATTATGTGCAGAGTTGACAAACCAAGTGATCACACATCCAATGTTGCAAGACACTTGAGGGTCACACCTGTGAGGACCTATAAATCGAATAAGTTATATGAAACCCATAAATGGAGAGTTAGGATTTATAATAGTCAATTATAAATCAGTTGGGTAATTTCAGCCAGAAATCCCAAAGTTGGAGGGTTATTAATTAATTAAGTAGATTGTATATTTATTTGATGAAATAAATATATAATAATTAATTAATAGAATTATATATATTAGATAAATATATATATATGTAATTATCATAAGTAAATTCTTTTCCAGAAAGAAAAGAATGAGATAATTACAATAAGGAAACTGAATCTTATACAAACTGTATTTTTCCTCCATATAAATAAGCCTTATGGGTTTAAGGAAAAATTATTCAACCAACTCATAAATCAGTTTCAGTTTTCTCTCACTCTCCCTCTTAATCGGCGCCGCCCCCTCTCTCTCTCGGATTCCAGTTCGGTTTCTCAGATTTCGGTTTTTTTAGTTCTGCTAGAGGAACAATTCGTAGGTCAATCACTGGTGGATCAATTCTCAAGCAATCCAGGTAAACCATTATAACTGTTAGAATTAATTAAACTAATCGATTAAGATCCATAAGCTAGTTTAGGGTTTTTAGCTTAAACGCTTCCGCATAAGATCAAACCAGTGTGTTTTGATCATATAGGTCTTTTACCAGTTTGGTTATCAGATCTATAGGATTTATCAAACCAGTGAGGTTTTGTGATCCATGAAAGTCCTCGTGTCAGTTTGACCCGAGGGATCCACAAAAACCCAACAATAGTTATATGTTGGAGTGATGATATGTCACAATTGTTGTGAATCAGATTGTGTTTTTATTTAGTCGATGACACAATAAGAGAAACAATTTGTCACACCTTCGCTTTTCGCAAGCAAAATTGAACAATGTTTAATCGATTGAGTGATGATATGATTTTACAATTTTTGTAATATGGTGTTTTTGCAATTCAACGATGACACAATTAAAGCGAAACAAATTGTGTCACACCTTCGGCTTTTTGCATGAATCAATGGCAACATATTTAATGCTTATATACATATCACAATGTTTATTGCATTTTCAATATACTACATAACAAACTCTGTTCCTAATATGGTTTTTTTTACTTCAACCTTTTATGTTCTCAAGGCCCTAAAAATTGTACAATATTAGTTTAACTTGGTAGGAGCGATGTATGTGATTTTCACAATTTGTTGAATGCTATTTTTCTTGTTTTCTCGATCATTCTGTTCATTTTCTTGTTGCCTACACTTTGGTTGTTCAATATATTGAGATTCTACTTCAAATCTATGTATCCTGAAGAACTTGCTGGAAAAGTTATACTCATTACTGGAGCTTCTGCTGGTATTGGTGAGGTTAGATATGTTTTAATATAAATTTTTTGCGTTTTAGTTATGTTCGTGAAGAAAATGATGATTTTGTATTGGGCTTGGATATGTGGAAGCATTTGGCGATGGAGTATGCAAAAGAGGGGGCGTGTTTGGCGTTGGTTGCTAGAAGAGAAAAAGAACTAGAGATTGTGGCTCAAAATGCAAAGGCCATGGGATCACCAAATGTGATTGCGATCTCTGCAGATGTTTCGAAGCTCCATGACTGCAACAGATTTGTTGATCAAACCATCAAACATTTTGGTAAATGTGAGTTCATCGTTCTCCTATTCATTCATCTCTTGCATCAAAAACAAATCATGATCGTTATAAGTTTCAATAAGAATCAACTAAAATCTGCACTAGAATATTTGTGTCAAATCCATTTGTGGTTTATTAAAAAAATATGGTAATGATTTATACTTCTATGAAACAATGTCTACTTATAATAGAATACATATTCCGTAAATGTTTATGGGTTTAGGTATCTTAAGAATGCAAATACAGATGATTATATAAATATACTTTTTATTCACTATGATAACAATCGGTAATATAAACAATACTAATAAAAGGATAATTGTATCATAGACGTTTTTAGAGTAAGAAAGTGATGCAAAAAAAAAAAAAAACATTTTACGTGGTTAAATTCTTCTCTTAGCCATTTTCTTTTTCAAGTTTTTAAAAACATTACTACTTAAACAAATAACCATTCTTGAACTTGCAAAAAGGGAGAAACAGTGAAAAGGAAAAGAACAAGAAAAAGAAGATTCTAAATATGGTCCGCAATTACAGAGGCTAAATCTGTAAATTTGTCCAACTGTTTCCTCAAACTTAAGCAAATTTACATATTTGATCCTTCTACTTTTACGTACCATGTTCAGAAACTTTTGTTTTTTACTTTTTAACCCCTCCAGGTTAGGAATTTGCTAAGAGAAAATGGTTATTTTACTTAACTTTCATTTTAAAATTCAGTTAACAAAATTGAAGACGCCAATTCACCATTTTTACATCATCTAAATCCATCCAAAATCTAATCTCCCATAAATAAATAAGTACAAAAAAAATCAGATATATTTATTCACTAAAAATTAAAAAAAAAATTTGGTTTTAAAAAGAAGTTAAAAGTGATTTTTTTTATTTATTACAGTGGATTACCTTATAACCAATGCTGCCATTGTAACATTTGGTTTCTTTGAAGACCAAACTTGTGTACCTGATGATCATGCCTCAATCATGGTACGTATTTTCTTTCATTTCTTTTTGTATTTTTATGTTATAGGTTTTATTTGTTTATTTTGGTATAATAAAATAATTAAGTTGATAATTAAGATAAATTAGAAGTGGTCAAGACATAAATAATTAAAAGTGATCAGACTTTTTTCCAATAGTAAAATGATTAAATATCAATATTGGTATCAGTGTATTAAGTTATATATTAGAGAAAACAAAGGTCAGTTTGAAGATAAAGACATACTTTGTGCTTCAGTTAAAATCTATCTTACTTCTAAGCTCTAACATTTCATGAGCAAAAATCATTATATTCATGGTTTTATTTTTGTCAGCTTATCTACCCACTTATCGAACGTAAAGGTTCCTCTAAGAATCAAATGAGAATTGTAACAACAAACATTAATCGCATATCGCTTTAACATTTTGCTTCAATGTCTTAAATTGACAAGTTAAATTCGTTTCGTTTGTCATTTTCTAACCACTCCTAAACTAAATTCTTGGTTTCGCCTCTGTAAATACAACGAGAAAATTGAAAAAAGAAGAAGTGGTTTTTCAAGATTGATCGTTGTGTGTAGTATAGCTGGTAACTCAGCCTATGATAGCTCTCTTCTATCTTAAGAAAGACATTCGCAATAAGGGAATGTCGTTGTAAGAAGAAGGCATGTTACAACTATCACATGATGTCTATTATCTAGCTTCCCAATGGTTCATCACCCCCCCCCCCCCCCCAGATCAATGATCAATTGAATTTTTCCAATATAAACAAAGACTGATGTGAGGCATATAAACAAACATAACTTATTGTTTCATTGCTTTTCAGAATGTGAATTTTTGGGGATCAGTTTTCACCATACATTTCGCACTTCCACATTTACAGAGGAACCAAGGAAAAATAATTGCAATTTGCTCTTGTGGGGATTGGTTTGGGACTCCAAGAGTAAGCGTGTACAACGTAAGTGCAAACATATAATGCTTCATAATATATATATATATAATGTTCGACTTTTAATCCGGTGATTGTTTTTCAAACCAACAATATTTGGTGTTTATTTACAAACTAACCCTTCTTCCTACAAAAGTATATCAAATATATATAATATAAATACAAAACATGTCTACTTTTTAGAAAAGAACATAGTTAACATTTGTTTTCCCAGCCTTTTTCGTACAAATGACATTTGCTTGCAAAAGAAACTAATGTTTAACAAACATACTATCATCTGATTGTGTCTATATTAAAATACACTTATCTTGTTCTATATGATAAAATGGTATTGTAGGCAAGTAAGGCAGCATTACGAAGTTTCTTAGAAACTTTGAAGATGGAGCTTGGTTCTAAGACTGAAATAACGATAGTAACTCCAGGATTGGTTAATACAAGGTTAATTGATCATGAATGGGTAAAAAAGGTATATATTTTTAACTTCAACCATCTCACTCTTTGAATGTCTCTCCCTAAACTGTTAGCTCCAAACTTCATGCAATAACTTTAATTTAACTTTCATTTTCTGAATCAATTAATAAACTGATATATTGATATTTTATATAGATTTGAACTGATAGCCTTAAAGTCGTTAATCTATCAATCCTAGTAGGTTAAATGTCATAATTTTTATGTTGGTATTTCTATGATTAAAAGACCAAGTATTCTCTTTTAATTATAGTATTTTAATGTTTTTTATCCGGGACTTCTCAACCTTTATGCAAATAGGGAAATGCAAAGTGGATACCAATGATATCAGTTGAAAGGTGTGCCAAGGCAATTGTCGATAGTACTAAACGTGGAGATAAATATCTAACGGAGCCAGTGTGGATGAAAACATTATTTTTATGGAAGACATTTTGTCCAGATATTCACAACATAATAATTAAGTTCGTGTTTATGACTTGGCCAAAGATTTCATCAAATAAAATTTGAAATCCTACAACTTAACTTAATTCATCCGGTTGATTTTGAGTATGAGGTAACTTGAATGCCAAAAGATTTGTAATTCATGTGTTTCTATTGCAAGTATGGACCATTTGGGTATATAAATCTAGTTATTTGATAGATTGTGATTATGAAAAAATTGCACGTCCAAATATGTATTCTCTATAAGAAAACCATATGTGGAAGTGTTTTAATACAATTTTATGGAAGTTATGTTGTTGAAGATAAAATTTGATGTTTACATTTTAAGGCTAGGGATCACTTGGATTATTATGAGATTCTTAAATGGAGAAAATGCAGAATTTAAGAATTTTGTAAGTTTTTTATGACAATAGATTTTCTATATAAAAGAGTAGGAGAAAAGTCGTGAAAGTTTTCAAATTTGAAGAACTTCTCAAAAATATTATCTTGAGATTAGACGATTAGTTGAATTGCGACCTAGATACACAATGTTTATAAAAAAAATACTAACAAATAACAAGATTGGTTTTGAAATCCAATTTAATAAATCTATTTGGTTATTGGTTTAAAACATGGACAAACAAAGATAAGATGTAAGTATTTGGTATAATAAAATTAATGGCAATAAAAAGTATTATCAGAATTAATAATGCATTAAGCAAGGGAGCAAGGGTTGTTAATGAACTACAAGTAAACTAGGGAGTTTGTTGATTTACATTGATTAAATATAAAAAAGAAATGAATAGATCCTAATCATCCATTAAGAGTAAGATTTTTTTTCAATTAATCCAATCCAGGATGATTAGATTGGTTTGAATCCATGTGTCGAATTCATGTAATGTTAATCGGATTGCATCAATTACTACATTCAATGGATGATCAGATCGGATCCATCTAATGTTTTAAATCCAATTTATATTTTCCTATAATTACACATACATTATGTTCCTACCCTTAAATAATAGTAATAGTAATAAACTTACAATTACTGATAAGTTAACTTATGATTGATAAGCTAACTGATAAGGTAGCTTATGACTATAAAATGACAAAAAAACATGTTTAAAAATTAGTAGAATAAAAACTAGCAAGGGTATATTTGAAATAAAAATAATAATAAGCCCCATTAGTCACCAAAACGCTAATGAGATTAGCTTTTCAAAAAGCTAACTTATAAACTAACTTATAAGCTAGCTTATGGTTCCATCCAAACATTTACCTAACTTATAAGCTAGTTATAAGTTACCTTATTTTTATCGAACCATGCCTAAGCCTTACCCATACACAATAATATTAATCAACAAAATTCTATTGGAATCATTAAACAAGTAGAAACATAGTTTTATGTATTTAGAATCCAAACACAAGAACCAATAAGGCCATGGGCTTTCTGCATTTGATTCAAGATGGCCCAAAATAGCCCAACTTATATAACCTATCTTCAAACCACCTACTTTTTAATACGGGGATTTTGAGATTTTTTGGTGGAATAAAAAATCTTTTCTAGAATTTGAAAAAAAAAAAATCCCTCTTAAATAATTGTTTAGTAGAAAGAAGTGGTTTTTTATTTTTGCTACCAATAAAAATCTTTAGAATTAAATATTTAGTACATGGAAGCAATATTTTATGAATTTTATTGAACAATTTAATAATATAAGTAGTATTGTAGTCTTCAAAATAGATAATATGTTAGAGATAAAAGTAAATACTTTTTAAAAGACTTTAATGTTTAATTATTATTTTGAGGAATTTATTAGATCTTCTAATATTGTTTTTCTATTGCTCTAAATCTGAATTGCAAGAGCAAAAATTTTAACTTATAATTTCATATTTTGAAAATGTAAAAAGTAGGCTTGATTTTAATATGTATCAGTAAGAAAATAATAGGTTAGAGGTTCATTTAACAATATATAATTATAGCAATTAGCCTTCTTGCTTAACAATAAGTACACATTAATGTACACATAATTTAATTAAAAAGCTAATAAAATAATAATAACTACAGTCGAGTTTTTATACTCTTTAAACTCGATTCATTATACATTTCAACTCGTTATATATCGATTCGAGTTTGAATTACTCGTATCAAGTATTACGCCCTAATCATATATCAAATTTTACAAAATTACTATATATATCTATATCACATTTAGTAAGCGCTAAAAACCAAATTTTATACACTGATACTTCAAACAATTATTGTGAGTATAATACTTTGAAACCTTACAACAATTTATTGTGAAGGTAGAAATACTCTAAACCTTCACAGTAAAACGCCGTAAACCCTTTTACCTTTACAATGCTAGTTTTCTGAAATTTAGCTCACAAGTCTACGAAAACATATTGGTCTCATGTGATCCCAAATCTAACTATAATCATATATATGTATATATATTCACAAAATTAAAAAGGATTTGGATTCCATGGATGTCCATAGTTGATTAATTCATCTTAATCAACCTTGAAGGTGTGAGAACTCCGTAACCACCACACCCTTTCCCCATCTCACCGGTATTCGCCAACCGCCGGCTCGGACTAAACGGACTACACGACCCGTACCCAAACCCGCATCCATGGGGCTCCATTTCCTTAGCTTCCATCTCCGCCACCACTTTGAAGAAAAGATCCACATCACACGGAAGCAATATCGGGCCGGGCGTATTGTACCCGTATTCGATCTCCGCATCGTCTAGAAGCATCTTAAACAAGCAATGGTTCGCGTACTTCGTCTTGACGGAAAACCGCTGCTTTTCCGGCCCAACGTACACCGGAAAATACCCTTCAGGCGCCACCCTCTTCCGGGTTTTCCTCATACCGCATCCGGGAACGAAACGACACCGTTCCCATGTTTTGATCAAGAAGTTTTTCTTTCCCAAACTACCCTTCACAGGTGACTCCATGAAAGTAGGAGTGATTTATATATGGAGAAAGGGTTTTTTTTTAGGGTTTGTGTGGTTTGAAGGAGATATATGGGGGTTAATCTTTAAGCTGGATGTGTTGTGGGTTAGATTGAAGACCAGAGAGGATGTTGTTATGTTGAGAAATAAGGGTCTGAACATGGACAGACAAGTGTGTGATTTAAGAAAAGTGGTTTTCTGTGTTTTGTTTGTCAAGTTTGAAGTGTTGAGATTGAAGGAAGTGGGGTTATAGGGTATGAGGGATATAGATATATATACACATGGCTATATATATAGATATATTATATATAGAGAGATAGAGATAGAGATAGAGGAGATTAATTGAATTTAATCTACATGGAGAAGAGGCAAAGACTTTGGGATAAGAAATGAACTAGGTAGCGACTACCAGCTTGCCAGGATTTAGTTTTTTATATATTAGGACACGTAATATATTGAAGAAATGGTCTACAGCTGAGGTTTAGGGTCAAACTTCAAACCAATATGGTTCCAGCATTATCAAATGGTGTTAGGTTAGTTGGATTGGTAACATGGGTGTGGGGTAAAAATCATATATACTATCACGGTTCGAATCCCACGAATAACATTTCTGAGATATCCAGACTTTGGGTCTGGTCCTTTAGGCCGGGTTCGAAGGCGGTATGGGAGGATACAGTCTATGGGATCCACTTCCCTGTCGGTTGGGTTCAACCATAGGTTGGGTCGGGTCGCAACAGATTAGTGGGATTGCCCAATTGAAGGCCCGATACCGCTGGAGCGTGTGTGTATTAGCTTGCCGTTTAAAATATATATATATATATATATATGTGTGTGTGTGTGTGTGTGTGTGTGTGGTTTGAGCATTTTTTTTTAAAGTACACCCTACCAAACTTAAATCGCAATAAACAACACTGTAGTTTACGGTGCAATGTGGTTTATGCAGTTTGTATTTTTTACAAGTAATTTTTTTCTTTTGAATGGCAACAAATTTATTCAGCATCGACTTAGCGAGAAGCTAGAAACAAAGAGTTTAACAACAGGAAAAATCAGTGAGAATTTCACATGTAATTACAAGTGTAAAAATACATTAGAATGTCAATGATAATGTGAGAATAGTCTAAAAGATAAAAGACTTCGAATCGAATACATTCGATTCTCAAATACATATATATTGCATTAAAAATGAAAAATGAAATAAACTTTAAATTAAATTAGACATGTGAATTGTAATAGTTATTACATAAATTAACAATGATTATATATGTAGACAATGATTGTGTGTATGTTTGTGTGTATTTGTTATGCAACCCACTAAAAGGTTACAACCGACAACCTTCATATAAACCAATTATTTTAGCCCATTATTTATGATTAATTACTCGATTCATCAATGATTAGTAATTTCATGCAATAATATTACCTACAATGCATACTATTTTCATTAAATGCATATTATATCATGAATTCTCCATGAAAGTATCACTTTCAATCGATGCATCTCATAATTCGTCATATGCATAGACATTTGTTGAAATTTGATGAAATCATGAAAATACATCTAAAGAATTGATGAGAATTTATATAAATGGGCTAAACGAATGGTTTAGATAAAGGCATGTACGGTTGTAACATTTTATTGGGTTGCAAAATAACTTTGGCAACCCATGTAAATCTAACAATCCATGCAACCCACATCTTAACCGTCGGATTAATGAAAAACAATTATTGGTTTTTTTTAGGCCCATTGTAGCCGTCGATCAAGAATTCAACCGTTAAGATGTGGGTTGCACAGGTTGTTAGATTTACGTGGGTTGCAAATTAAACCACCCTTTTATGAATGTGTTATATATAAAATTATGTTGTGAGGAGCTGTTTGACCACTGTTTGATAACTCCAAACTGCAAACCACATCTCATATATGAGTTGGTAAAAATGCAAACAGCATATCGCATAGTGAAAGTTTTGAACACCCATAACGAGCCTATATGTGTAGCATTTTAAAAGTATGATGATACTTTTATATAATTGAATAATAGCTCTATAGATAATTTTGTTGATTAATAATAAACTAAATTATATTAATGGAAAATAATAAACCTTATTTATAGGTTAAACTAACTAAGATGTAACACCTCGAAAGTGGACTAATTCGAATAGCATAGAGAATTTGAATATGTTACCATCCGAAAAAAGTGATCATAGTTTCGTCACGATATGACTGTAACTAGCTTTAGACAATTATTATTGGATCCATACGTATTAAGTCGGCAAATTGTTGGGTTAATTATTCGCGTTTGTAACTTGTTGAGACTTGAGACATTGGGTTGTAGAAAAGGACTCTTGGCACGGGTATGTGAGACCAGTCATTGATCATAAATGTAATCTTGGTGAATGAGTATGATTGCGATCATCGGGTCCCCCCCCCACGCACACACACACACACACACATTGCGGTACGATCATTTGGTGTTTGCGGCTTTGATCCTAGTATGGTGAGCTCAATAACTTGGAATGTAGCTTATTTTTGTGTTGCACTACAAACCTTGGAGAAAATCGGGTCTCCCCCATCATCCCAAGATGAATTTTTGGACCTTATGGTTCTTATCAGGGACGGACCTGATGTGGTGGCCACGGTGGCACGGGCTACCGTATCATTCCTCCATCACAGTGTAAAAAAATATAGGGTGCCACCGTACTAATTTGTTATGTGCCACCTTATATATTCTGAAACTGCAATAACAACATAAGCTTCCCTTGGCTTAGTTGGTTAGTTCCTTGCTTTTCATAGGTGAGGTCTTGAGTTCAAATCTAGTTAGACACATTTTTTCTAATTTTTTAGCTTTTAATGTTATATCTATTATGTTTTTAATTTTTTAGCTTTTGATGTTATATCTATTATGTTTTTAAAAAATTGTTAACAAGACTCGAACACGAGATCTTTTATTTAAAAAACAAAAACCAACCACTAAACCAATATAAACTTTTAATAAATATCTATATATATTTCTTATAGTCAAGTGGTGCCACCGTTTAAAATTTTCTCTAGGTCCGTCCCTGGTTCTTATGTGTTATTTCGAATGGAAAAGCTTGTGTTTATAATTATTGGAACTTACCTTTATTATTATCAACTATTGCTTATAAATGTTTGTTCTTAATAGGTATCAAATTTAACGCTTTTTTCTTAAAATAATATGTATAATAGGTAGCTTAAGTGGCTTCTAAGTAGTGAATGGAGAGTGGATTGCATAGAGGCAACTTTTGTGGATAATCACTTTTGGATGATATAGCGTACAACTTGATATAGATACACCATCTTGGGAGCTTGAGGACAACCGGCTTTAATCTATCATCTCGTAGTTAGATTAGTAGGTTGTAAATGCTTCATATAATTTCTCTATTTATAATGATTTCTTTTATAGCAGATGTTTGGGTTACGTTATTTTTAGGTTTTTATTTACCCTTACTTTGAGTTTTTATGTAAGAGTTATGAAGTCTAAACCTAAACTAATTTTATTTATTGCAATTGGTGAATGGTGATACTTTGTCTCCTAGAAGGAAAAAAATATGAATTTATATGAAGAGATGTTTTAAATGAATGTTCTGTGAATATGTCTCTAAAGCAACATGGCAAATGGCAATAGAAGAACTCATAGTTGTTAAAAGGAGGCCCAAAGGTAGGTAGTATGCTTGCAGCTTGTATATAAATATACTACTGTATGAGCCTCCAACTTTGAATCTTTTAGTCTAACTCTACCATTGATATTTTAATTTAGCGCAAAAAAAACATGCAAGTATTTTGAATTAGTAAATTTATTTTATAAAGTTGAGTTTTAGTTGTATATAAATAACAATTAACAATTTTAAATATTATAATTTGTGAAAATAAAGAGTTATTAGTAAAGCTTATATTAATTAACGCCGACTAAATATCATATACAAATACATGACTAATCCAAATGAGAACCCTACGAATGTTATAAATAGTGAGAATCGATATTGATGTTTTGAAACAATGTATATGAATATACATTATGATATGGTTGTTCTTTTAATGTCTATTTTTTGTAATGTTCATTCACATGCATTTTATGAAAACAGTGGGAATTAACGCAACCATCAATTGTTTTTGATCCAAGTACAATGATTGTGTGTGTTTTTTTCTTGTGAGACGCTTTTTTCTTTCAGTTTTCCACATCTAGGTCACGTGTCAAGAACATTTTGTGTGAACTTACATTAACGGTTTCATGTTAAAGTATATTTGCGTATATCACATTCAATTGTTAACATATGCTAACATTTGCATGTTATATCGTGTTACATATATGAGGAATGTCAACATATGTCTACAATTCTTGTTAACGTATGTGAATTATATTAACTTATGTGAACATCCGACTTCCCTTACCACCGCTCCATCAGAGTTTCATTCTATCACGAAACTGTCAATGTGTCACTTCCAACCTTTTCAAGAAAAATGCATAAATGTCGTCACACACACATATATATAGAAGAAAGTTAACTTGTAAACCCAAAAAAACGTGTAAACCTTGTATATATATATATATATATATATATATATTTAGAGAGAGATAGACCCTTTCCTTTGTGAACCAATTAAGTATTTTGTGTTAACATTGTTAACCAATCTAAACCATTGATCAAAATAATTATGGCTAGGAATAATTTTCTAATTTAAAAAGGAAATTAATGATTCTTAATTAATGTAACCATTAATATATAACTAAAAATACCATTCTATTATTGGTAATCACCCACACAAAACCAACTCCGAAGATTGAATCTGATTGATTGATGGTAGGTTCAGAAGGTTAACACAAATAAGTTGGTTCACAAATATGAAGGTGATATAGATACTTTTCGTTGAAATTTTTTTTTTTGAATTTTTTGGCGTGATTTAATTGATTTGGTTTATTCACTATATAGACAGATTTATAGCGTCATTTTTATTAAAAGTTAAGTGATTTTTTTGGGTGCTCTCGAGAGAGTGATGACATTGCCGAAGCTCTCTTTGTGAGTGTTCTCCTTTTCTTTCGCCGCTTAAAAGTTAAGTGTTTGACCTTTGTTGCTACCACCCTTTTGATACTTATGTGTTTTTAATCAACCAGACATATTACATACGTATATGTGATATCATGTCCTTTAATTATCATAACGACATATATGGATATCATGTCTTCTAATTATCATAAAGACGTATGCCCTTTGGCTACAATTGCAAGTTTCTTGAAGTAGTTCGTTTTGCTTTTGCTAGGGTTGGAGAGTGATAACGACTCGTAATTGAATAGTCAAAACTTTAATCATGTCATATATGAATTTGTTTAGGTAGGTGTGGAGATATACCAATATGGAAAAAAAAAACTTGTCTATGTTTATGTAATTTATTGTACACCATAGTATTGACAATGGCAGTATAATACTTCGTTCACCATGAGATGTTTGCATGTTCAAGATGTCACAATTGGCTTGGGAGAAGCCATAGGTATTATTGCAGGCTGGATTGCTTAGCCCTAGCTTGAAACGGCCAACTCACTTGTGAACATTTCTCTAACATGTCAATAAAAAACATCAAAGAACTCAATGTATGTAGCCAACACAATGACTATAAGATGCGATCCAGCTACAAGGCGAGGCTAACAAGACTTTATTTAAACAATATTTTCAAATTAAACTAAACATTAATGTATATTTTAATAATATAATGATGGTATTTAACTATAAATTTAGAACTTATTACAACATTTTTAAATAAATGGTTTATTATTTGATCTTATATACTTAAAGTTCACAAAAATTATGTTTTAATATTAGACTCATATAATTAAAATATTAATTGTCTAGCAAATTCTGGTACATTAATATATTTAAAAATATTATTATAGATATCAACTATTTTATGAGATTCTAAATGCAATGCTTGTATAGATCAAATGTTGAGTTTCTTATGAAATCTAATTCTAAATCCTACCATATCTCACAAACCAGGCCATGCTATAAAATATGTTCAACAATCTATTATCAATGTTTCCAAGGTTTTTAAATCAATAATGTTAAAAAAAAGGTTGTTAAACTATTATTAGACGTATAGCTTAGTTAGTAAAGAGTCTGAACCAATTTCCTTAAATACACAACATGTTTAACTCTTAATTTTACGAAAAACAGACTTGAATTCTTTGCTAGCATCAACTACTAAGGAACACATTCCATAAGATGTTGATCGAAATTGTCGCTAATCAATTGTTTTGCTTAGAATGATTGTTAGATTCCTATTTACAACCAATCAAATAACCTAGCCCGAACACGCATAAATATAAACACATAAGTAAAATATTAGGTTTGTAGAGCTATCTCAGTTAAGTTGACGGGAGAGCTATACATAGAGTGGATTCGGTTCTCCTCCTAAAAAATGCATATTTCCTTTTGATCCTTGTAATACTCAAAACGATCTGATTAGGGCAATTTGTATGGTCTCGATCTGGTCGATTTTGCATTGGCGGAATAGGGTAGTTCATTCTTCGCAAGAGGGTAAGCAAGTTCGAATAGGGTAGAGCTATACATAGAGTTGACGGACCGGGCATTGGCGAGGCTATCGGCCAGTAACAGTTTCCATGGTCGAGAGGATTAGTCGGGTGCCTGAATGGATCCTGGATACCTCTTCGTCTTTGGTCGGGGCGTGTGTTTGACTACCGTCCAAAAAAAATCTTCATGAAGGCATTTTTGCAACGGTTCAGAGATTGGCTTACCTTTGGATTTCTTTCAGAAAACCCGGTTTTAAATGCTCTTGGCAGCAGTGTGCTCTCCTTTTTTTGAGTTTTATCTCCCCTTAAGTGGTGTTTTTTTCCCTGTTTTTGTGTTGGTTTTTGGTTGAATGTTGTCTTCTTTGTATTCTTTTGTCCAACATCTTGTTGGTGGCGTTTCTTAATAAAGTCGGTGATTTGACCGGGGTGATGGTCATGCCAAAGCTCCTTGTCTTTCTTTCATTTCTTTATTGTTCAAAAAAAACACACAAGTAAAATATTTTAAAAAGTTATTTGAAATAAAATATTTTCTAAGTAAAAGAAACACACTTGCAATTGGTTGTTTTATAGATATTTTTTTACATTAATCACTTGGATACCGACTGGTGGCTAGCAGTCGAAAATGAAATTGACTTTTTATAAAATTAAATTAATTGCCAACACAAAATATTAAATAATATCAAGAATATTCTTTTACAAAAGTTAAATTAGATGCGATGGATTTAAGATTTTCAAATAGTTGAGAGTAGTTCACCTATCAATTCAACATACTTTATATCCTCATAATTAATTTCTATCATTATTGGTTTGAAAAAAGGTAATCAAAACCAGTATTTATACGTACACGTACATGGTATACAGGTAAATTATGTATACCAAGACGTTAATTTGGTTGAATAGGATTGGAGCGACTTAATGAACCAATCTGGTGTTCGTGGAGAGCTATCTCAGTTAAGTTGATGGGACAATAAGCTCAAGTTAAATCATTATTGAATTGGATGTGCCAATGAGGTTGCAAAAAATCATGATCCAACATAGCAATATGTAGATTTAAATAGAGATGTACAAAGGTTGACCTTTTTAAGCCTGAACCTTGCCTTTAAAGTTTAAACCCATTTTTAGTCAAGGAAAAAATGGTTTTGGAGTTAAAAAAAGGCCTCAATTGGTATTTTCAAGAGCATACATTTCTTTCTTTTCATGTATGAAGTGACTTTTTAGGCTTTTTTGGGCCGGCCCTTAAACTTTCCAATCGGTTCCCTTGTGAGGTATGTTCTTAACCACACTTTGGCTCACTATCCCCGGTGTTCTCGAGTCGGTCTCAAACCAGACATGGTAGGGCTTCACGCTTGGAATTTTTTGTGCATCTCTAATTAGAAGTACATAAGATCTAGTCCTAGACTTCTGGATGGAGGGTTTTTTACAAAAAAAAAAAAAAAAAAAACAACCTTTTAACCCCTTGGTGTAGCCGGAATATCTATGTACATCTGACCTCTATTAAACCTACTTTCAAGTTTCAAACGAGATATATTGGATACTATTAGTTTTGTTTGACCTAGACATGATGGTCCTAATCTAGCCAAAAAAAAGTAGTTTAGATTTTATTTTATTTTAGTTTCAAATACAACGTTACTATTACTAATAATACCCCAACTTCAAATTATAGCATTGTAACACAACTATTTTCGTGATAATATATATTAAGAGCATGTATGTTAGCAATTTAATAAGCTTAATGAGACTCATTACTTGTCCAGTTGCCTATATTGTTCGGTAGTGGCTTAATGATTTGAAAATGACTTATTACATAAGCTTCTAGGGTGAGCTTTATCTAGAAAGTCAAAAAAAGTTTCAAACTCCTCTTTCTTGTTTAAAAAGCAAGTCTCTTGCATCTATGAGAAAACTTTCTCAATATATATTGATGGATTAATATATAAATGACTTTATCGATATAAAACTTAACGGAAAACCAACAAACGACCCCTAACACAACTTTTTAAACAGCCCTTAAATCCTATAAAATAATTTTTTTATAAGTTGTAATGTTCTATAAAGAGATACATCGAAGATAATTCAGAATATAAAAAATGATATTATTACAAAATAGATAAACTGGGTCGAGCCTTCAATATAAGAAATCAAAGACTAATTTGGGCTTGCCGGGCCTAGGCCCATCTACAAAGTACGCTATGTTGCCATTTAATTGATTGATATGTTCAATGCTTAGTCTGTTAGGGCCCATTCGTTTATGATTTGAAGACCGTTTACTTAACGTTTACTCAGTAACTGTTTATTGGATAAATTTATTTTAATGGATGAATATTACAAAAAGAATCTTATCTGGTAAGAGCGATAGTATGAACTGAGAGTCTTACCTGGTAAGTGAGATTAACGAATCTTACCCAATAAGCGTTTACCGAGTAAATTGTTGCATACAATACCGTTTTGAGAGACAAAAAAAATATTGTATGATAAGGTAGACGATGGTGTTCAATTTTACGGGTAAGCACTTTACAAGTGTTCAAGTAAATGCCCCTTAATGAATAATTAAAATTTTTGAAGAATTAAATTCATAAAGTTATCAAACAAGTTTAAGAAAAGTTATTAAACTCTTAGAAAATAATTTAAGATTTACAGGAAATCAAATCGATCAAGTTATCAACCAAATTTAAGAAACCTTTTCAAACTTTTTGGAAATAATTTTACAAAGTCTACGATGCATCTTTTGCAAAAATTCATGGTGGACCAAACAACTTTTGGGTTTTGTGTGGTAAATGAGAAAATGACCCCCTCGCCTCATTTTTTGACATAGCGTGCTAATGCAATCAACTAGACAAATTGGAATTTATTGATGAAATTGATGCAATTAATCAGATGATTAACTTTCACTAGGTGTTGCACTCAATTGAATCTATTGTATTATTGAATGTAATCTCATCAATTAGATAATGTTGGCTCTCTTCATTTAGTAAATTCTCACATACATCAAGTAACTCTATTACAAGTATTTATACTTCTATCTCTCATTACTAACTAACTTCAATTCCTTCATGGTAAAAATGACCCCATCCGCTTGCTCATATGTTAAATGACTATCTTACCCTTAATTCCTTTTCCTTCATGGTAGGTCATGGCCACACAATACTTTGAACGATGAGCATTGTAATGACCTATTAAACGTCGTCTTGTACCAAAATTTTGCCCACATCAACCATATCTTCCAATTTGAGGGGTAATTGGTACTAAAACACCATAAATATTGTTCCAACGTTCAATTAACCACTTTCGATTGGGGATGATGTGCCATTGAAAATGCCAACTTGGTACCTTGAAATTCAAAGACTGCCTTCCAAAAACGACTAAGAAACACCTTCAAACACATAGTTGAAACAACTTCATACCGTTCTCTTCTATTTTCTTGAAGAGGATGTTTTTTCTTCACCTGCATCCTTGATAGCTATTTGATTGGCAATGTTTCTTCCATCGTTCTCCCACATCCACTTCAAGTTCTTGTAATACTCAAGGTTAACAACATCTAATTCATGATGCATCACCTCTGTGCGCCGATAGTGCTTATAGGAGGGTCGGGTGAGGTAAACATCCACGAGATTCCCGTTCAACACTATTCTAGAAACCGTTGTTGGATCAATACATTTCTTTTCCAGGGCAGATTTAACGACTATATTAGCAACTTTGATGGTTGGTATAACTGTAAAAGAAATATGGAATTTCCTAAATGATGTTTTTGCAACTCGAACAATACGTACCCCCAGTGGCGGATGGCTTTGGAGGCAACGGGGGGCCATGGCCCCCTTGTTTTTTTTACTACTAATTACTAGTATATTGTGTAGAAGTTTCAAAGTTTATTAAAAAAATTGATAAATAACCATTTTGGCCCCTTCACTATGTAATTTTAAAACAACTGGAAATATAAATTTGTTTTTTTACAATGCATGTTTCTTAAAGATAGAAGTATTTGTTTTAATGAGAAAGGAATTTAGGGAATGCTTACCAAACGGTTTATCCGGGTAAACGCTTGCCAATTCAATTATCTTATCGGATGAATATGATACGTACCAAAAATCTTACCTAGTAAAGCTAACGCAATGAATGTGAGTCGATCTTACCCATTAAGTAGCACTTATCGGGAAAGTTTTAGATTATGATACCATTTTGATGGACTAAAATGTTACCCTGTAAATAGGTGATAGTGTTAAATTTTACCAATAAACATTTACCTGGGTAAGTGTTTGGTAAACAACCCCTTACATTCATAAAATATATCTAAATACGAATGATGAACCATTACAACAAAATCTATTTTTATAGAACACCTAATATATTAAAATGTTCTAATAGATTACATTATACAACCAAAGACTTATATGTTTTTATCTAAAAGTGTTGTAATGAGTTATATGACGCTTTTGGTAATGTCATATATACACATATTTTTATAGGATACTTATTCATAAGACACTTTTTTTCAAATAGTGTCATATGAAAGAGCTAATAGAGGATTTAGTTTTAAAAGTATCATAAAAACTTATTAAGACATCAAAAAGCGTCCTGTAAGTTTTACTACAATACTTGCTGAGATAAGATGTCGATTAACTGTTTGAGTTACAACGAATATATAATTGGACTTGGTAAGATAAGATGACGATTAAAACATTGTTACCAATTTTGGTATCGGGGTGATCTTTTGTGTGAAGGACCAATTCAAAAATGTGAACATGTATATTATCGTTAACCTCTACGTCTACGAGTTTTTCATAATTCAATGGAAATTAAGTTGGTATGAGTTTTGCTACCTTTCAACAAAAGTTTCCATATATCCAAACCGAAAACCTATAAATCAACACTTACATGTTTATGCGACAGATTCTTATAAAAGATTAGTTTCGGCCCCCTAGATTCTAAGGTCTGTGTTCTGCCACTGCGTACCCCTCTAGACTTCATTTCTGATCCATCTCTTATATTGCATATTAGTATCGAGAGATTTAAGGCTACCCTACTTATTGTACAAAGTAACTCTTCTCCATGATCGATTTTTCATGATGCCACTAGTTTACCATATAAATCTCATTCGATAGAGCATCCCAGTGGCTATAGTGGTTTTTGCTCAACATCGTTTAACCAACCTTTACTAATTGAAGGGTCGTACATCTTCATCATCTTAATTGAGGATCCTACCCTATGTAATAACGTAGTCGACATAAAATTATAGGGAAATACAATTTCTTGCTTCTGCAACAATTGTGTTATTCTCGTTGCTTTGGGTTTGACAACCCCATAATGAATTTTGATGACATGTCCACCTCATCAATTTCCCTCTTTGAACATTTATCCCTCTTCCCCACTATCTTTATTCCGACTCATCATCTGTACAACCAAGGCACGCAATTCATGCTTCTTGCAATTGGGATTGGTGCCAATAGGTTTGACACAACTGTCTTGTTTCTCTTGTAATTTTGAGTCGGTGATCTCAAACTCAATCACATTATGTTCTCTTCTTGGAACCACCAGATATATCTCCTCATTCTTTTGCCAAATCAGTTGTTTCCTGTTTCACGATGAGGAGCGATGTGTATACCCTTAGATGAACGGAACTCTCGTAGCAGCATAGTCTTCAATTTTGTTCACTTATTGAATGGACGCCGGCCATGTTCCCATTAAAATCAACGAAGTGCAATGCAATCATTGGTGTTTCAATCTGTTCTTTATCACTTCATTCCTCGAAATCCAACCATCCAAATTGGTTCCATCGAAAATTGGAATCTCCAATCTCTATCTTTCCTCTGATTACAAAAAATAAACATCCATTAGACGCCCCTCCCTCTTGCTCTCCTACTTGCTGCCTCAATGTGAACACTTCGTTTTTTTCTGTATGAGGAGTTATCGGATTGTTGATTCTATTCAATTTCTTCTCTTGCAATTTGATTAAATAGTCCAATCTTTCTTGATTGTCTACATAACGTCTTTCATCAAACTCATGATCATTTCCAGATCGATTCGTCACAAAACTAGTCGCAACTCCCATAATCTCACTGCTCTGATACAAATTGGATAAATCGGAACTCACAAATGAAGTTGATGGAATTGATTAGATGATTCACTCTCACTAAGTGTTCCACTCAATTGAATCCATCGTATTATTGAATGTAATCCCAACAATTAGAGAACTTGAAGAATTTGTGGTCGGGTTTTGGACTCAAAATCATTAAGGGTTTTTTTACAAAAAAGGTAAACTTTTTCTATTAAACTAGTTTAGTCTCTCTTTTGTTCACATAAGCCAAACTTTGGGATTTTGATTATCATTTTTATTTTGATGCATGTATGACTCCTAAATATGTATTACTTTATTAGATCTAAAATCTACAAAAATTCGTTATGTTATTATTGGGTGATGAAAATAGTAAAAAAAACAAACCAATAAGTATACTCTTTAAAGGTTAATTTTTTAAAAAGGTAATTTTTTTCCATTAAACTAGTTTAGTCTCTCTTTTATTCACATGAGCCAAACTTTGGAATTTTGGTTATCATTTTTAATTTGGTGCATGTATGACTCCTAAATATGTATGACTTTATTAGATCTAAAAACCACAAAATGTATATACCTTTTCTTCATGTTATTATTAGGTGATGAAAATGGTAGAAAAACAAAAACAATAAATACATATCTATTAAATGTAGGGGTAGGTAGGTGCATTAATGACTTTAAGTCTTTAACCATAGGGGCATCCATTGTAATGGGGCATTTGGTTCGCTAGATTCCTTGGGAAATCTGAGGTGGCGTTTGATTCGCAGAATATTTTTAGATGAAATGAAATTTGTCAAAGAAATTTGACTTTGAAGGAAATTGAAATGGAATGTTGTCAGGTTTGACCACCTGTTTGGTTGACAGAATTGGAATGAAATCTATGAAGGAAATTGAAATCTGTTTGTTTGGTTCACAGAATTTAGCTTCGGAATTGAAATGAAATTTTGGTAAATGACTAAAATACCATTTTGATAATTTTAATTTGTTAAACACAAAATGATTTAATAAATATTCATTAATTACTTTATTTTTTTAAAAAAATGAAATAATTTTAATTTAAGAAAATAGTTATTAAATAATTTAATAAATTAAATTAAGTTAGTTAATTAATATAAATTAATAAAAAATATTAAATTAATTAATATTAGTTAATAAATTTATTATCTAATACTAATTATTAAATAAAAATAATAAATAAATTATGAAATAAATTAATAAAATAACTTATTGTTATTGGTTACATTGGATGAAGGGTATATCTGACATTATGAAAAAACTGAATTCCATTCCATCAAAATACTTGATAGTTGCTAAGGAATGTTGAATTCCTTCATTGGTGGAATTTGATGGAATTCAGAGATTCTTTCTGTCAAAAAGAATGAACTAAACAAAGGAATGAAATATGGTCAATGGAATTCAACATTCAAATTCCATCAGATTTCTTTAGAATCTGCGAACCAAACGCCACCTAAAGGAATTGGAATCCAATTCTTATCGATTCTCATGTTTGGTTGGTTTTTAAGGCTGAAATTGGAGGTCAAATAATGTTATAATGCATGATCAAATCAAAATTTTGAAATGGAGACCAACTGGGAACCCATTTGTGATTAAATCGAAACCAAGTAATGGTAAGACAGTAACCTAATTGTGAAGATCATAATAGAGTTTGTTTAAACGGAAAATGATAACCAACTTGTAATGAAGTCGAAACCGATAACCAATTTGAAAACATAATACTTGAACCAATTTCCATGACAAGATGGAAAGTGAGAACCATGCCATTTGAATCTTTAATTTGACACACACACATATGCATATAGAAGCAGGTTCAAAAGAAAACTCATATTTCATTGCGAATGTGAGGACTGTCGAGAACGTGACACGTGTTCATTCAGTAGGAATAACAGAGGTGAAAAAAACATTATTCATGTTAAATGTTGGATTATTCATCATAAAATAATGTATGGACATTCACCGTCGTTATTCTTACTAAATGTGAACACGTGCCACGTTTTCAATAAAAATGGAGTTCGCAGCCGAACGTTCATTGCTGCTTTGAGTCTGAATAACACATTATTCAGACTGAATGAAACGCATGTGGCACTCTCGGTTGTTTTCACATTCATAAGGAAAGACGGGTTTTCATTTGAACCCGCCTATATATATGTATATATATATATATATATAGGGTTAGGTTCAAATGTGAACTCAAATTTTGTTGTGAATGTGAGGGCCACTAAAATTGTGCATTATTCACACTCTGAATAAATGCATGATATTCATAATGAATATTGTCACATGGTGTAATTTTAGTGGTCCGCACGTTAACAATAAGAGATAGAGTCACATTTGAACTTTCCCCTATCGAGTTAGGTTCAGGTGAGACCAAGCTGTTTCCGTGAGACCGGTGAGACCAACATTTTTTACATGAAAATTCACAGCAAAACACTGTGAAGGTTAAAAAAAAGTCGAACATTCATCGTAAAAACATACTAAAAAACACAATGGAGAAAAAATAATCCAAAACAAGGTAAAAAATGAACCTTCACAGCTTAAAAAACAACGAAGGTAACAAATAAATAATTCGAACCTTCACAGCAAAAATGCTTTGAAGGTAAAAAAATTGAACCTTCACATCAAAAAACATCATGAACGTAACATTTATAGTGTTTTTATGATGAAAATGTTCGATTTTTTTAACATTCACAGTGTTTGCTGTGAAGTTTCATGTAAAAGTGTTGGTCTCACCGGTCTCATGAAAACAGCTTGGTCTCACCTAACTTAAGTCTCCCCCCCTCTATATAAATATATATATATATAGGTAGGTTCATACAAAAACCATACCTCTTTGTAGGAACAAAGGAACAAATATTAGCCACAAATTGATGTGAGCCCATGTGGGTGTTTTCTGTAGAAACTCCAAAGTAAAAGGTTTCTTGTTAAAAAAATATAATTAATAAGTTTATATATTTATTAGTTAAATAAATATATAAAAGAATTATTTTATTTAGTTAAATATTTATCTTAAAATTATTTACTTAATTGGGAAATTGATATATATATATATATATGTATGTATATGAAATATCTTTTTCAATATATTAAATAAATAAAGATTCTATTTCCAAAAATATAAATATTAATTGGTTTTATATTATCTAATATATGGTAAGTAATACCATATATATAGATAACTAGGTTTGATCCCGTGTAATACGTGGGGAAATTTTAAAAACATTAAATCATGGTAGAAAAATTATATTATAAATATAAATGATCATCGAAAGTACTTAAATCAAGTTAAAAGCCTTCGTAACATTTAAATTAATATAGATGAATTGGAATATGTAAATATGAGTTGAATTATTTTATACTTCATTCAAATTTTGAAAACAAATTTTGTTGTTAATTAGAAATCAATGATCATATTGAAGAAAACAAATAACCAAAAAAATAGTTATAAAATTATTTTAAATTAATATATATATATATAGGGAGAGAGAGAAAGAGAGAGAGAGAGAGAGAGAGAGAAAACAGGGGATAGATATATAGATGGTTGATAGAGATAGTTTGTTAGCATGACATGTGTCAACAAATGACACGTAAGTATAAATGAACCGAAAGTATAAAACGTGTCCAGGTACATGTTTTGGCGGAAAAACCTAGAAATTGGTTCAACAGAGCACGACACGTTGTCATCCAGTTACTCTTTTATTATATATAGATAAGGGTTAACCAATTCTATTCATTCAATTCTATCAGAAAACTTATTCATCAAGAAATTACCAATTCCCCCTCTCTCTCTCCTTGATCAACGCCATCATTAAACCCAAAAACCAGTTTCCGTTTTGTGTTTAATTTTCGACCAAATTATTTCACTGGCAAGTCTGTTCGTGATCGTTGGGGTTTAGCGGCTAGAAGGTTTTCGTTTGGCTTCATCACGGGTGGATTCAACTTGAGCTTCCGAGGTAATAATCTAAACTCCTAATAATTGTGTAATGAATTAAGATAAAACATGGTCTGTGATTTTTCGGGTTTTATTAGATAATCGCTTCCGCATAACAAAACCAGTTAGGTTTGTTGTTTAAACAAAGGATTTCTATGTTAGTAATTATGTGCAAAAGTTGACAAACCAGTGATTGCACATCCAATGTTATAAGACACTTGTGAGGACCTGTAAAACGAACAAGTAAATTAACCCATGTTTGGAGAGATTAGATTTATAATAGTTAATTATAAATCTGTTGGATGTTTTCTGTAAGAAACTCTAAAGTTAAAGGTTTCTATTATTAGTTAAAAAGGGGATTATGTTAGTAATTATGTGCAAAAGTTGACAAACCAAATATTACATATCCAATGTTATAAGACACTTGAGGGTCACACTTGTGAGGACCTGTAAAACGAACAAGTAAAATAATCTTAGTTTGGAGAGGTTAGATTTATAATAGTTAACTATAAACTTGTTGGGTGTTTTCTGTAAGAAACTCAAAAGTTAAAGGTTTCTATTATTAATTAAAAGAATTATATATTTATTAGTTAAATAAATATATAACTGATTTAATTAATAGGTTTATATATATGTTTTTTGTCAAAATATAAATATACTAGATTTGATCCCGTCTAATACACGGGATAATTTTTAAAAGAATAATTCATATCAGAAGAATTAATTATATACTCTATTATTATGAAAGTATTGACAATAGACTTATATTATATATTCTATTATTTGCATTCCAATTAATCCGCATTCATCAATATGTATATATGTATGTATAATAAATTAATTTTTACGGAAATTAACATATTTAATATTGTAAAACATATAAGTATATTTAAATTTATAACTGAACTTTTAATCTTAATACACGGGATAATTTAAAAAAAATCATACCAGAAAAACTGATAATACAAATATAATTTGCTTAATTTAAATTATTTTTACTATAATTTAATTTATGTTTAATAGAATTATATCCAGTAAATATTAATCTATTTTATCTTTATCTCTTTTTCTATATAAATCTATTTTATCTTTATCTCTTTTTTATATAACAATAATAAATTATAATATTATAATTTTAATAAATATCTATATCATTTCAATAAATGAATTAATTTAAATATTAAACTAAATAAATATATATCATTTTAATAAATCATTTTTAATACTATATGTTAAATCATAAATATATATACATATATAAAATAAAAAATAAAAAATGATTATTTTATATATATTATACCTACTAAGTTTTTTATATAATTCATATACAAATTTTATTCAAATTTTGAAAATTAAACTATTATATCTTTATTAGTTAATTTAAATATTAAACTATTTTATCTTTATACTTCCCTAATATAAGAATCTTTAACAACTATAGAGATATATTGTAAAACATATAAGTATATTTAAATTTATAACTGGACTTTTAATTTTGTTTTTTACTTTTAATTTTTTTCTTTCATAGTTAATTTGTTATAGTAGAGAGAGATTGAGATAAGAGATAAAGTAGGTAGATTAGTTTAATATTTAAATTAATTGAGTTTAATATTTAATAGGATAAAGTTTAATAATTTTAAATTTTGATAAAGTTTAATAATTTTAAATTTTATCAGTTATATTTAATAGGATAAAGTTTAAAAATTTAAAAAAAATCAAAAACCAGCTCACCAGAGCGCGACATGTGGCAGAGGCTCACCAGAGCTCAACACGTGGCAGACTAGGAACTCTTTTATTATATAGATATAGATATAGATATAATGGATTAATATTTATCTTGTATTTAATATATATTAAAAGAAAATATTATTTCTTGGTGGAAAAGAATGACATATTCCTTATGATAAATACTATATGGATACTGTTTATCTATATAAATATACAGTTAGGGTTAAACTTTTTCATAACTCATTCCCTCAACCAAAAAGAAACCAAAAGCTTTCCCAACTCTCTCTCTCTCTCTCTCTTCCAAAATCGGTATCAGCCTAAAACCCGAAATCAGTTTGATTTCGAGTTTTATTCGATCAAATATGCGCAACAACTAGTTCGTGGATTTCGGGGGTTCTACCGGCTAGAAGGTCCGTTCGTAAGATCTCATCACAGGTGGATCAATCTCGAGCAATTTAGGTAAAATTTCCTAACTCTAGATTATGTGTAGTTTAGATAAACAAATAAGGATTCGTGTGCTTTCGGGTTTTTACATATACTTGATTCCGCTGATCAAATCAGTTTGGTTTGATAATTAGTAAAACAATTTGTTTTTCTCAATCGTGACTCGTATCAGTTTGGTCCGAGGTCTCACAAAAACCCAACAAATTATATACTTATTAATTAAATAAATATATAACAGATTTAATTAATATGTTTATATATTTATTAGTTAAAATAAATATATAACAGATTAATATTTATCTTGAAATTAATATATCTATATATAATAAAAGAGTAACTGGTTTGCCACGTGTCGTGCTCTGGTGAGCCGAATTGCCACGTGTCGCGTTCTGGTGAGCCGGTTTCGATTATCAAAACAATAAATAAAATAATGTAAAAGATAAATACCACTTTCAAAAATCCTCTATATAATTAAATCAAACGGTTTAAAAAATCCTTTACATAATTAAATCAAACCTTTTAATCCAAACTATAGATAAATATGAAAACAATAAATAAAATAATGTAAAAGATAAATACCACTTTCAAATCGATTATCAAAACAATAAATAAAATAATGTAAAAGATAAATATCACTTTCAAAAATCCTCTACATAATTAAATCAAACCTTTTAATCCAAATTATAGATAAATATGAAAACAATAAATAAAATAATGTAAAAGATAAATACCACTTTCAAAAATACATAATTAAATCAAACGATTTAAAAAATCCTCTACATATATTTGTGTAATATTTAATATAATCAATACACGTATTATTATTTTTCATTGGTGATATAAAGAATTAAAAGTATTATCTCTATTTTCACAGTACAATTTTCTAAGACTTTTCCAAAGTTGAAAAATCTTACTTTTCCTGTTTTCTTATTTCTTAAGAAAATTCCATATAACTTCTTGGAACAAAAAAATATACTCAAGCTCTTTAAAAATTATCATTTTTAATCCAAACTATAGATAAATATGAAAATAATAAATTAAATAATGTAAAAGATAAATATCACTTTCAAAAATCCTCTACATAATTAAATCAAACAGTTTTGATCCAAAAATACACATCTCAATCTCTCAATCTCAATCTATAAATACCCCTTTCAATCTCTCAATCTCAATCAATTGCTGCAACTCTCTTAATTAAGCCACTATCAATTACACATACACACACAAAGGTAATTAATCAAACGCTCTTTAATTTTTATTTTTTCCTATACATGATGATATGATTATAATGATTCTATTCATGTTTATAGTCCAAGTTGGAGTTGTTGATTTCTCGTACGTGACTTTGTATTTATGGTCATTTTCATATTTTTAATATATATTAGTTATATATATATATAGGATATTCTTTTCTTAAAAGAATTATTCTTTCTTGGTGGAAAAGAAAGATATATTTCATATAATAAATATTAAGGTTAAAAGGAAACTGTATGCAATATGGAAACCTTTTCCATATAAATAAACAGTTAAGGTTAAACCTTTTTCATAAGTTAATTTTAAGCCAGAAAAGAAAACCTAAAATTCTCCCAATCCTCTCTCTCTCTCTCCCTTCCCGGTCGATTTCATCCATAAACCCGAAACCAGTTTCGGTTCGAGTTTATTCGATCAGGTTATTCGCGCAACAACTAGTTTGTGAATTCGGGGTTTAATCCGGCTAGAAGGAGTTCGTGTGGTTTCATCACATGTGGATTAATCTCAAGCAATTCAGGTAAATTTTCTAACTCCGATATATATGTAGTTTTAGATAAAACAATAAGATCTGTGCTTTATCCGGGTTTTACACATATCCGCTTCCGCTAATCAAACCAGATAGGTTTGATAATAATACAAACTAGAAAACAGTTTATTTTTCACAGTTTGCTCGTATCAGTTTGCTACGAGGGTCTCACAAAAACCCAACATTCGATCCTAGTGGTTTTTCGATAACCATAAGATCAAGTTTTGATCTTTCAGGTTAAATCTCACGTTTCTTGTTCCAGTTAGGTTTGTGATTCACAGTTTGTTTGCGAATAAAAACCCAACAGGACCCACCTAAATCATATATGATTTTTTAATGTGTGAGACCCACATGGGCCCACATCATATGTGATTATAAATAGTTCATTTGTTCCTACAATTTGCAATAGTTCTTGTTTGAATCTACTTATATATATATATATAAGGTCAGGTTCAAATGTGAACTCAATTTTGGTTGTGAACGTGAGGACGAATCTCAGCCACACATCTTTGGCTACGGTGGACGCGATCACGAAGGATTGACGCGATTATTTATGTTAAGAAAAATTAAAGCAATAGAATTTCTCATTTTTTTTTTAATGTAGACTAGGCATGGGAATTGTCCCCGACCCATCGGGGAACCCGGTCCACCCGCCCCGGTCGGGGACGGGGATTCCCCGGTAAACCGGGTATTGGGGACGGGGACGGGGATCCCCGTTTTCTCAAACCGGGGATGGGGATGGGGACGGGTTTAGCACTCCCCGCCCCGCTTCATACCCGTACCCGTATATATATATATATATTAATTATTTAAATTATATATTATTTTCCTATTATATCGGTATATGGTTGTTCCAATTTCGATAAACTATGAATATTAGTTGATGTGGTTTTGACTATTCATTGATACGTTTTGGTACGTGTGTCATTAAAAATTATTTTAGCATTAAGTTTAGCTTATTTTGGTATTAGGTTTAAAAATTATTATACGATTATGTCTATAAATTATTACACGATACGTTCTTAGATTTTATTGGAAATATGTGAAATTAAACACGCATTGTATCGCAAAACATTTAGTTTAAAATAGATTATATAAACGGACATAAAATCCCCGTTTCCTCATTGGGGATCCCCGTTCCCCGTTGGGGACGGGGATGGGGATACGATCAAATTCCCCGGTGGGGATGGGGAAGGGCACGGGGATGACGATGAGGGCTCGGGGACGGGGATGGAGATTGAAGTCCCCGCCCCAAACCCGCCCCATTCCCATGCCTAATGTAGACCACCTTTCCATATTGTAGGAAATAACTTCCATATTTTAGGAAGTAATTAAAACCGGTTAAATTAGGGAATTGATCTAAGCCATTGATGTAAATAATCTACGAAAATTGATGATTAACATTGTCAATACAAAATACTTGGTTAACAAAAAAAGGGTTTATGACTTATTTGGGTAACCAATTATTCCATTTGTACTAATATTACCATCAAACTATTTTTTGTACTCAATATACCATTGAACTCTTTTTTTTTGTACTCATAATACCATTATGAGTGGTAATAGCCCGTTTTTTTTCTTACGTGACATTTAAAATTATTAAAAAAATGCTTATGTGGATGTGACGTGTGTTCCACGTGGATCTGACGTGTGTTTTTGACTTTTTATACTCATAATACTTATAAAAAGTCAAAAACACACGTCAGATCCACGTGGAACACACGTCATATCCACATAAGCATTTTTTAATAATTTTAAATACCACGTAAGAAAAAAACGGGCTATTACCACTCATAATGGTATTATGAGTACAAAAAAAAGAGTTCAATGGTATATTGAGTACAAAAATTAGTTTGATGGTAATATTAGTACAAATGGAATAGTTGGTTACCCAAATAAGTCATAAACCCACAAAAAAAATGTAACCTATATATATCTATTTTTCTTTACCAAAATTTTGAACTCTCTCTTATTAATCTATTTTTTTCTTTCTAATTTTCAATTTACAATTTACAATTTACAATAAATTACAAAATATCTATTAAAACTTCCATCTTATAAATATTTTAACCATATGAAGTAAAAATTGCCAAAAGTACTTATGATGTTTACACATGTTTGCAGGTTTATGAACACCGCCGTATATTAGCAAACTGACTATCGCTTTCTCCGGCGGCTGACCTCATCGATTTCCGGCCACCTACTCAACCACCATCATCGGCGGCGGCGGCGGTTATTACTTCAACTTCTCTTTCTCCAATTGACTTCAATTCGAAGAATCCCTAAGCCATGGATGGATTTCGAGTCAAGCAAGAGATCATAGAACCACTTCTTAACAACAACAACAACAACAACAATGGCGGTTACGCCAAAAGGAGGAACGTTTCGGCGGTGATCAATCTCGACAGTTCTTCTTCCGACGACGATTCCTCTACTTCCGGCAACGGAGTTGGTAACGGCGGGAAGAGGTTTAGGGTTTCTTCGAGTGGTGGTGGAGAAGGAGAAAAGAGGAAGAAATCTGGAGATGGAGGAGTGGTTCTGCCTGCAGGTTTCCTTGATCCTTTGCCGCCGAAGAATGTGGCCGCATCTCGTGCTGTTAATGGAACTGGAACTGGTTCAGCGGTTCAGAGCTGTAAGCAGTTTTGGAAGGCTGGTGATTTTGATCAGGTTGCTGGTGGTAATTGGGAAACATCTTCTGGTAAGAGATAACGTGATAAAACTTGCTTTTTTTGTGTGTGTGTGTGTGGCTAATTTGGGAATTTGGAGATAATTAATTGTAGTCATTAGCATGTAAAGTTGTTAGGCTTGAAAATTTGGGTCTGTTTACCTAATTGCTGTTTTGACAGAACTTTATTGTGTATTGAGGTTTAATTTAGTTTCTAGTGAATGTGTCTAACAAGACAGTTTAATTTAGTTTCTAGTGAAGCTAAAGAACTTAAGGATGCTTTGCGCAAATGATGACCAACTCAGTTGGTCTGATGCATGGGTTATAGTTCCCATATGATGAAGGTCAGGAGTTCGACTCCTACTGGAGTCCATGGTGGGGGATTTTCCCTGAACGGGTGCCGGGTTTAAATCCCAGCTGATGCCTTGAAGCCCTTTAAATGGAAACTGGATGGTCAGGCTGGGGGTGGTTAGTCTCCTTGGAGATGGTTATTCTTCTTGGAGAGGTTTCGAACTCGGGTCATCGTGACTTGGTGCCATGGAGGCAGGATAATACTCCGTTGCACCAACATGCCGTTCAAAAAAAAATAAGGATGCTTTGCTTTAAAATTATGATGTTTATGTTTATTTCAATATTCAGTTTTTAAGTGTCAAGTGCATGCCAATATTTTGGCTTCAAAGATTTATTTAGGATTATGTAGAAATAAACCACTTCTCAGTTCTCACACAAGGGGTCTTCATGGAAACATGTGCTCTACTCTTTGACCAGACCCAACATTTGGGTGGGATATACTTTGCTCATTCGGTTTGATGTAGAAATAAAGTAACCAAACCAAACGAACCCAAGATATCCCATGAGGGGTTTGGGAAGGGTATGATTTATGCGGACTAGAGAGACGTTTCCATGAAGACGAGGGTTATGAAACAGGAAATGGAATGTAAAATAAGATTATAATTTCTAACACTGTAAAGGGTCACACAGATCTATGTAGAAATGCAGATTTATATTGAAATGAGTACAAATCATAGAGGATCCCTGGAAGGAGCTTAAAAGAATGTTTATGTGGTTAACAGACATTGCTATATAACTACTTTGGTAAAAGTGTTATACTGTTATTCACATTTTGGGATGTAGTATACAAGTTGGAGACCCTGGATTGACATGCAATTGGTAAAATGAAGGAATAATAGTATACATTGCGTAATAACAGTTGCATAAAAATGCCATGAACTCTTGATGATCAAGACTAGAAAATTTTGTATTTTTTATCCTAACTACTTGGCATGTAGATAGCAGCAAAAATGTGCCATGATTATGAGTTTCTAGATAATTCTTAGCTATACATCAGTTGAGACTTGAGGGGTTACTCCTGATTTGGTTGGATTTTTATTTGGAGCAACGGATATTGGTCTCTTTAAATTGAATATGAATGCAGATTTGTTTAATTTTTCTATACAATTTGTATTTTGTACTATATATCCCCCCATAAAATTGCATTTGTCAAGAAAGAATTGTTAAGCAAGCCAAACTAATCGTGCCCAGCCTATTCTAAAAATATATTGCATCATTGTACAATTTTGTAAGTTCAAATGTAAGTTTGTTAACATAAGCTTCACGATTGTTATTGCAAGTCCTATGCCTCACTTCTTTCATATGACAGGTGGTATGGATCACGTACGGGTTCATCCTAGGTTTCTTCACTCCAATGCAACTAGTCATAAATGGGTTCTTGGCGGTAATATTTGCTATACTTAATTATGAATTTTTGTCTATAATTCATCTCTTGTTCAGTGATCACCTTCGTGGTTTGTACACTCATGGATTGGTGTGTATGTATGCTTATGCAGCTTTTGCCGAACTTTTGGATAATTCATTGGATGAGGTGCTTTCCAATTTTCTTACCTCGTTATAAATTTTGTTATTATATTCGAGTCCCCATCTGTTGATGTCACATAGACACATACCGTCGCTGAAAGCTTCTGGTATTTTTATCAGGTTTGCAATGGCGCTACATATGTCAACATTGATATGCTAAGAAACAAGAAAGACGGAAATAGAATGTTGCTGATTGAAGGTATGTGGCCTAGAGGGAAGTTCAAGGGAAAACCTCAAAAAAAGGAAAACCGAGGAACACCCTCGTAGCCCATCACTTGGACCGTATGCACTTGTGCATAGAACTAAACTAAGTTGTTTTTGTGTTTTTTATGCATGTGTGCATATTACAAATTACGTCTATGCACAAGTGCATACGGTCCAGATGAAGGGCTTCAAGGGTGTTCCTCAGTTTTCTGTTTTTTTTTTGAGGTTTTCCCTTGAACCTGACCCATGTGGCCTAAACCTCCCATGATTTTATGTCGCTATTGGATACTTGTCTAGTTGGTGAACACTTCAGTAGTTGTTGTTAACCGTTCTTGCCACTCACTGTAGATAATGGTGGTGGGATGGACCCAGATAAGATGCGACAATGCATGTCGCTTGGATATTCTTTGAAAAGCAAGGTTGCAGACACTATTGGGCAATGTAAGTGAAAATTTGATTAAAAGTACCCCTTTTATGTCTCTAAGAAGATTACAATCAAAATAAGTATAAATTGTTGTTAGTGACTCTTTGGAAGCAGATACTTATACTCACTGTTTTTTTTTGTTTCCCATCGTCATATGACAGACGGAAACGGTTTCAAGACAAGTACTATGAGGCTTGGGGCTGATGTCATTGTCTTCTCTCGATGCGCTGCAAAAGATGGAAAAAGGTCAGTAATGTATTTATTTTCAACGTTTCCTCATCCCAATTGCACTTTCCAAAAAATTTTGACCCTACTGGAAAATTTGCTAGTCTCTTAGTAATCCACTTGTGCAACAAAATGGTACAATTTGACCTTTAATTAGGAAGATTTCTTTTGCCATTTTAAGTGGTTTAGGTTTTGAAAGCCCTTTTTCTGATCGTTGATATGTGCAGGGGCGAATCCATTTTTTTTAACGGTGGCACCATTTGACTTTAAGAAATATATATTGAGATATTTTTCACAAAATCCATATTGGTCTGGTGGTTTGTTATTGCTTTTCATATGAAAGGTCTTACTTTCGAGTCTTGTTACTGCAAATTTTTCATAAACATAATAAATCCTAAATTAAAAGCTAAAATCTAGGAAAAATGACTTCGAATAACCAAATTTACCAAGGAAAACTTGTGTTCTTATTGCAACTCCAAAATACATATGGTGGCTCCTTTACGACCTTGTAAATTTTTACACTACAATGGAGGAATGAAATGATGGTGGGGATACTCTCCTTGAAAGAAATTGAAAAGTATAAAGTATTAACAACTAAATCTGGTGCGTGGTCTTGCAGGTCTACGCAGAGCATTGGCCTCTTGTCCTACACATTTTTACGTAGCACTGGGAAGGAAGATATAGTAGTTCCCATGGTAATTATGTTAGTTAGCTTTTTATGCAGAATTTCACTTATCTTTCTTACATCGTGAAATCTTTAAGATTATAGAGCTCCTCAGTTCTTGCGATAAAATGGCATTTTAAGAAATGTAGGTTGCTTCAACTTAAACTAAGCAGTAAGCACTAGAAAGTGGGTTTGTCACCCTCTTTAAAGTTTTACTTTAAATGTGATTGATATGGCTAAGAGCTCTTTCAATTATAACACAAATTATCTCAACCTGGTATTACTTTTTGGTAGGATAGATGTGTTTGTACTGTGGGCTAAAGATCTTGACAATCATTTGATTAATCTTCTTGATCTTATCCACCCATTTCTTGATGGAAAGATCTCTTTCATGAGCCATTTGTTGGTTCTTGCTCATCTATAGTTTTTTTTTTGAAGGGTGTCTTGGGCTATGCCCAGACTAATCCCCGACAAATAACAGCTGTAAGACATCAGTCCCAGCTAACTCGGTGGCCACAATTGTTGTGGATACCTGGAATTGAACCCTGGGCAGATGGGATATTCACCACATCCCCCTCTGTGTAGTGGTTGAGGCTCAAGGGGATGTGGTGGAATATCCCATCTGCCCAGGGTTCAATTCCAGGCGTCCACAACAATTGTGGCCACTGAGTTTATCAGAGCTAACGTCTTACGGCTATAATTTTTCGGGATTAGTCTGGGCATGCATAACACCCTTCCAAAAAAAAGAAAAAAGAAAACCCTTGTGGTTAATAGTTTCTGAATGTATTTCATCCATCTTCATAGCAAGTCATTCAACAAAATCACTTATGTTATTTCTTTGGTGTTTTTGTTAATCGCAACGAAAAAAGCTTGATTACGTAAGAGGCCCACGAGATTGGAAAAAGATAATGCGGTCAACGGCTAGTGATTGGGATAAGAATGCTGAGGCGGTGGTCGAATGGTCTCCGTTTTCAAGTGAAGCAGAACTCCTGAAACAGGTGAAATTTGTTCTTCTCTTTTCTGTCGGTTTGTCGATATTATCTTGAACTGAAAGGAGATTTCTTTGTCTTGTTGATACTTCTTTTAATCTCTTATTACTTTTCATCTTGTAGTTTGATCATATGAAGGATCAGGGTACGCGCATAATCATTTACAATCTGTGGGAGGATGATCAAGGACAATTAGAACTCGATTTCGATGCTGATGAAGATGTTTGTTCTCGTTTGCCTTGAATCAGTGAGTTTACTGTTTAAGCTAAATGAGTTTAGTTTACATTTAAATCATGTTTTGCAGGATATTCAAATTCGAGGTGTTAATCGAGATGAGAAAAATATCCAAATGGCTATGAAGTTCCCAAACTCTAGACACTTCTTGACGTATCGGCATTCACTAAGGGTAAGCCTTTTCTGGTTATCTTTTTTCCCCTGTTATTCTCGGCTGTGCTGTATGCGGTACATGCATGTGATGTAGAGATGGCCATTCCGGCCCAGCCCGATGGAGGACCGGTTTAGGGACCTCCGGTTATAACCAGTTGGAGTTTTGGGGTGTTTCGCCGGCTTGGGACCGGTTGCAGGCCCGCCCGAATCAGCTTTGTCAAAAAAATCTAGCAATTGATATAGTCGTTGGGGTCGATTTTATGGCCGTCTTTTTTTTTGTTTTTGGCCTTCAAACACTATAAATAAGTCATATGGTGTATGGGGTAAGATACCAACTTACAAAACGTAAAAAATGCAAAAAAAATTCACAAGTCTTGCTATATTTGTGATTTCGGCCCATTCGTTTCTCGGAATCATAGTAAAACGTGTTTAAAAGTGTATTTTTGTGACCCAATTACATATTTTTTTTAGTGACATTCAAGTATTGTTAAAAAAATTCAAAGTTAAATGTTTTTTTAAAACCGGACCGGTTTCCATAACCGGTTACAAAAACGCTAGACCAGGCTGATCGTTTTTCTTCAGGACCGGGACCGGTCCGGCTCACTACTATTTAGGCCATTTGTACTCTAATTTATGTCAACAGAATTTGTAATGACAATTTTAGCCTTCCCGATCTTTATGCTTCCTACTGATCTAATTATGTGTCTTCTCTACTTTTTCAGAGTTACTCATCAATTCTTTATCTAAGAATTCCTCCTGGATTCCGAATGATTCTCCGTGGAAAAGATGTTCAGCACCATAATATAGTGAATGACATGATGATGACGAGTGAGGTCACATATCGTCCACAACCTGGCGCTGATGGGATTTCTAAGGAATCCAATGTAATGCTGGTTTTAGTTTGACAAATTTGGTTCTTATGTATTGGTTAAGTTGCTTTATTGACTACTGGTTTTCAATGAACAGATAGTTGCCATTGTTACCATGGGGTTCGTGAAGGATGCAAAAGCTCATATTGACGTTCAAGGATACAATGTTTACCATAAAAATCGTCTCATTAAGGTTTGAATCCTTTTACCTTGTGATCCTTATGATGCATGAAGTGTTAGGTCTCTAGTTGTTCCAAGTAACACTTTTTCTTGCTTTGATATAATCTCTGCACCAGTTGGCAAAAAAAGAAGGTAACAAGGTCAAGGGGGCGTTTGGTTTGTAGAATGGAATTTGATGGAATTGGAATTTATCGAAGGAATTGAAATGGAATTTAATGAATTTTGACCACGCGTTTGGTTGGTAGGAATCAATTCCTTCACTTAAGCCAATGAATGAGGAATTCCTTAGATTGTGGAATTCAAGGGGTCCCATCAAGTTCATTCCGTGAACCAAACATCAATAAGAAATTTGGTCATAGAATTTGTCATTCCAACTACACCAGAGTCCTTTGAATTCGACGAACCAAACAACCCCTTAGGGAGCGTTTGGTTCATAGAATGGAATTGGAATCCATCGAAGGAATTTGACTTTGCAGGGACTGGAATGGAATTTGACCACATGTTAGGTTGGTAGGAATTCAATTCCTTCACTTAAGCAAAGAAATGATGAATTCCTTAAATTGTGGAATTTAATGGAATTCAAAGGATTCCATCAAGTTCATTCGGCAAACCAAACATCACTAAGAAATTTGGTCAAAAGAATTTGTCATTCCAATTCCATCAAATTCCTTCAAATTCAGCGAACCAAACAACCCCCCAAAGTATTGACCAAAGCTTTATGGAAATAGCATACAAGCACTTACATATTGCTATGTTTTGTTTAACAGCCGTTCTGGAGACTCTGGAATGCTAGTGGAAGTGATGGTCGTGGAGTAATAGGTCATGTTTCTTCCACGAAATTATGGAGTCTTTATGTGAATATGTATCAGCAGAGAACAAATTTGAAATGGGTTTATTTTTGTTTCTTTCTTCTTGCTTACTATTAGGCGTGCTGGAAGCTAATTTCGTAGAGCCAGCTCACGACAAACAGGGGTTCGAGCGAACTATTGTCCTTTCTAGACTTGAATCACGTCTCATTCAGATGCAGAAGACGTACTGGTATGTTATATATAATATATGCTTATTCACTTCTGTAATGCGCAAATAATGACACAATCATTTCTTGATTTAGGCGTACGTACTGTCACAAAATTGGTTATGCTCCAAGAATCAGCATGAGCAGTCGGGACGACAGAGGTATGTGGGGTTCTGAACTGTTTTCAAGAATCCATTTTGGAGAATTTTTTGGTGACGCTCTTGCATTGCTATAGTGCTATCTAGGGGTTGCAAAAAGTGACCCAACCCACCAACCCAACCCGAACTCAACCCAAAATTAGCAGGTTGGGTTGAGATTTTCAACCCATTTAAGTAAATGGGTCTACCCACCTAACCCATTTAAGTAAATGGGTCAACCCACCTAACCCATTTAAGTAAATGGGTCAACCACCTAACCCATTTAAGTAAAGGTCAACCACGTAACCCATTTAATTAAATATCATTATTTAATTATAATAAGTATTTACAATATTATATATTTTTTTTTCTATTTAAAATATAAAGTCAAAATGTCAAACTTTGAACAATTTATTTGCATTTGTGGTTGTGGTTGTGGTTGTCTTTTATTTAAAAATTTTGAATTGGTTAACCCACGTTCAACTCGTTTATTTAACAAGTTGGATTAAAAAATCATAAACCGGTAAACTCGCTATCAACCATTTAGGTAACAGGTTGGGTTGAAAATCTCAACCCATTAAATTAAATAGGTCGGGCTAGGTTGAGATTTTCAACCCCTTTAACAAATGGGTTGCACCCAACCCAACCTAACCCATTGACACCCCTAGTACTATCCAATGCATGTGAAATTGTCGGTTTATCAAAGCTTCTCTGATCTTTATGTTTCTTTTTTGTTATTCTAGAACCTTCTCCCGACTTTTCCCCTGAAACCTCTTCTAAAAGGAAAAAAGTTGCGCCAAGTGTACCAATTCCACCTTCAAACAAATCCTTTTTGAATAAAAATCAGAAACAAGGAGGAAGCAATGCAAGCACATATCCAACAACAGCCGTGAATGATATTGCCGAAAAGGGGAATAATCCATACATGAAATCTTGGGAAGGCCCAAACTCACTACATTCAACGCCTCTATCTGAAAATGCCCGTGATGATAACTTGAACACTACCATGAATATGAGACAGACAAACATCAGTTCTCATAGAGGAATACAAAGTAAGAAGTCTACTCTAAAGGACGATCTTCGTCCAGTTCAATATGGTGCAACTTTTGAAGCTGGGGAACATTGCTCTCCTTATGGAAAGAAGATGCAAATTGTCACACGTGCTGACTCAAAGGTAAGTTTTGAGATTTTGTGCATTCTTATGTATGCACGGTGCACCGCATAACCGATTTTTTCAAGTAATTTTTTTGGGGGTATGGAAGGTGCACCCACTAAAATTTGAGGGGTGCTTTGGGACATTAGAATGTACAAGGAATCGTTAACCGAAAGCCAAAAGAGTTCGGTGCAAACAACCAAAAAACTTTAAAAAAAAAATCCTCCTTTCCAAAAAAAAAAAAGAGGAGCTTAAAGAATCCTTTGAAACGGTGGAATTTGGCTAAAAACACATCTAGCAAGGCTAACATGTTACTTTTAATCTGTTATTCATTTGTAATAATTCTGTCTTCATGGAAACAATTGCTCTGCTCCTTGGTGTAGAGTTCACGCCTACATATATCCACCCTCACCACAATCCTACCCTACCCTTGGATGGGATATATTGGGCATGGGCAGACCTAGTGTAGCGCACACAGTGGCATCTGCCACCGTTGTAGTGTAAAAAATTATAGGGACCTGAAAGTGCCATTGTTTCAATTTGTTGTGTGCCACCACATCTATTTTATAACTAGAATAAAGACACAAGTTTCCCTTGGTAGAGTTGGTTAGTTCGTTGTTTTTCAAACGTGAGGTCTTGTGTTCAAGTCCTGTTAGAGTCATTTTTCTACTTTTTAGCTTTTAATTCAGACTTATTATGTTTTAAAAAAATTACAATAACAAGACCGAACACGAGACCATACATTTGAAAAGCAAAGAACCAACCACCAGATCATATTGATTTTGTGAAAAATATCTCTGTGTTTGTTTCTTATAGTCAAATGGTGCCACATTTTGAAAAAAAAAAAGACTGGGCTTGTTTAGTATGGTTTGGTTTATCTGCAATAACCCTGTTTGTTTGAGTTTAAGTTCTAAGCTGACAGTATGCCTTGTCTGATGGATCCAATTTCTTTTGATTTGCAGTTTCCTAGTGTTAGTGAAAACGGTAGTGGTCCTTTAAATGGTAACACACTTGCTTACGACCAATTGGTGGAAGAGAACCGCCAACTAAAGGAGAAGTATGTCATCTTTTCTACCGTATATGTGCAAATTTAGAATTTGTTGTAGGCTATGACTTCATCTATGGTTCTTATTTTGTTCTTATCCTCGTAGGTTGAAAAGGAAGGAAGACGAGATCTTAGGTGCTTTACTGGATGATCTAGAAAGTGAGAAAAATCGTTGCAAGGAGCTCGAAGCTCAGGTATTCCATAAGAATCTAACTTTTCGCATTACGGTTTTCTTCTAGGTTTTTCTTTGGTTCTCTAATTTTGAAAACAGAAGGATACCATAAAGCTTAGCCCGTGGACCAAACATATACTGTTAGAGTTTCACATCGACGACTAGACTTGGATAATTTCTTGTTGGAACCTTCTCTCATCGAGGACTTTTCTAGATAGTAACCAAATGGGGTTTCACATATTTTCACATGGTATCTGGAGCCAAGGTCTACCGTTTTAGGGATTCGACACTCTGGAGGCATATGTACTCATCTAGCCCCCTCTTGACTCTCTAGGGCAATTGTGTCGTCTAGCCTCCGTTGGAGGTAAGGGTGTAAATGAGCTGAGTCGGGCTAAAAAAACTGACACTAGGCTCGAGCTTGAGATTAACTTCTAATGTAGGGCTGAGCTTGAGCTTGAGCTCGATGCTAGTTTATGAGCGCCATATTGCGCTTTACATCAAAGCCACGTTTAGAGTTGCATCACGGTGGTTAACTTTACACCATAACACGCCTTGGCCCACCATGATGTGTTATATGGAACATTGCTTAAAACTTGTGCACATTTCCTCCATATGTGTTCTAAATTCTAATTATCTTCTATTATTAAGCTTGAGGAAGCAAAGGGGAAAACGACAATCTCATCAAGGAGCAAGAAAGTATAATCGACATATTTGCGGAGGAAAGAGATCGGCGAGACCTTGAGGAGGATTCTCTTAGAAAGAAGTTGGAGGTTTGTTCTTTATAATTCTTTCCTCTTATTTTGCTTTTTGCCTTTGGACCGTCTCCTTTCATTTTCTTTGCATACGTTCCCGTTGCCTTTTTTTCTTCGTTTTCATACATGTTGCTTGATTGCATATGCTGTCGCTTGTAGCTTGCTCTTTTGATCCTTCTAATTTTTGGTTTTTACAAGCCAAGGGTGTTCACTGAAACAACCTCTCTACCCCTTGGGTAGAGAAATGGTTTATATCCTACCTTCGGACCCTATATCTGTGTGGGATTTACTTAATTATTATAATTATTTCTGGGTAATCCTGATTATTCAGGCAAACTTGCATGCACAATTAATCCCCTGGGCGACCACGGATGTCCCGGAGTCATCGTAGGTGAACCTCCATGCGTCCATGGCCATAAGGGTTTTGGCCTAGATTTGAACCTAGGGTAGATTTATTGGTTAGTTTCATGTGGTTTACAAGCCAAGGATTTTCACTGAAACAACCTTTCTACCCCTTGGGTAGAGCATAAATGTGTGCATATCCTACCCCTAGACCCAACCTTTGTATGCGGTTTATTTATTTAATAGGATAATTGTGGGGTAATCATGGGTTTCCGGGCCAGCTTATGCGTGCACCGACTAATCGTCCGTGTGACCACAAATGACACCTCCATGGTCACATGGGCTTTGGTAGCGCCTCTTGTGGGGTTTAGTGGGATACGTTTACTTGGTTTTACTAGCCAAGGGTTTTCATTGAAACAACCTGCCTATCCCTTTAGTAGAGGAAATGCCTGTGTATATCCTACTCCCGAAACTTACATCTTTGTGGATTTATTGGGTTAGTTTTATTTGGTTTTATAAGCCAAGGGGTTTTCACTAAACAACCTATCTACCCTTTTGTTAGAGGAAAGATATAGTTATATCCTACCCCCAGACCCTACATCCGAATGAGATTGAGTTAGTTTGGTTTGGTTTTCCATTTGCACAGCCTTCTTATCTCTCGCTTTTTCAGGAGGCAACGACTACGATCCAAAATTTGGTCGAGCGGGTGAAGCAGTTGGAGTTGGAGAAGATGAAAACCCAGAAACGGAACACTTCGTAGTTGAAAGTTTGTAGCTGGATGTGGTCATATTTGTGTATGTATATAACAACCATTTCCACCCTGATTGGGTTTATAATCTATGAGTTTGATGGTGTTGGTGCCAAATTTTGCATTTAGAGTGGGACTCTTCTTGAATGTGGATAACTAGGGGACCTCTATATAGGGAAGTTATTTGATCGGTTAAGTTGCTTTTTGGGTTTAATTTGGTTTGGGTTAACAAATTTCCCGAACTATCTGATAACCGAATCAAATAAGGTTTGGGTTATTGAGTTCGGTTATCGGTAAACCTAATAAAAGTTACACTTGCTTTGTAAAATTTACGACTTGTGCATTGATTTCCATTTTCGGCTACGGAATAATCTTTTAGGACTTCCTTTTTGTTCCCTGACTTCATGTACAGCGTTAAAGAAATATTGCCTTTGTTTTTAAGTGTTTATTCTAGTTTGTTCTCAAATAAGGGTCTATTATGTTCATTTAAAAATTTATAATAATTACATAATTACACATCCTAAAACAGTGTTATTTTCATGGGGAATATCCAATTTTCTTTTGTTTTCTTCGAATACTATCTGATTCTGCTGCATTATAAGGTAAAATAACATCGATCACTTGCCAGAACTTCTTAACCTCCTCACAACGAAACAATGCATGATCCACCGATTCCACTTCTAATGAGAATCTTGGACATAGCGTTGAGTCTAATTCGATGCCCATCTTATCTAACACCTCATGGCATGGTATATTTTTCCGCTTCATGCTCTCCAAATGAATTTTTTTTTCGGAGCTATCGATGACCATCTTATTTCCACCACGACATCCTCTGCACCCTCCACTTTTTCCTTGATCACCATCTTCAATTGAGACACCGAGAAGCCCTTGTCCATTCCAAGCAACCCCTAAACTCTATCGCCTCTGTTTGAGTATGGCCTTCAATCCTGTAAAACAGACATAAGATTATCAAAGTCGCCCACTTCCCTTCCCCGAGGCTCCCTCCTCCAATTCCATCCCCACCTCCATTCTTCCCCCACCCGCTCCCTCATGTCCACAACCACCACCTCCTTTTTTGTCTCAAGCCTCCACAAATGCTTAAATTTATCGGCCAAAACCTCATTTGTAAGCCACCTATCCAACCAAAAATCGGTCTCAAGCACATTCCCTACCATTTTCCCAAAAGATGACGACAAAATGATCCCCAAACCCTCCAAATCTCTACCTATGTTTAGTATACCACCCCATACCTTTTTCCCTCTCGAACGACACTCCTATCTTCACATCACAAGCCCCTTCGCCCATATAAGCTTTTAGTAATCTTAACCCACAAAGCCTCTTTCTCACACATGAACCTCCACCGCCACTTTCCTAATAGACTCCACTTTGACACTTTCAAACTTCCCACGTTAAGTCCCCCGTTTTTACAATCTCTCACTACTTTAATCCCATTTTACCCGAGCCACACTCTTTCCGGTATTCGACTCCTCATTCCCCTCCCTCAAAAGAAACGACATCTCACAAATTGCTCATCTCGACGCACGGAACGGGTGGCCTTATGATAAAGTGGATGTCAAAAGGAAAATAAAATTTGGAGAACCAACAAAGTTAATTGAATATTTTGAGATAAAAAATCATTTTATTAAAATTGAATATTTTAATTATATAAAATACATGTGTAAACGTTTGATACCTTATATGATAAAATCATATGTTGGAAATGCATACCGGCCTCACTCCTTACCGACTCCCTACCGGCTCTCCTCTTTGGTGCTACCGCCGGTACCATAGCGGTACCGGCTCCAAACCGACTTGGCCGCGGATGGCCTAATAGACTCCAAATATAAATGCATTTTCTCAATTACGAGATTTTGTTTTAATATGTTCACCTCATTTAAAAAAATAGTTAGTCAAATTAATAAGATAAAAAATGCTTATATTGGTAGCAAATAGGTAATAAGAAGTTTTTAAGAGAAAATTATTTATATGGCCATTCAGAAAATACCTATTCACCTCCTAACCATTCTCCCACACCGATTTGCAAAATAACCCAAAGGGTCGCCATAAAAACCGTAGCCCCGGACGACCCCCACTTTTCCAGCCAAAGTCACACTTCCGTCGCCCCACAAGGAGTAGCTCGGGGCGACGGTTATGTATTTACTCAAAGGGTTAGGAGGTGATGCAGGAGTCATTAATTTTTATCTCTTTGAAGCATCCAACTTAAAGAAGCAATACCAAAAGCATCGCCCGGGGCTACTCCTTTGAGTAAAGCAAATATTTATGAAGCATCCAAATTATTTATTTGGTATACAAATAACCGTCGCCCGGGGCTACACCTTGAGGGGCGACGGGAGTGTAACTTTGGCCGGAAAAGTGGGAGTCGCCCGGGGCTACGGTTTCTATGGCGACCCTTTGGGTTATTTTGCAAATCGGTGTGGGAGAATGGTTAGGAGGTGAATAGGTATTTTCTGAATGGCTATATAAATTATTGTCTCAGTTTTTAATAAGTTATTTTGTTCTAACTTATTAACTTATTCTAATATAATACAATTACAAATTACTTCCTCATCATTTGTTCTGCTTATTTGTTAAGTACAAATAAACATTTAAGATATTTTTGATTTGTAGAAGTGAATTATATTTGAAAGGATTTGAAATTAAATTACATTTTAGTTTTGAGTATAGTTTAAATAAATTTAAAATTTAAAATCTCAAGATTTTATTGAAACCAAAAATATCATTGAATGACGAAATTTTAATTACTCTTAATGATTTAGGACCCATAAAAATTAAAAAGTTAAATAACTCTTAAATTGTTAATTTCAGATTTAGAAAAATTAATATAAAGAAAATGTGCCCTTTACACTAGAAGCACACGTGAACTTTAAATGTGTACTACAACTAACAAAGTTTATGAACTAATTTTCAAAATTAAACACATCAAATTACTATAAACTTTGAAATAAAATTCGTGTTGAGCAATGTCCCACATCGGACACAAAGTGAACTTGTAATGTGCTTATAAGGGTCCTGGGCTACTCCACTCAAAACCAATTGGCTATGAGTGGAGTAGCCCAAGACCCTTATAAGCACATTACAAGTTCACTTTGTGTCCGATGTGGGACATTGCTCAACACGCCCCCTCACGTGTGACGTTCTTTTTCAGCCTAACACGTGGATACTTTGGGTTACGTGGAGTCCGTGCGGCTTTTTTTGACCAACCACGGGTGAACCTTGCTCTGATACCATGTAAGTTTGTGGGGTTCCAACTCATAGCCAATTGGTTTTGAGTTGGAACCCCACAAACTTACAATTCGTATTAAAATAACTAATCGACCCGGCTAACTCAACCCAAAAAATTCAGGAAAAAATCAACTTGATTGAGGTAAGTTAACCCAAAAAAAAATAAGGAAAAAATCAACTCGAGGTAAGTCAACATATAATTCATATAAAGTTACGACAACCTGTATCTATTGGGTTGGTATGGGTTAGCCGGTTAGGTACAAAGTAACCTGACCAACCTGATAACCCAATAAAAGTTTTAACATGCATTTTTGTAACTATTTATATTTCTAAGTAATGTGTAAGTTACCAAAAACAACTTGATAATAACGAGCAAATGAAACTCATAAGAGACATTCTTGGAAAGTTATATGTAATACCTAAATATTTGACGGACTTGTATATTCTTTCGAATGATTGATCGTATTTCAAAGAATTTTTTATTTTTATTTTTATGTTTCAATATCATTTTTACTTTGTTTAAACACAACCCGACCAACCTGAACGGATTGGGTTAAAAAAATTCAAAACCATCAACATTGAGTTGGATTACTTAAATGCTTTCAACCCGATTAACTCAATCCGTCCCCTAAATAGAGTTAATTTTTGCAATTCTTAACTAATATCGTTTCTATGCTTCAAAAACTTGGATTTGGTTTTAACCTTTTAGCCTATATTATTATTACTTCACAGCGCGTGGGAATATATATTCTCTTCTTAATTAACCACAGTCATCCATCTCTCGCACGTGCAACTTAACCATGGTTAACATCACTCACACGCGCCTCACACACAATATGCCGATTTCGTATGCACAGAGAATAAACCCCACGTCGCTTTTCCAAAACCCTAATTCTCTCTCTCTTTCTCTTTCTCTCTCTATCGAAAAGTTTCTCTCTCTACATCGATACAGTACAATACATACACATTTTTGCATACATGCACACTTATCGGAGCTGATTATTGTCGATCATTCTCTCAGCCGCACCAGATTCAAAGGTATGATCGGTATCTCAACCAACTTTTCTGTTTCGATTTCGTTTTTCTACAATTTTCCACATTCCGATTCTCTGCTTTTTGCATCTTCTCGCCATTTTCGTGTCTATAATCAGAGATAGCTTGCAGTAGAAATTGATTCGTATGTATTAGTATAATTAGTGCTTTTGAGCTCTTAGAGGAATTCTGTATCGACTTTTTTCACTTCGTTTTATGCAAAAAATCGTCTCGATTGAGGAAAATGCGGTAAAATCTGGTCGGAGAAGCTTCCGTTTTTGTTTCTGTGGTGGTTCTGTAATCGAGGTGAAGAATTTTCATATAAAATTGTTTTCCTCTTATTAAGCTTGTTCAACAAGCTGTTTTTCTCCGATGAATAAAGCGATAAACCGAAAAGGAAAAGGAAAAATCCTGTAGAGTCAAACTTCTCTTTGATTCGGCGGTAGATTTCTTTCGTTTTGGCTTTTACTTGCTCAGAATTTGATTGATTCGATGTTTTACGCCTATACTGTGTAGTAGTAGTACTAATTAATATTATAATCAACTCGTGTTTATGCAGTAGTATACAAGTACAAGTCGCCATTTCAATCCATCCTCTAGCTCCTGTTATCTATTCAGCCAAAAATCGATTACGATTTCAGCTTATTGGACGTGTATGTATCTCATCATCTGAGCTTAATCTCCGAATCAAAGTAGAGAGATATAATATAACCGGCCGGATTTCCTCTTTTAAGTACATGCTAAATCTCCAGTTTCCGGCGTAAAATATAGATTCCGATGACTTTTAGGTCTGTTAGAAATGGCTTAACGAAGAAACAGTTATCGTTAAGGCTGCAAATCGCATTGGTTACAACCACATGCTCGGTGGTGGTGGTTCTAGTGGTGGTTGCGTTTGTTACAGGTGTGTTTAGTGTGTGTTATTCATGGCACTTATACCATTAAATCATCTTATTAAATCTGCCTTTATATCTTCATCTATCCTCTTAAATTCAACTTCAATAGATTTTCATTAATGCATTTCATCTTAATGATTTCAGACACGTTGCGAAAAAATAATTTCCTAATCCACAGCCTCATAATTTTGTCTCCAACATTGATTAATTTCATTTATTTATCGATTAATTAATTTCATTTTCTTATCTTATTAGGTACGTTTCAATATGGTGATATTGCAAAGAGTAGTGCTTATAACAGCACGATAAATTCTGTTCAGCATCGCAAGCTTCTTCAAAATCACGGTAAAATTTGACAAAACCCTAACCTCTAGATTCGTTTATTTATGTTCGTCTGATTAAAATAACAATAAAAAAGGGATATTGAATGAATATCTGTTCTGTTATATCGTCATCATCATCACCACTTTACATTAAATAACAACAATCGTAGTCATTATTAATTACTTATTTGAATTGTGAATTAAAATTTGGTATCTGTGGTTATGCATCCATGTTGTGTCCGTCTTCTCCGGTGATCTTTTTTTTGCTTAAACGCTGCAAACACTGCACTGCACACACTGGCAAAAACGACACATAGCCTCTTTGCTCAGATGTATATGTTGGTGTTGAAGTACGAATTTTCTGTTGCATTGATGGTGCTGGTGCACGTATGTTTCATTCCACTGGTCAATTCTATTACATGATGGTGCCTTATATTATGCCCTCTTTGGTCCCCCCATTAAATGTAACCCCATGCAAACGATTTGGACTTTTCAATAACAAGTTTTAAGTATAAATGTATAATTATTCTAGATAGATAGATCTTTACCTGGGAAAGTATTAAAAAACCAATTAGAGGGGTGGAATTTCTGTAGTAGGATTTTGTTATTGAGTAATTTTCACTAAAACAAGGGCTTTACCTTTTGAGGTGTTAGATGATAAGTCTTTTTCCTATGAGACCCTAATTTTGTGTAGGATAGATATGCCATGCTTGTTTTATTTGGATTAGTCAACATCAAGTTTTGACTCATATTCAACTTTTGTTATTTGGATTTAGTTTCATCTACTTTCACCAACTTAATTAGAAAATTCTAAGATAAACATGTATATTTTTACACTTCATACATGATGGGTTCATTGGTATAGTAGATTTTTCAAAAAGCCATGACACTATATGGCCTAAGATGTTTTTTCGTAGTTATAAATGATCTATAACATTTATGTTATTATTACGATGTGTGTATAAAGTTAATCTTCAATAGCTATACTTTTTGTAAATTGAGTATGGTAAGTTAAAATATCTAAAAAGAAATATTATATTTTACCAATTTTATTATGGATCATGTTTTTAGGATTTCAATACATTTAATAAACTATTATTTCTTTTTTTTAAACACTTTATTTTCAATGTTTTCTATTATCTTTTCAGTATTTTAACAAATAAGATATAGCATGTCTGTTGAAAAAAAATATACATATATCATTGTCTCTAAAATCTCTATTTAGTAAGAATTTTGAATGCTTTTTGAATTTTCATGACAATAGTTAAAAGTCCCCAATGCAAACTACTCCCTCATATTGGCATAGAAGCCATTAAATTGATTTGTATACCCATAACGCACATCAACTTTGCACAATATACCATACCATAACAGCGATATAACGGCAACATAACGGCGACATAACGGCGACATAACGGCGATATAACGCACCAAAACGCCGTTATAACGCACCAAAACGCCGTTATAACGGCGTTTTGGTGCGTTATATCGCCGTTATAACGGCGTTTTAGTGCGTTATAACGGCGTTTTGGTATAACGGCCCTTATAACGCACATTTGGGGGTATGGGTTGCAAAGTGGGGGTGGGGCTATGGTATAACGGTAAAGCTCCCTAGAATTTATGTTCACATTTTCACATGATGTTAAAGAAGCTACATGTAGCTTTGGAGACTTCAATTAAACCAATTTTGGGATTTGCATTTGCATAGAAAAAGTGCATCTTTTGGTGAAAGGTAGTGTTCTGCAGCTATTAGCTAGCGATTCAACTATCCCTATTTTATTGGAAATGTTAAAAAAGTAATATTGAGATTTTAATTAATAATGCTTCTTTGATTGATTTGTCACTTTTTCTTTTGTGATTATAACATATTGAAAAAGTCTAGTTTGTCCTTGCTTATGGTGGGTTTCTTTTCTGTACTTATAATTATTGTGGGTGTATATGTTATTATGATATAAAAATATAATGAAATATGACGGCCCCAGAATTTATTATTTCTTCCTTTGTAAAAAAAAAAGAATTTGTTATTTCTTCCACTTAAAGAATATTTTAATGTTTACTTTGATAGATGATATAAATTTTGTTTGATTGATGACTAAATACTTAAGAATATATTGATAGATTGAAGAATCTTGAATTACAATTTTAGTAATTAATACTATTTATTTGTTGTAATGAAAGTAATGGGTTATAGAAAACATTTATCACAGCATATATCAAATGAAAATTTGTTAAATTCTGTAATAGAAGAGAAAAATGTTTTAATGTTAATAATTATTACAAGGATATTAATGAAATTGGTTATAGATAGTAAATTCGTTTAACTATATTATTAAACGATATTTGAAGTATTTAATTAGTTGTGATAACTATTATAATATATTATATTAAATATTACCCTTGAGTGCCTCTAGCTTAGGCCAATTTTTGTCCAAATACATTGTGGATTCAGGCTCGAATTGAAGCCCTTTGATGCCTTGGCTACCGAGGCACCGAGTTAGTTCATGAAATACCTTCTCACATATGATTTTCACAGGACCTATATCATATGGCACTAGTTGAGGTTGTTTGAATCACCTTTTACGTAAATATATTATATTAGATATTATAATTTCTTTTGAGGCTGCCCTTTTTGGAACTTTTTTTAATAAATGCGCACTTGCGTTTTAATTCTATCGAGATAAATGGATTACATAGAACTATATATACAAAACCATAACACAACAAATTAAACCAAAATGTATAACCAAAAGTTGCAAGTTAGAAAAACCATCCAAGCCTAGCTTATAGAGAATAAAAAAATGATTTCTATGCATATATGATAACAGGCTATCTAGAAATGAATCTATGATAAAACCATCATCTTCAATTACCCCTTTTCAAGTATCTTTTGGCACAAACAAAAATAAAAAAAAGGACTCCAAAATTAAACCACTGCTCTACTGTAAAATCTCCAATATTGACTTTTTTCATATAGTGTTGCTTTTTTAATGTAAAGAAAAGAAGAGCAATAAATAAAAAGGTAGAGAGAGTCATTGATTATGTGTCTGTGCCTCTTATTTTGTTTGTATTAACTGCACAGCAAGCGGAGAAGTGGAACCAAACCGAATATGGGGAGACAAGTGTTCAAAGGCCGACATTGTCATTAACCAGGGCCCCACAGACCCCCTCCCAAACGGCATCCCCACCTACACGGTCGAGATCATGAACGTCTGCACCACCGGCTGCGACATCTCCGGCATCCACCTCACCTGCGGCTGGTTCAGCTCAGCCAGGCTTATCAACCCACACCTCTTTAAACGACTCCGTTATAACGACTGCCTTGTTAACAACGGCAAAACCCTCCTTAACGGTCACACCATCTCCTTCCAGTATGCCAACACCTTCCCTTACCCTCTTTCTGTCTCCTCCGTTATATGCTAGCTGATCGATGATGGCTTTTTGAAAGGAGGGGTTGTAATGGAATTGGGATAAACATCAGGGGCTTAAAGTGTAGTTTTTTGAGGTTTTTACTTTTAGGAGAGAGAAGAGAAAGAGAAAGAGAAAGAGAAAGGGACTTGTACATGAGATGATTAAGAGATGAAATTTTTGGTACCCATACTTGGTATTATTAGTATATAGAGTAAATTACGTTTTTAAGTTCTTGTGCTTTGTTAAAAGTTGTTTCTTTAATCCTAGTAAATTGCAATTTTGGTTTTTGTTGTGTGTTGTATTTTAAGATTTTTTGGTTTTTAGAAAAATTTATTGTAGTCTATCAGTGTGTTACTGTGGAGTGGATCTTGGGGGATTCATAGCGCTTAACTTGGGTTCTAATCCCTCTATGCGCAAGATGTGGACATTTACAAAAAGACATGCTTTAATGCTGATTTTGTCGGGGATTAGTCGCATCATAGGCTTGGTTACCCTTTCCAAAAAATGTTATAAGAAAACTTTTATACTATGTAAAAATGCGGACACCTCTATATATCTTGAACATGTGGGTAAATTAGTTATTTTATTCTTGGGATACAAGATGATAACAATATATGTTGAGATGTTTTATTTACCATTTTATTTTATAGATAAAATGCCTACTTTTTGTATAACTTATGGAAGAATGGATGGATGCAATTTTAAATTTTAAAACAGCTTCTGTTAACGTTGGAAGGAACCAAAAACAAGTGTTTTTGCAGACTATGATAACTTTTTTGCAATAAAAATATTATAAGAATCAACACCAAGAAAATCAATAGGAACTAAATTTCAATTTACTTTTTTATCATTGTAGGTTTGAGGTTATGGTTCTTATTTTTGTGATTTATAACTAACTAGTTTTGATCCCGTGTAATACACGGGATAATTTCAAAAAATTAAATCATGTCAAAAACCTTATATTACAAATATGAAAATGACCATAAATACAAAGTCACATACGAGAAATCAACAACTCCAACTTGGACTATAAACATGAATAGAATCATTATAATCATATCATCATTTGTAGGAAAAAATAAAAATTAAAGAACGTTTGATTAATTACCTTTGTGTGTGTATGTGTAATTGGTAGTGGCTTAATTAAGAGAGTTGCAGCAATTGATTGAGATTGAAAGATTGAAAGGGGTATTTATAGATTGAGAATAAGATATTGAGATTGAGGTGTGTATTTTTGGATTAAAACTGTTTGATTTAATTATTTAAAGGATTTTTGAAAGTGGTATTTATCTTTTACATTATTTAATTTATTGTTTTCATATTTATCTATAGTTTGAATTAAAAAATGAAAATTTTTAAATAGCTTGAGTATATTTTTTTGTTCGAAGAAGTTATATGGAATTTTCTTAAGAATTAAGAAAATAGGAAAAGTAAGATTTTTCAACTTTGGAAAACTCTTAGAAAATTGTACTTTGAAAATAGAGAGAATATTTTTACTTATTTATATCACCAATGAAAAATAATAATAATACGTGTATTGATTATATTAAATATTACACAAATATATGTAGAGGATTTTTTAAACCGTTTGATTTAATTATGTATTTTTGAAAGTGGCATTTATCTTTTACATTATTTTATTTATTGTTTTCATATTTATCTATAGTTTGGATTAAAATGTTTGATTTAATTATGTAAAGGATTTTTTAAACCGTTTGATTTAATTATGTAGAGGATTTTTGAAAGTGGTATTTATCTTTACATTATTTTATTTATTGTTTTCATATTTATCTATAGTTTGGATTAAAAGGTTTCATTTAATTATGTAAAAGGATTTTTGAAAGTGGTATTTATCTTTTACATTATTTTATTTATTGTTTTGATAATCGAAACCGGCTCACCAGAGCGCGACACGTGGCAATTCGGCTCACAAAGCACGACACGTGGCAAACCAGTTACTCTTTTATTATAGATAGATAGATAATAATGAGTTATTATTGTTTTGATCCTTGTAGTTAAATTCTTTGTTGTTTTAATCCTTGTAGTTTAAATTCTTTGTTGTTTTTCTCCATTTTACTTGAAAAATAAGAATTTGTTATACGGATAAAAATTGCCATAAACTGCAAGCTATGAATGCGAAATATATGATTTTCCAACCATTGAGATAAGGGTTTGGATCATTATACCCCTCTAGTCTATGAATTGACATTTGTTTCAATTTTCAAGACAATTTTTATTATAAATAAGTTGATATTTTAATTTTAAAACAGTATTTTCCAAACTTTTAGATGTTTTTGATTGGTTATATAGGTAGAGGGGGATATTGGTAACAATACCCTTGAGATAAATGCAAAATTTTAAATCACCATAGGGGTGAAATACTTAAATTACTCTAGTTTAGGCACACGTGTAAATTCAAAAATTTTAAAACACCATAGGGATGAAATGCTTAAATTACTCTAGAGTAGTCTAGTTTAGGCACATGTGTTTGTGCAGCTGGAAACACAAGTATCATCCTCTCTTTTTTCTTCTCTATTTTCACCTAATATATTATGATGTGATAATTATGGTTGGTAAGCATAAAACTTAAGTACCCTAATATGGCATTAAATAAAAAATAATTACGTAATTAAATAATAGTTGGTTGTTGGCAGAATGTGTTTTCTTCATTTTTGACACAAAATCAACGAGGATCCCTGATATATTGATTTCGTTTGTTGTGACTCGTGAGGATGTTTTAGCTATTTATACGGGAGCTTTACTGGTATACTCAAAGCCCCACCCCTACTTTGCAACCATACCCCCAAAAGACCGTTATAAGGGCCGTTATACTAAAACGCCGTTAAACGCAAACGCCGTTATAACGCACCAAACGGCGTTTTGGTGCGTTTAAACGGCGTTTTGGTGCGTATATCGCGTTATAACGGCGTAACGGTGTGGGTATATTGTGCAAAGTGGAGGTGCGTTATGGGCATATGAATCAATTACCCTATTTATACATAGGGTTAGGTTTACAATAGAAGTTAGGGTTAACGTAAAAGGCATGAAAAGTAATTGTTAACCATTGGATGAGAAATAAATGTATATTGTCATAATATGCATCATATCAATTTCTTTTTAAAACCCGATTCATTGGAAAGCATGAGACTAAAATTGGTCAAAGATTCAGATCCACTTTACGTGTAAAAATTGCTTAAAACAAAATGGACTGAACTCAAAATGGTGGCACTAAAAGCATCTCCAACAGCATTGCTATATTTTCTCTAAATTAGGGAATTGAAAATCAAAATTTCTAAAACTTTATGTTTTGATCTCCAACAGTTTTGTTATTTTAAAGAATCTAACATCATTTATGTTATTAAAAATATGCGTTATATTTATCATCCCAATAAACTTTTTAAAAACTTTTAAACAACAAATTATGTCATTGGTGGAATACATTAAAATAATTTTTATCTCTCATCATTTAGAGATTTTGGAGAAATCTCTATATTTAGAGAAATCTTCATTTTTAGTCTATTTTAGCAAATCATATAGCAATTCTTTTGGAGCAACTTAGGAAGAAAAAACTCAATTTTTTCTATTTTAGCAATGTTGTTGGAGATACTCACTCTAAGGTTGTTTTTGGCAAAAATAAGCTAGCTTAAAAGGTAGTACATGTTTGGATTGATCATAACCTAGCTTATTAAAACACTAGCTAGAGTAGCTTTTCAAATGTATTTTGTAGTTTTTTTTTCCAATTATACCCTTATTAATATTAATTACTATACCTCAAGATACTCATAAGCTATTTTTGTCAAACATAATTTATGCATAAGTTAGCTTATTAGTCAACAACTAGTTTACCAGCTAACAGCTAACTTATCAGCTATTTTACTAAACACAGCTTAAATGAGTTCCAAAAGTATTGGTTTAAGAAAATGTTTGTCCTGTATAGGCGAGATCTAAAACTTAAGCGTTGTTTATATATTGTAAGTTAAAATAGTTATGATTTGTTACTAGTAGAAAGTCTCAGTTCAAGTGCCAAATATCGAAAAGTGTAAGTCAAAGTTGTAGCCATTTTGTTAGCCATAGTTTGATTTTGTTGTTTACTAATTTGCATTTACTTATCAAACGAGTTAGCTTAGTTGGATAGATAACATCCTTGGGAGATGTAGGGTGAAAGTCACACTACTAGGGTTCGATTCTCATGGACGACACTTTCCTACGATATCCGGGCTCTAGATTTGGTCCTTCAGAGCTGGGTACCGGTTCGGGTTGGTCAGTAGGGCCCCTAAAACTTGCTGGTCGGGTTCAGCCATAAGTTGGGTCGGGTCGTAGCAGATTAGTGGGATTGCCCGTAAGGAAGCCCGATACCGCTGAAACGTGTGTGTCTGTTAAGTTCAAAATAATAATAATAAAAATAAAAAATAAAAAAAGTGCATTTACTTTGATGTTTTAAGCTATAATAATAATAAATAAATAAATAAATAAATAATACAAACTAATGGTCTTGTTTGTTAGTAGCTTAATATTATGGAAAGTGGCTTCTTCTGTAATCTTCTAAGTAGGAGATTTATGTAGAAAGCCAAGTTCTTTTTATCCCAATTCCCAGACCTACAATCCCAATTAAAAAACACAGTCAATCCATTTATGAAAAAACCTTTTAGATCAATATAAACAAATTAATCAACACGAGACTTAACGGAAAACTAACCAAACAACCATTAAATAAAAGTTTTTAAGAGATGTTTATCAACAATCTACGTTAATAAGAAAAAAAGTCATTTAATAAGATAAGTGACATTGATAACTCTTATCAGTAAACGTGTATCAGATTAACATTCAACAATTTTTTTTTACAATAATTTAATATCTTATTTGGTCAAATAGATTCTTAGTCAATTAAGAAATATTTATGTGCTTTTTTGTGCTGAACTGGTCTAACTCAAGTACGCCCAAATTCAATAGTTGGGCCCCTCAAACATCGAGCTAAACCCGAATCGTGTTAGGCCTTAATGCTTCAAATCCATATTTTATGTTTATCACATAAACTCAACTTCTCACATGGTGGCACTAAAATGAGTTCCAAGTGTTGGTTTATAAAAACGTTTTGTCTCGTATTGGCGAGATCTAGAACTTAAGCCTTGTTTATATGTTATAAGTTCAAATAGCTATGATTTACTACTAATGTAAAGTCTTTCTTCAAATGCTCAATTTCAAAAAGTTTAAGTCAAAATTTGGCCATTTTGGAGGTCCATCCTTAGTTTTCCAAAACAATGGTGGCATGAAATGAATCATAATAGAGATGCATATTAAAATCATACTAATTTAACCTAAATAAATATTGTAACACTTAGGGGCTGTTTACTAACGACTTAATGGGGCTTAATGGGATTTTTGGGCTTATTCGTGCAGACACAGAGGGTGTTTACTAACGGCTTAATCACACAGCCGTGTGCTTAATCAGACAGCCACAAAAGCTCACTTGTCCCCATTCAGACATGAAATTGGACAAATATACCCTTGGAAGGGTTAAAACAAAAGAAACCCTACCCCATATCAGACACGTCGCCTCCCTCTCCCCTTTCAAAATTGCAGCCCCAAAATCGACTTCCACCAAATCACCGCCCACCATCTCGCCGGCGACGTCCCTCTCCGGCCAAAAAGGGAACATTGTAGTAGAAGAAATCAGAGAAGTTCGGTCAACCAAAAACCTTCACCTGATTGAATGATATATGATTTATATAACAAGAAAGAAGTGAAAAATTATTGAAGATTGGCTGAAAATGATTCAAATGGCAATGGAATGAAAAAAATAGAAACCCCAGAAATTTGTATGAAAAGATTTGAATGGAAGAAATTGGGAGAAAAATAAAGCAGGAGACAATGGGAAACGACGACCTGCATTTTTATTTTGTTTTATTTTATTTTATTATTTATTAATTTCTTTTTGGGATAGAAGAATTGAAGAAGAGATTGATCATCGTAAAAGCATAATAATTTATTATTGTTATTGTTATTTTATATTTATTTATTATTATCAATTATTGTTTTTCTTTTTGATGAATTATTCAAATACGAATTGCGCATTTGTTTTTAGAACTGTTTTGGGATAGAAGAATTTTGTGTTTTAGATATATAATTTTGCTTAATTAATAATCAGCAATTTATAAAACAACTTATAATTCATAATCAGGGGTAAATTGGTCATTTCTGACATTTAGACGGTTGATTCAGATAAAAAGGTAAACACCAGCATCAATTTATCCAGACAGACAAATTTTATCCAGACAGACAAATTTATCCATACAGACATACAGACAGGATTTGGTAAACAGCCCCTTAGGCTATTACTGTATCATACTGTCCATTTAATCTATATTTAGATTACGGTTTAAAAATGTTTTTGATAGAGGAATTATCCAATCATGTATAAGACAATCTTAATTTCCCTTCCAAATAGAGTTAGCCAAACGGACTGGTTACAGGCCTGTGAACCAATTATGGAAGGCCCCTGTGAAGGGCCGGTTGAGGGTCCACCAGTTACGACCGATTGACATATTCGTCTCAAAACAGAAACTGGGTATAACCGAAACCAGTTAAGGCCAAGGCTCGATTTAATATAGTTCAAATTCTATAGCATTTTTGACCGTTGGGAAAAGTCATGACTGTTTTTAACTTCTTTGGACTAATAAATAGATTCTCAAACCGATTAAGTTACATATATATAGAGTCGCCTTATTTTGAAAACTCATTAATTTGTGGAAACTTTGGAAACCATGTTTTCCACCAATCATAATCCATTTTCTTGTTTATTTTTGGTAATTTTATTTATTTTATTTTTGTGATGCTTAATTATAGGAGTTGGTGGTTATGATTTTGAATTTTGCAATTAATCTTGTCCATTGATCTTTCTAATCAATGGTTTATATGAGTTTCAAAAGTTTCCACAAATTAATGAGTTTTCAAAATAAGGCGACTCTATATATATATATATATATATATATATATATATATAGGGGTGGGTTCAAATGTGAACCACTTTTTGGTTGTGAACGTGAGGACAACCGAGAGCGCGACACGTGGCGGATGACTAGGCGCCACGTAAGATCCACGGCGGATAACTAGGCGCCACGTAAGATCCGCGGCGGATGACTAGGCGCGATTCATGGGACGGCATTGAATTAAAGAGGGGGACCACACTTAAAGCCGCCACGTGTCGCGCTCTCGGTTGTCCTCACGTTCACAACCAAAAAGTGGTTCACATTTGAACTTTCCTCTATATATATATATATATATATATATATATATATGCTTCTTTGGGCCAGACTACTCTAAAACAAGTAAGGCCAAGTTCAACAGTATGGCCCATCTTAATGGGCCTGGCCCAAAAGCCAACGACAAAAAAGCTTACGTTATCATCTCGTGGCTGCTGTACTTTGTAACACGACCACCTCGTAAGTCGATAGATCCACACACACACACACACATACACACACCATCATTCAAATTTATTTCAAAATCTTTCTAAAAACCCAAAAAAGATTTGCTTTTCTTAGATTTCTGTTTTCTAAATCTTTCACTTCTTCAATTTGTAGTTCTTAAAATGAGATTAAAAAGACATCAAAAAAGCCCATCGATTTCACCAAAATGTTTGATCTTGTTTTGTTTAGTCTTCACCCTTTTGGGATTCTTGCTGCTGGCCTTCATCTCCGGCGGCGATCCCGCCGCACCGCCACCGCCGGAGCTGGAGAAGGCGACGGTGAGGAGGCCGCCGCCGGCGGCCACCTGCGCCACGGTGGAGGATATGGGAAACGACGCCGTTGATCCTTTGGGCGGTGGAGATTCGTGGAAAGAAAGTGTTAGAGTTCGTAGATTGATTAGAGATCATTTCGAATTGCAAGGTATCAAGATTTTTTATTCCATCTTTTTTTTTTTTTTTAAGATTTAAATTGCAAATATTTAATCTTTCTTTTTAGAAAATACACGACTTAAAAATCCTTTGCTAGTTGCTGAACTTTAGTGCTTAATGATTAAGTGGCTCTTTATGATATAGTGCAAAATGAAATATGGTAGTTTGGTAATTATTGAGAATGGAATCAGGTCGCCTAGGCTGTGTTTGGCAAACTAGCTGATAGCTGCCAAGTTAGCTGTTGGCTAATAAGCTAGTTAGTAGCGGATAAGCTAGCTTATGGATAAATTATGTTTGGCAAAAACTAGTTTACGAGTATGTAAAATGACCAAAAAGGGTATAATGGGATATAATAGTTAATATTAACAAGGGTATAATCGGAAAAACTACAAAAAAGCTCCTAAAACACTACTCAAAGTAGCGTTTCAATAAATTAGCTTATGGTACATGTTTGGATGGACTAGCTTATCAGCTAGCTTATTTTTGCCAAAAACAGCCTTAATGGTTAAGAGAGGCGGGAGGCCCATTAAGAGATAATTCTTTTTTTTTGGCCGAACAGGTTTTACCTCGTAACAATTCAGACATTGCCTCTTAATGGAACTGTTAAGAGGTTAACAAACGGCCCCTTAGTAGTTGAGTCAGCTCTGGAATGACTCCTCACATGTGGTTCTTACGGGGTCAGGTTGTAGTTGAGCAAATACACAACTGGTTCAAGTTCGAATACTGAAAGAGGCTGGTTTGAACCCCTATGCTGGCCTTGGCCAGAGTCAGGTCTAAAATGCCTCTTCATATGTGGTTCATAGGGGGCGGGTTTTGTGTGGGCTAGCTAATGAAATTGGAAGTTTTTATTTTATGAATGCAAGTAAGTACGGATTGTTTTGACTTTTGATAGTGGTTGGAATTAGTTTGTTGTTAGATTTAGTTTTGGTTATTTATGTTTCTTGAAAACTTGGATTTGATCATGGGGATATGGTGATTGATGCTTTTCTTTTTATTCCGGATTTCGGGTTCTTAATTTACCATTTTGCCCTTTTCGATTTCATCGCTGGTCGTTGATTTTCATGTCCTTCGTTTTGTTAAAATGCTTGAAGTTTATCGCTACAACGAAATCGGCTTTATAGGAAATTAGGAATGTAAAAAAATGTCTAATTGTGCTAATAGACTGCTTTATAAGACTTTAGTTTATAGGACCAACAATTATGGGTCTTATTTAAAGATGTTACAACAGGATGTTAAATAGTATTTATTAGCTGTTTTATAAGACACTTTTTAGAAATGTCATATATTTTTTAAAGTATATAATATTCATATGCAGTAAATATTCACACACACTCCTTACCTTTGATGAGGTTTGACCCTTTGACCTTCCGGGAAACTGGCCTTTACTAGTAAGTGAGGTACTGTTGGACCAACGACCCTTTGGTAACATATCTTTTTATAAAACATTTTTCAAATAATGTCGTATAAAAGAATAATGCAACGGTTTATTTCAAAGTTCTTCTGCAAAAAACTTGTTATGATACCCAAAAACGTCCTAACAATTGTTTAGGCGTATAAACTTCTGTTCTATAAAACAGTTTATTAGGACACCTAGACATGTGACATACCTCAAATCAGACATATTTTGTCGAGACTTTACAGATTTCGTTTTTTTTCTTCGTATTCTAGGAGCTTCTAGAGTTCGTGGGCTATCCTCTGACCAATTCTGCAAGCAAGGTTTTGTAATGGGCAAGGCTTCAGAGGCCGGATTTGGGAACGAAATGTACAAGATCATTACCGCAACGGCCCTTAGCGTCATGCTAAATCGTTCGCTGATTATCGGGCAAACCAGGCATTTTGGTTCTTTCTTTTTCTCGATCTTTATCTTATTACAAACGTATTCTACATTTTATGCATTCGAAATCACAAATGCTTACTTTTCGATCTGTTTTTAATAGGGGCAAGTACCCGTTCGGAGACTATATAACTACGCCAATTTCTCGTTCACCTTTAAAAGAAGTGAAGCATCTATGGAGAAAGAACGATTGTATCGGAAAGTACGGGCGGCATCTTCGTTATGAGGGTTGATGATTTCGAGAAACCTTCGGAAACAAACGTTCTTTGCGGTAATTGGAAGAAGTGGAAGCATCCATCATATGGTAATTGTTAGGATCTATAATCACAAACGATAATTGCAAAGAAAACGTAATTGGTCCCGTTTTTTGATTTCGTTTTGCAAGTTTGGGGTCTTCATTGAAACGTTTAAATGTTATTAGCAATTTTAAAGTGTTTTCTTTTTACTAGGTTTAAAGGTACGACGGACGCGGTGGCGGCTCAATTTTTTCTAAAAACGTACACGTTCAGATGAGGAAATCAGCTTCGGGTTTATTTGGAAATACAGAGTTTCTTCGGTCTAGACCGAATGTAATTGGAGAGATACTAAGAGTATGATATCACCTTCGCCGGATGTTGAACAGGCCGTTAATTGGGCAATCAATGGCGGTCCCGATCCTCATCTCACCGTGCATATGCGAATGCTCATGAATAGGTACTTCAATATTTCACGGTCTTTTGACGGAGTTTGAACTACTGATAGATTTTGAGGCATTCTTCTGATAGGCAGTTGACGTTAAATCTGTCATAATATCATGCATTTAAAAAAAATTGTCTGAAGGGTTATTCTTGTAAATTACCCATATATCTCGGTTTATCCTTCTCTCCGAAAGCAAGTGTCAACTTTCCATTCTACCCTTAATTATGAGATGGAGAAATTCATTACTATCTGTGTTATAAAGGGTAAATCGTCATTTAGTTGATCAAAAGTGTAATAACTCCACATTTTTAAAACTTATGTTATTTCATTGTGGATATTTATTTTGGGAAGGAAGGAGTATTTATGAAAATATCCTTTCGACGGTTTTTCTAATTTATAAAATTCATGACCTGCTTGCATTAGACATGACATTCTTAAATCTGTGAGAAGGTCATGAATTTAAGAAAACCCACATGAGAAAGTTATTTTCCTAAATAACCCTAATATCTCGTCTCGGGGTCCATATTCATTGGAAACACCCTTGGGTCCAAGAAAACGACATACGGTTTGACCTCTGATGTCAAATCTTGCCGGTTTTTTTTGGTAACCAACGGCCATTTTTTCTTTATGCCGCAATTTCGGTTGAAATCATGTTACTCTTGGTGGTTATAGGTCACTTAGAGCCGTGACGGCGGTTTTGAATTGCATCAAGTCAACGATTTCAAGAATCCCTCAGGATATACCGAGACCTCGTGTCGTATTGATTCCGACACCCCATCCCTCGTTCAAAGACGTTACGCCAAAACTCGAGGGGTTTCCGAGGTATATTTTTATAAATCAAACATTATAAATACACACATCGAACATAATTATCTAAAAATGAGCAAAATGCTTCAAAATTCAACGGATTTTGTTAGTTCCTATTTATATAACATACATATATTTTCTTCTCAAAGGTATTTTATTTTTCACCGTAACCTACTGATTTTGTAACATTATCATCCATTTACAACGTAACCCTTCGTAGACGGGCCACAAATGTTACAAAATAAGCAGATTATTTGTCAAGACTCAAGAGGGAGGTTCAAGGGAAAATTTTAAGAAAAAGGAAAACTGAGGAACACCTTTGTATACGTTCATCTGGACGTTATGCACTTCTGCATAGAGGTAAATTAATTAAGTTGTTTTTTGATTTTTATGCCCATGTGTATATGCATGTGTGCATATTACAAATTACATCTATGCATAAGTGCATACGGTCCAATGGAGGGCTACGAAGGTGTTCCTCACTTTTCGTTTTTTTGAGGTTTTCCCATGAACAAGACCCTAAATGGGTGTAAAGATAAGAAAATGTGACAATTTTTTATGTCGATTGAGAAAAAAAATCTTTTGTCACAGTAAATAGGAACTAAACCGAACTTTGTTGCATTTTGACGTTTTTTATCTTTAAATATGGTTTTTCGATAGTTAAGATGGCGGATGTGTGGTTAGGTTGTTCATTTCGAATACAAGAAGTTCACCGGCAACATCTCAGGTGGCGGCATGGTTGCGGGTGTGGGATTTCGAGCTAAAGATTGGGGACCCGCACCCGTTGGGTTGCTTTTCGTGGACTTCTTTTTAGCTGCTCGAGCTACGCACGCTGTGATCACGGGTGCCCAACGACGTGTCGGCACCACATACGCGCAGCTCGTCGCAGCACTAGCCGCAGCTTATCAACTCGGTAAACAAATTCGTCCCATGATTTTTCATCCAAATTAAGACCCTTTTTACGTTTAATTATTTTGGGTTATTCAGTTTCGGTTTTTACCAACATTCGCACAAAATGTTTACTACAACAAAATAATTTTAGGACACCTAAAATAAATAAATATCCTAATAGAGTTTTAAAGTACCAAACAAAAAAACGTTCTAGCTAAAAGTATTAGAGTAAGTTTTTAGGATGTTTTTGGTTTCTTGTAAAGGCTTTTTAGGACTATTTCAAAATAAAATGTTGTATTAGCTAATTTTACTAGGATGTTTTTAGAAGTGTCTTGTAAACCCATCTTTTTAGAGGGCACTTGTATTTATAGCACAATTTTCAAATAATGCTCTATAAAATGGTTAATAGGGCGTTTTTTATTTGACAAATTTTCTAAAAAACTTTTTATGACGTCCAAAAACGTCCTATATTTTTGAACCGCTTTTAGATAGAATGTTTTTTGGACTTAGTCCTATAAAACACCCTGTTAGGAGGGCTTATTTATTGTAGGCATCCTATAAACTCAAGTTTAGATTTTCTTCAAGGGTAATCTTGTTTTTGGTGTGAATTTCAGACGAAAACCATTCGGGTCCTGCGAACTTCTCATTCATGAGTAGCTTCCAGAACAATCTTCTGCATCGAGGGTTGCAGAATCAAGTCGGATGGGGCCACGTTTGGAACCGATTTGCGGGCCCGTTAAGTTGCCATAGCCAGCCGAACCAGTGTGCCCTCACCCCGGTTCTTCCGCCCGGTTGGTGGGATGGGTTGTGGCAGTCACCGATACCACGAGATATTCGAAGAATGGAATCGTTCGGGGTGAAACTAACGGGATTTGGAACGATCGACGAAAACCACCTTCGGGATTATTGAAGGCTAAAAAAACTACGATAAGAACTATTCCGATTACTCGTAAATGTACCGGATTGAAATGCGCTTAACGAACCCAGATACCAGTGTTTCGTTAGGACTTAGGTTGTAAGTTTTTAGTCTCTTAAGAAACATCATTATAGTGGGTTTGTAATTGGTATGCAATGATCCTATACCGTGTACTATCCAACTGTACTTTGTATCATTTTTTCCGGTTCGTACATGCTAATACTGGTTTTGTACCAACTTCGGATTACATATATAAACTTGCAGTTTTGTTCAAATTTTGAGTGACATTTGAAGTTTGCAAGTAACATATGTCATGTTTTGAGGCTTTTTAGTGCTAGAAACAAAACTTGGAGACATTAAAATGCTAAAACAAAAAGGTTAAAGTTAGGATGTTTAATATTCAATATAAGAAAATACAAAAACTAGTAAATTAATAAGTCAGTAGCATGGTACAAGACTTCTGATACTGTGCACTCAACATTTCATACTTGATATGGTTTTAATCAATTGAAAAGTACAATAAATGGTATCCATTAAATTGGTAACAATTAAATTGATACAAAGTTTAGTTTGTACAAAATTTTCACCCCTAAATTTTACCCAGGTTGAAACTTTAAAATTAGTAAAATTTTATTTTTAAATGTGTTACTTTTTTAAGTAAAATAACTTGATCCAACTGTTATCGAATAAGCATGAATAATCATACATTCATATTAATTTTTGAATGTGCATTTTGAACTGTTGTTGTTAAGTTCGAAATCCGTTGTCAGTATAACATGCAAATCTCACAGGATCTAACTTGTCACTAATTTTACGTGTAGATTTTGTAGTTTAAAATCGATCATCAATATGACGTGTAAATTTTGTAAGTTTGAAACTCTATCACAAGTTTAATGTGTAGATTTTGGTAAGTTTGAAACTCGTCACCAAATAAAATATAACATAAATTTTGTATATTTGAAACTTGTTACCAATATGACATGTAAATTTCTTGGTTGTTTCTTAAAAAAATAATAGTCAACACAATGATAAAACATAAATATTACAAAAAAACAATGTTATCAATATGTCACAGTAACCATTGAATGACACAAGTAATTTTGATTTTTTTTCTCTCCTCCCGATTCTCCCTCTAGCAACCTTCATTTCTGCTTGTAATTTCCTTGTAACATCTGAGTTCAATAAAACGTAGGATTACAACCGAAATGGTTCCAAATAAACTAAAGACATTAACTCCACTTAATTCTCAAGCAAAAGAAAACATAACCACAATTAAGATTTACTAAATCTACCGGTGACTAACTAGCTATAAGTCTTCGACATTCCCCTTCTATCTATGACATCACCTCTTCACTTCCCCTTTCGGACGAACTCCTAAAATACACTTACCTGAAAATGGTTTTCGGTTCTATAAGAATGAGGGTTAGACCGGAGATCTAGTAAACTCCTTAATCGGTTATCAACACATAAAAGTTTTATAGTTGCAACAAAGGTAGAAACAAGTAACCCGTTCCCTTTGGGTACATAATCACATCACCTAACGTCCGATACATAACAATAGTATTAATCCCCATCGCATTCCCTTCACCATAATTAACATACGGTCCTCAAAGAATGTAACACCCTGTATCACACAAAATTATTTTATTATACAATTAGATGATCATTGATGTCCCATCATTTAATGATAATTGCTAAACCAACTGTACGAACTATGAGTTGATAGTAATACGCAAATGGTAAATGAAAGTACGGACATACAATAGGTGGTGAGGGTTTGGAAATTCAAACCAAGTGAAAGGATGAAAGATGACTTTGAAGAGAAGATGGAGGGGGGAAGTGGTAATTCAGTTTGAATTGTGTGAATTAGCATGTGGACGTAGGAAAGATATCAGAGGGAGGGTTGTGTGTTAAATTGGTAAGCATAACCCCCGTCCGAGAAGGAGAGGGCGGCATGGAGCAGCCCGTTAGGCGCGGCATGGCCCCGGGTTCCGACCGTGGTTCCGCGCAGGCAGCGACCGCGTGAGACCCGCCGAGCCGCGGCTCGTTGGTGTGGCCAAATCCGGCTGCACACGACGCGTGAGGCCGACCTAGCACGTTCCGGGGGAGACGCGGCAAGGGAGGTCCAGCAAGCGGCGACAGGCGACGGTTGGCGGCGGCTCTGGTCATGGCGCGGTGGCTTGGGTGGTTGCCTGGTTGGTGCTAGTTGGCGACTAAGTCGGTTGGGCCAAGAGTTAGTGATGAGCCTAAAATAATTTGGGCCAAGAATTGGGAGGTGGGTTGAGCTTAATTAAAGCTTAAGGCTATGTTTGGCAAGCGTAGCTTATAAGCTAGCGGATAGCTGATAAGCTAGCTGTTGATTGATAAGCTTGCTAGTAGCTGATAAGCTAGCTGTTGAACAAATTATGTTCGGCAAAAACTAGCTTATGAGTATGTAAAATGACCAAAAAGGGTATATTTGAATTTAATAATTAATATTAATAAGGGTATAATTGGAAAAAGCTACAATAAGCTTCTCATAAGCTACTCAAAGTAGCGTTTCAAAAGCTAGCTTATAAGCTAGCTGATAAGCTAGCTTCCTGGTACATGTTTGGATGGACTAGCTTATAAGCTAGCTTATCAGCTAGCTTATCAGCTAGCTTATCAGCTAGCTTATAAGCTAGCTTATGCTTGCCAAACAAAGCCTAAGTCTTTAGGGCCTAATCATGGAGATTTTATTATGGAAGTAAATATTAATTAATTAAGTTAATTAGTTAGTGTTTATAGTTAATCTTAACTATAAATTAAAATTAATTATGGAGGAGGGGACAATTTTGCCAAGTACACAAAGTTAATTAATTATACTTAACTTTGAGTTTAGTTAGTATATTAAATTGATTATTTAATAGTATATTACTTGTTGGAGGATTAGTATATAATTAAGGGTTTAGTTCCTAAAAGTGTATCCAACTTGTCACAGAAAGTTATTGTATGTAGTGAACTTCTATTTTTTCTATTGTATGTATTAAACATATCAAAACTACCATTTAATGTATCCAACTTTATCAAAACCTACCACGAAAGTGTATCCAACTTGTCACAAAAGTGTATCCAACTTTTAACCAAATACATCAAATGGTAGGTTTTTATAAGTTTGATACATACAATGGAAAAAATCAAAGTCCAATACATACAATAACTTTTCGTGACAAGTTGAATACACTCCCGTAAAGTAAACCCTATAATTAATCAAGAGGGAAATTGACGTTAAAAATGTTAAGTCAAAACTAACGGTTGTAAACGTCGGTAGTGAGCCCAATCATAAATTGGGATTATTTTATAAGGAAGAAGGATTAGAACAACATTTTAAAGTGTCCGCAAGTCGAGGCTCAAAGGGTTGACCAAGGTTGATTGCATTTGACCTATGTTGACATTTTGGCGAATTAGGCCGCTGATAGAAAGTTGTTAAATGAACTGTGTAGGTCACTTAGCGGGGAGTTGCTTGGACTTTTACACGTTTTTAGGTGAATATTCATGTGATTTCCCCTTGGATGCATACATATGTAAGAAAAGTATTTTACATGATTGCATTTGACCTATGTTGACTTTTTGGCGAATTAGGCTGCTGATAGAAAGTTGTTAAATGAATTGTGTAGGTCACTTAGCGGGGAGTTGCTTGGAATTTTAAACGTTTTTAGGTGAATATTCATGTGATTTCCCCTTGGATGCATACATATGTAAGAAAAGTATTTTGCATGATTGCATTTGACCTATGTTGACTTTTTGGCGAATTAGGCTGCTGATAGAAAGTTGTTAAATGAATTGTGTAGGTCACTTAGCGGGGAGTTGCTTGGACTTTTACACGTTTTTAGGTGAATATTCATGTGATTTCCCCTTGGATGCATACATATGTAAGAAAAGTATTTTGCATGATATGTATATCTGGAGATATGTATGTTATGTTTGATGTGCATAAATCATATACATGTTTACGGGTGTTGTTTGCATGTTTATAATTTTTTTGAACGGCATTTTAACTCACACACACGTTCCGAGGGTATCCGGATCCATACGGGCATCGACTAATCCCCCGCGCTTATGAGCCGACCCGAAGGCCAACTCATGGACTCGCCCCTGAACCGACCCGAAGACCGGTCAAGAGCTGGATACCGCATAAGAGGTCTATAAGGCCTTTGGCCTTTTTTGTACCGAGCGGGGCTCGAACCCACGCCAACCTATCTTTCAAGGCAAGTGCAAGGATGTTACCTACCATCGCTGGGCTAGCTAGACATTCATTGGTTGCATGTTTATAATTGAGATGATGAGTTGTATGCTTTTATGTATTTAAACGAATTTAAATATTTTTTTGCATGCTATATAGGGAAAGTTTTATATGAAGTGTAATGAGTGTTGAATGTGCGTGAGCCGTGCGACCCATGGAATGCTAGATGTCAATATTTGGGTTAGGTTGATCTCGATATGTCGCATTTTGGGGTGGCATGGCCTATTAATGAGAGTCAGACGGGTGTGAGTCGAGTGACCTAGGGAATGTAGTGACATGAGTAGACCTACCCAATACGGCAAAACAGGAGATTTGAATTGTACCAATGTTTTTATTTGATGAATGTTTTTTTTGCAAATTATTTTCTTATAAACTTTTGTTGATGCAAGGAATGAGAAGTGTGTGTATGTGGTACATGTAAATCATGAACTCCGTTAGATTTTTAATAAATATAGTATGCATCTCAGAGGCATGAGGTTCTGGCCAGAACAAGGGGAAGAGCGAGATTTAGACTAGACCTCATGTGTTTTGTATTTATGATGTATTGTTCAGTATACCGAAACAAATTTTATGTAATGATGTTTTTAGAACATGGCCCGGTATGTGACAGACTCATGTAGGAGATTGCTTAAGTTTTCAGTTAAGACTTCTGCTGCAATGACGTTTGTTTATTGAAGGGTTAAGTACATGAGAGTGTATCGAACTTGTCACGTTTTATCATTGTATGTACTTAACTTTAAAACTTACCGATTAATGTACCGAACTTGCTAAAATTACCATTTAATGTATTTCATGACAAGTTGGATACACTTTCGTGACAAGTTGGATACATTAAATGGTAGGTTTTCGATGAAGTTGGATACATACAATGGTAATTTTAGCAAGTTCGGTACATTAATCGGTAAGTTTTAAAGTTGAGTACATACAATGATAAAACGTGACAAGTTCGATATACTCCCATGTACTTAACCCTTTATTGAAATGACATCTCACGTTTTGAGGATGTTAGAATCGGTAGACGTAACGGCTCCCTATGGTGATACATAGGAGGGGGTGCTACAAAGAACCTATCCAATACACTCACAACACGGATTCGAGGTATATGGATTTCAACCTCCAAGAGATATTGCTACCTCAAGGTATCCTACACCTGCTATGTCTCCATACCCCCCACATAGTGCACAAAAAGCACAATTATCAAAGATAATGTAATATGATAAGTTTGCACATGTAATTAACAACACTTGAACATACAATGCACAAAAAGCGCAATTATCAAAGATAACGTAATATGATAAGTTTGCACATATAATTAACATTTGAAACCATAATCAGTATACAAAACCTTTTAAACAACCCAAGTTGCAAACATAAGGAAAAAGGAAACTTAACTTTCGTCCATGCTTAAGCCGTACACCTCGAGTTAAAAGTGTCCAAATCGAACACCTAATCACACGACACACAATAGTATTAAGCCACTTGAATGACCCCCTAAAACACTCCTTATGATCCCGAAGGCCACCCCTAATCAATATCTCAATCCTAGCTCCACACAAGGTGAAACAAAAGGAAGAAAAAGACCACCACATTTGGCACTATTTTTGACATGACTAAACCCGCACCAAAACCCACACGGGGAACTGTTTCAGCCATGCACACATTTTCAGCCAAAAATCTTATCATTTCTCCATCCCAAAACTTTCCTAAATTGATTTTAAGTCCTCAAATTGATAGAATCATCCTTTAAACCATTCCATTCTAAATATAAAGTTCAACTCATAACATCATGTGATCTAAAATAATCCATCCATAGGTGATGATTTTAAGCATTTAAATCTTGAAATGTAAACTCTTGAAAATCCAATAGCAATGGTGATTTTTTTCTTAAAAACCAATTGAAACCATATAGATCGAACAAACACACCAATACACTAATATTCCATTTAATGAAAACCCAAAAATGAAGAAACCTTACCAAGAATACTAACACCCCATTAATGAAAGCATTAATCTTAAAAGATGAAGCTTACCTTGAGGAAGATGACATAATTGCTTTCCATTCTTAGTACTTTTGCCTATTATGCGGGTTTTAGGTTACAATTTAAGGTAGCAATGATTGATTAGATATGGGTTAAAAGGTTCAAAGATTTATCTAACATGTTTTAAAAAGTTCAGTACCTTATTTGTTTCAAAAAATTATTTATTAATTAATTAAACTCTAATTTTGGTCCTTGTGGTTTACTGCAAAATTTTGAAAGCGGGATTTGAACTTTAATAATTCTAGAAACCGTCCTCATGATTTATGTTTTACTTTGAAAATGATCCCCAGCCATTAACTTAATTAATTTTCTCTACTTATGCAAGGGTATTTTTGTCCATTTTGATTTCCACCTATTTTTCTTTAATTATGTAATTATATGTTTTTTAATGTGATATTTTCAAATATATTTGTTTCAATTATTGTTTATCAGTTTTATTTCACTCTTCTAATTATCGTCACCTTATTATTGCATTTTATTGCATTATTACTTTTCTTAAAATTCTTTGTATTTAATTGTTATAATATTTTCTTGGAGCTTATTTTTGTATATCTACTACGTATTTCGATAATATATTGTATTGTTTTGATTTACATATAGTGGTTAGTTTTTTAAATAGAAATTGTAATAAAGTATATACAAAAATAAATTTTGTGAAAATATCATAAGGATTAGTTTTTAAAAAAATAAGAAAATTAATAATGCTTTAAAGTGTAATAATAAGGTAAAAAAAATTAGAATAGCGCAATAAAACAAATAAAAAGTAACTAAAATAAATATATTTAAAAATATTAAACTAGAAAACATATAATTTTTGTAATTATATAAATTATTAAACATATATTGTATTTAAATAACATACTTTTGTGTTATTTTAAATTTTATTTAGTGACCAGCTTTTCAAAAAATTTTTAATGAAGATATATAAAATAAAATTTAAGAGAATATTGTAAGAATTATTTTTAGGCTATGTTTGGCAAGCGTAGCTTATAAGCTAGCTGGTAGCTGATAAGCTAGCGGATAGCTGATAAGCTAGCTGTTGATTGATAAGCTTGCTAGTAGCTGATAAGCTAGCTATTGAACAAATTATGTTTGGCAAAAAACTAGCTTATGAGTATGTAAAATGACCAAAAAGGGTATATTTGAATTTAAAAATTAATATTAATAAGGGTATAATTGGAAAAAGCTACAATAAGCTCCTCATAAGCTAATCAAAGTAGCGTTTCAAAAAGCTAGCTTATAAGCTAGCTGATAAGCTAGCTTCCTGGTACATGTTTGGATGGACTAACTTATAAGCTAGCTTATCAGCTAGCTTATAAGCTAGCTTATGCTTGCCAAACAAAGCCTTAAATAACTTAAAAAAATTAATAATACATTAAAATGGAATAATAAGGTGATGAGAGTTAAAATAAAGAAATAAAACCGATAACAATAAATAAAGTGCATATATTTCTAAATATTAAATTAAAAAACATTTAATCACATAATTATATAATTAGTTTATATTATATTATACTATTTCTTTTCTAAAAGAAAATTAGAAGGAAATCTAATGGATAAAAATGCCCTTGCCATTAATAGATAAAATTAAAGGAGTTAGTGATATAAGATTATTTCAAGACCAAAACAAAAACCATATAAATAATTTCTTCAAAAATAAAAAAACCATATAAATAATTTTTAGAGTTATTAAAGTTTAGATGTCACTTTCAAAAAATTTAATAAATCATAGGAACTAAAAAAGTTTATCTTTAATAATTTAATCATTTTAAATAATAAAGTTCATTGAATTTTTTTTAGACTTTTCCTTTTTTCTTATAACTACAAAATTGTTTATTTTTAATATCCGTATGTTAAAACGTAGCCAACTTCTCTAATTCTTTTTCAATATCCTACAATTACACCAATTCCACCTCCTATCCTACTCACTATAAATGTCCATAAATAAGCTAATAATGGGTACTTATGGATCAGTTAATAAATTTATGAAACAAATTGAGCCACACAACATATCACATGTGAGGGGAGAAGTATGAAATGATATTATTTTACCTTTTTTCTTTCTTAAAACAATAAGTTAAAACGTAAAAATATTGATATTTTATAAAAATGTAATTATGATTTGTTGTAAGGTTACATCCATCATCTAAAGATGTTAATCAAGGGCTTATTTTCTACCGTCTATTTTAGATTACGGTAATAATGAGTTAAAACATATAAATTTTAGAATTGGTACAATCGTACCGAAGAAAAAGTTATGTTTGATTATTTCCAACTTTTTAATAATAAATACGAAATACACTATAGTAAATTTGGTTTTATGTCTAACGAGTCGGCAACACCACACCGATTATGGTCCTTGCCGATCGGCCTCGGTGGTGTTGCCGATGGTACCGATCGGCAAAACCCCTTTGTCGAGCCCTTGCCGATTGCCAATGCGGATGGTCTTAGAATGTCAAATCGTCTTAATATAATATTTTATGAAACTTAAGTTTATATGATTAAATTATAATGTATCATATATAAAAGTTTTACAATAGATTTATAGAATGTTTTTAGAAATTATAATAAGTTTTTTAAGGCCCTTTGTGTCATATTAACTATTTTATATGAATTTTTTGAAAAATGTCTTATAAAGTATTTTATTAAGACACTTTGAGGTAGTGTTTAAAGCAAAGGTAGGCAAACTGATCCCTCCTCTCGTAATTGTTCATGTCTTAATATTACTTTTTATCAACGTGGAACAAATTATTACAAATAATTGTTAGAGTAAAAGTTAATTAAGTCCTAAAAAGTATATATTCAAGACGGATTTTTTTTTTAAATTTATTTAATGTCAATTATTATATTATTAAAATTTTTGATATATCTAATATCATAAAAAAGTTTCAAATAAGTTTTAGAGTAAATTACACTTTTAGTCTATGTGATTGTCACTTATTATCAATTCTCGTCCCTATTTCAAGCTAATTATAAAAAGGTCAAGGTAGTTGCCATTTTGTTTCATATTTGGTCCTTCAAACTAACTTCTGTTAAATTGGTCAACATGAGGGGTAGTTTTGTCATTTTAGTACTTATTTAATTTACATCTAAAAATTAGTTTGCAGTAACGACTTTGATACTAATATGCTGATTTCCTAGTGAAGCCCCCGCCCCCCGGTGACAATCATCATTCTATGCTGAACCTATCATCACATTTCTTTGATGACAACCCCAAAACTCTGGTGAAAATCTGTCACCACCGAAGAACCTAAGTTTCTCAACCCACCGTTTCGTTTCTACACGAATATGCTATTAGAACACCTATAACCTAGATCATTGATTCAAGCAAAACCAGTTTATACACAAACCAAAAAGTGATGATTATATGTCATGATGGAACTGTTTGTGAAAAACCTTTATATTCATGACCTATAACTTGATATCAATGGTGTTATCAGATCACAATATCAGAATGATAAAGAGGTTGGATAGTCATAGGGAAGAAAGAAGAGGATGGATTTTTATTGAGAATCAGACTTTAGATTTATGGTTGATTTAAGGTTCATGATCTAGCTTTTTGTTGATGTGGGGATGAAGATGAACATTCAAGGAAAAAGAAAAATCAATAAAAAATTGTTAAAATTGCAGCAAATTAACAAAGATCAAAATACCTCTTGAGTTAACGATCTCTTTAATAAAAGTTGGTTTGATTGACCAAAAGTGAAATGAAATGACAACCACAGTGACCTCTTTTATAATTAGCTTGAAATAGAAACTAGATTTGATAAGGTGACAACCACATAAACAAAAGTGTAATTTATAAGTTTTATATAAAATGATGATTTGTTAATTTAACTAATGGAGAGCCATAGGTTGGGGAAGGTTGCAGCGGATTAGTGGGATTGCCCAATACATCTGGAGTGTGTGTGTTAACCTATCGTTAAAAAAAAAGATAATCAATAAATTTTAGAAACTTTTAGACAATCTCTAATTTATTATCAATTTGTTAAGAAACTTCTAAGCAATTTTTTAGAGCAACAAACATTATTTTTATGTAGAGTAAGTATTTCTATTTTAAAACTTATTAATTTCATAGAATAGTAATCAAGTTTCAAGTTTGTTCCATCAAAGTCACTCATACTTTAAATTCATTCAACAATAATAACCAAGTTTCAAAAGTGTTCTAATGTTATGTAATTTACCTACTACTACAGGTTACCAGGTTACCCTCTTTTATTCCCAATTTTAATTGATTTAAAAACCTAATTAACTATTTTATAATCTATTTATTATCTCAAAATAATTTAGGCCCATTAATTAATTAATTAAAAATCTATTTATTATCTCAAAATAGTTTAAGCCCATTTAATTTGATTTAGAATCCCTAATCACCAAGGGTTGTCTCCTTCATGTGTTCTTACACTTCCGCCAACTGCAAATAGGCATATGCTGATTCATTGCTAATCAACGGGTTCGGTAATCGATTTCATAATCAAGAGGTTAGTCTCTCCTTCATTCCTAATTGACTTCATGAATTGTAGGTAATAAACTTTTGGTATCAAACAATTCAATGCTAATTGTATTGAGATGGAATATTTATTCTAAGTTTTGAAAATATTAGACTATGAATTTCCGGAATAACTCGATGTAATGGATTACCAATCAATCGTATGTTAAAATGATGTGTTACATAAACTTAGTTATTGAAGTATGTATCTAACGAAAAATATGTTAAAAGTTAATTATGAACTTAGTTATTTATTTGTATATCTAACAAACTTATTTTAAGTCAATTATCTACCCGGAAGTCGAGAGTGAAATAACATGATTGACATTAGTAGGATTATGGTTCTATGGATATCACGTTAGTATTTACATGATTATTCCATGCCCACATTGGTGATAAATAGATTATTAATTAATTAATTAATTAATTAATGGGCTTAAATTCTTTTGAAATAATAAATAGATTATCAATTAATTAATTAATAGGCCTAAATTATTTTAAGATAATAAATAGATTATAAATAATTAATTAGGTTTTATCAATTAAAATTAGGAATAAAAGAGGGTAACCTGGTAACCTGTAGTAGTAGGTAAATTACATAACATTGGAACACTTTTGAAACTTGGTTATTAATGTTGAATGAATTTAAAGTATGAGTGACTTTGATGGAACAAACTTGAAACTTAGTTACTATTCTATGAAATAAACCCATCTTGGGTTTTCATCAATTTAAAGAATTTGATAAAAATGTTCCAAACCTTTAGATACATTTTAGACGATTTTTATTCTTTATATTAAATCCTTACTCATTTAAGCTAGAAAGTATGACTTGCATAAATAAATCAAAATTGTCAAGGTAAATGAAAGGATAATTGACTATAATTGTGGTTGACAAAAATGTAAAGTAGTGGCATAATGTTAAAATTGACAAATACCTATAATTGTTGATGCATTTCGGGTGAAGTTTTTTAGAAGGACCCGAAAAATATACATACAAATTACTAATCAAGCAACACGCATGCAATATTACATTCCATCTCAATACTTGTAAGTTATAAAGGGAAAACAGGTTTTATCGCTTAGCAAGTACAATGCAATCACTACAGATAAGATTATTTTTCCACTCCACACATTTGCACTCTTTAAAGCTAATTTTTGTTAGGTTTCAAATCACGAAATCGACACAACGTCTTCCGTCTCCCTCCTTTTTTTAATCCTTACATCAATCTTGTGGGCCGCTTTGTTCATGCTTTATCGTACGATCATCTTTTTTAAACTTTCATTGCATTTTATGGAAAAGAAATCCACAATTGGGTTGGAGGAAAGCAGTTGACATCTTTTGAGATAATTCCAATGTATAACTTAAACATGTATGCTGAAATTTTAAAATTTTCAAAAGTCTTATTTATTGAAAGAAATTATAAACTAGCTAGAATAACGGGTGTAACAACTTGTTTATCCATAAAAAAGGTAAATCAATTCTTAATTACAAACAATTTTGTTGTAAAATCCTATTTTAGAAAAAAAGTAGAAATCGTAAAAGAGCTTCTAATTCCATTTATTATATGAACTAAAAAGGGAAACAAATATTAGATATTCGTAGAGTTGTCTGCTTTTTCATTGGTTTTCTTATCTACATTCGGACCCTTTGATAAGGTGAAAAGCTCAAACGAATAGAAATGTACAAAATAATTTTTTTTGAAAGGCATAGCGGCATCGAACCAACGAACGACTACCACAAACACATAAGCACTCCTCCCGGGCGGTAACGAGCATCCAAGCGCAACCCACTAATCCGCCGCTGTCCCAGCTCAGCTTACACTGGACCTAGAGTCCAACCACAGTCTTTGATTGGGCTAGGGGCAGCCCAGTCTATGATTGGGTACTCTTCATGTCTTCAAATTGACTCCTTTTAGATTCAAACTCCGATAGACTAAGATACCATCCATAATTCCCACAGAATGTTACCGCTCTTAGGAAATGTACAAAATAATACTCCCTCCGTCTCAAAATTATTATCCAGTTTTGACTTTTGAAAGTCTATCTTTCTCGACTTTGACCTTATATATTTTTGTTTGTGACTATATAATACTTGATGCAAAATATATGAATGGGTTGTGTTTTTAATGTATTTTTATTGGTATAAATTTTCATCAAGTATTATATAACACAAACAAAAATATTTTAGGTCAAAGTCAACAAAAAAAAAATTTAAAAATTAAAACTGGACAATAATTTTGGGATAGAGGTGGTAATAAAGAAGGCATAAAATAAAACAAATTACAATCTATTATAATTGAAATTATATAATTTATAATACGCGTTTTTTCCTAAAATAAGACAAATCAACAAACATGATGGTAAGACACTTGTCACCATCTCATACTTTGTCATTCTAACCACAATGATGACATTTTTATGAACAATTAATCTTGTTCAAGAACATATAATTTTAAAAGATTTTAATTTTTTTTTGAAGAACAAAAGATTTTAATTTTGCTATTTATTCTTTTCTTAAACTAACACGAAGGTAATCCTTGTACCTTCAAGGGATGGTATTCTTAGTTGGGCAAGGTTTAAATTAAATCTTGTAGGCGACGACTTGTTACGCTATTTAGCTCGTGGGCTGGTCCATAAGCCGGTTTAGGGGCTAGTATATGGGTCGGTCCATAGGGCCGGTTCATGGGTGCGGGGAATTAGTCGGTGCCGTTTAGATCCGGATATCCCCGGAACGTGTGTGTAAGTTATCGTCGTTCAAAAAAAAAACACTACTAACAAACAATTTCTAACCGTTTAAATAAACCTAGGTTAAGTTTCACCATCCGTCCAATTATTCCATTGTACCATGGTTGTCAAAATATTACTATGTTTTAAACTTGTGGTGTGCATATATTTCATGACTAAACCGAACATTGAATTTATGATGAAATTTCATTGTTCTTTCTTTTGAACAATGAATACACTTTGTTGGCTGCTTCTTTTAATTTGATGGATGCTCAAAACCGTGAAAGATGTATGGCCCCGAGACACATGATAACCACAAGTTGAGTCAGCAACATATCGACCACTTGCTAGATCGTGGCGATACCAAACACGATCTTCGAACAACTTGTGATTATTATTATCTATCTTGCAAAGCAATAATTTGACATTGTTAGTACAAGAAAGATTGATTGAAACAAGCATTGATAATATCATGTGAAAACAACTTTTGTACGTTCAATCTTGGTTGTGCATAAAGTAAATTTGGTCCCCTTTAAGAATCTTATTTCAAAAACTGTACCACTATAAAAATTAACTCTTAATAATTCACGGTTTTTACTAAACCAAACTAAAAGAGCACCGATATATTTTACCTATAAGGCTGGAATTGTGGTCTAGTGCAATGATATTAATAGTTCTCATAAAAAGAACAGTATTCACCCATCAGATTGAACCAAGGATCTAAACGTCGTGAGGCGTTGTGTGACATAGGGGAGGGATAAAGTTTCAAGCCTTGAAGTCCATTGTGAACTGGATACATGTGAAACAATCATATTGTGAAACAAATATATGTTAATCAATACATTTAATACCACCATTTTCTAAGAAAAAATCACATGAAACAAAGTCGTAAGGAAGATGTTATCACGGATCCCACAAATTCTAAAGTTCTCAATTGATTAATCCCCTATATATATCGTATATATAGTTATACAGATATACATATCTTTTCACTACTAAATTAGTCAATAATAATATAAAACAAATTAAATTATGTTACATACTTAAAACTAAATAATAATATGGTAAAAAGGTAAAAGGAAAAAAGATCAAATAAAACCTTTTTAAAAAAATGGTACGATGGTCCATAGCACGCCACGAGCTTAATACAACGTCAAATGTGAGCCTCGACCCATGACACATCATGACAACTGTCACGAGCCACGACGAGCGTTTTAGAACAATGGATTGGACGCATTGTTCTAGCCAATGGAATAACTGGCAGAGATATAAACATGTCGAAAAACATTTAATACGTGAATTTAACGTTGAATGGATATGATTATGATGATTTTTTTTCGACGTCGACCATTCATGCTAAGTTTATACGATAGTTGATAGAAAAGACCAAAAAAATAACATGTGGTAGATGTACAAGAGGTAGCAGGGTTTGCTGGAGAGAAAACAACAAGACCCACAACATTAATTTTTTGGATGTTTTCTATAATGTGTATAACATTTATTGGTTTCGAATCTTTATATGACAAGGCTAAACCAGTTCGATTTTGGTTTCGAATGTGAAACTGATGTTTCTCGATCTGAAAACCGATTCGTATGTCTTCGGTATTTTGTCTCTTGTTTGTAGAAACCGACAATTAATAAAGTTCATGAGTTGGTGAAACCATTCCATCTAGAAAATGCGTTAAAAAATGTTCCGTTTCGATGTAATAAAATATCTTATTAGATTTTTATATTTATAGAACCAACAGATATATATTTTATTGTATACTCAAAATTTCTCTAAAGTAGAATTGTATCTACTCTGTTTTATAAAATGCGACATTAACTATATTATAAAAATGTTTTTTACATTTATATATATATTTTGTTTACAAAATTTAATAATATTTCTATTATGAATTATTAGATATGGTAATTATTCTTTGAAGAAATTTATATATACTCATTTCTGCTTTTTGAAGTGTTTGTTGAAATATAAGATGTGTACAGAATCCCCAAAATCTCATCTGTCTTTATTAGTGGTCCTCACGTAACACGATATTAGTGGTGATGAGTTCACATTTGAACTTGACCTTATATAAGAAAGTTAAATGTGAACTTATCTTACATTGTAACCGTGAGGACCACAATCGAAAAATTCTACTCACCACGTTGGAAAATAATTTAATTGAATAAAAGCTTGTAGAGCATATTGACCAAATTAATCTAAAGTTCCTATTGAATATTGTCCAAGTCTAGCCGATGTGGGACTCTAACACGCCCCCTCCAACGAGGCTAGATAGAGGCCTAGAAGGTCACGAGAGGACAGGAGAGGTCACGAGAGTGTTGCATGTGAATCCTTAGAGTGGTAGACATTGCTCTGATACATGTTAGAATATGTGGAACCCAGAATAATTACCAAAAGAGCCTTGAGGAAGAAGGGGTTCCAACATATATATGAATATTGGTCAAGTCTAGCGATTGGGACTCTAACAACATTCACAATGAAAGATGAGTTCACATTTAAACTTAATCTTATATATATGTGCATCTATGTGTGTGTAATTCACTTTAAATTGATCGAATTTTTTTTGGTTCAAAAGCAAAAATTAGAGCTATATAATATCACTAACACATTTTTAACTATGAACATTGAAGATTTAACATGTATAAATAAGTAGTTGTAAACTTGTAATATAAAAAAGTTGTGGAAATTGTTTTTGTACGTTTATTCTTGTCGTTATCAACCAATTCTGTCATCATCCCGTTCTTTATTGATGAAAACAACGTCTTAACAACTTGACCTCCACTTTTTTTTTTGAACATCCATTATAACACCACAAACCCAAACACGGTCAAGGCACCGGCAGCCAAGCTACAACCGAAGCAACATAGACCATAAACCAAAATACAACAGCAAAAAAACAGAAAAAGCGATACAAAGACAAATAAGATTTACAAAATAATCATAACTTTATCAAACTTATGTCAAGAAGAGGAACATCGTATAGCCTAAGTTTCTAACATTATAATCATAACTTTATAATTACGTCTTGTAAACAAATAAAAGAAATTATTAAAATCAGATCTACAAACATCGGGTCATCCGTAGCATTAAGTTTGAAACCCTCTGAACCCTGATGCTACATCAACGCCACATAAACCTTTTCTCTTTCATACCCTCCTTATTTTAAAGTGGAGTACCATTAAGAGTTCCATTAAGAGGCAACCTCTAAATCATTAAGAAGTAAATCTTGTTTGGCAAAAAATTGGACTGCCTCTTAATCGTTCCAAAACCCTCTGAATATGCGGGTCTCTTAACCATCCAAAGCATTGATTTCATTAGAAACAATTACCAAACCCCCATATTTCATTTTGCACTATATCATAAGAGACTCTTAATCATTTTGACTACTTAATCATCCAGCGTTAAACCATTCAACAATTGCCAAACAACCCTTACCCTAACTACCTGAATTTTTACCCTGCAATTTTTTTAAATTTTAATGTATACGTACTAAGAGATACCCGTGCCATTGAACCCGCATGGGGCGTAGCGATGTTCTACCCTCACCCGCTGAAACCCGAGCCAAGCCCGAGCCTCTCATCCGAGGGAGCTACGGATGACCTAATAACCCATTAAATCTTGAAATAAAGTTTCATTTTTTATATAATAACAAAATTTAAAAAACAAACGGTTAATCAAGAACATAAATAATGAAAATTACCTGCAAATAACGTCCCCCAAGAAAACGAACACCGAACACATGTCCCTTACTGTTGTACTATTTAGACAACTTTTTGCTCTCATTTATCATAAATCGTATCGTACTATGATATGATTCACTTTTTTAAACAAAAACATATGTGAAAACGTTACAAGTGTCCCTAATTTTTTGGATGTTTTCTTGATTTAAAATAAAATGCAAAATTTTTTAAAAATAAATAGCAATTTTAAAAAGTTGAAAATAGAAACCGAGTTTTGTTGGATCCTAAACTCATGGAGCTCGATATCAAATGGCAAAGTGGGAAAGGGACTCTTCAAAGACGTAAAGCTTTTTATTTTTTATTTTTTTTATTTTGGGTTGCTTTTTGAATAATTAGTAATTAATTAAGCTTTTTTTTCATTGAATTGTAATTAAGAACTTTAGTTAATGCTAGTTAACCTTTATTAATCTCCTCTTGCAAGTGACATAGCGACACGTTTATCTCACATATATATGATATACATACATATAAGATAGAAAAGGGGAAGGTTTTTTAGAACGCTTTAATTTATTAGGTCTTTAAAAACAAATATATCACGTGTTAATTTTAGCGATATTTTTTAATCTGTTGCTAGAATTTTAATCAAGTAATTACGACATATTTGTTTCATAATTGTTTTGTTTTACATATACTTGGTTTATATTGTAAAACTTTTTGGCATGTTTGTGAAACAAAAGATACACGTAATCAAAGTTTTGCGTTGTGATCCGAATACATATGAACCAAATATCTTGTGAATCAAAGTTTGGCTGTTGTTAAAAAAAAATACTTAGTCAGAAAAAGATCAAGTGAAACAAAATGTTATGGTAGAAGTTGTCAAGAATCTCACAATATTTGAAGTTATCAAATGATTAAGCTCTTGATATATATATAGGAGACATTTCATTTACGATTCACATAACTTTAACAAATTATATAAACCAAACTTAGTCGTTCATCTGGTCTAATAAACATCTAATTTTGTTTTGTTTGAAAAGATGGTGAGAATATATGGATCGGGAAGGGGGTGTTAAGGGAATGTTGACGTGTAAATCTTAAAAAAAATCAAAACATTCTATTTGAAACAACATAATAAACATTCCTTTAACATTTTTTTACTTAAGATAAGCAATTAGTCTTCTTATATGAATATCTTACTACATACATATATATAATATAAATAAGAAGGTTAAATATCATGAAAAGATAAAATAATAAAGTTATGAAAAAGTTTAAATGTGAATTATTGAAAAAATTCATGTAAATATGCACATGTGAACTCAAAAGAATAATTTGTAACCTCAATTCATATATGCACGTTTAAATAATATTTTTTTTTTGCCTCTTTTTAATAGACTCATATTATCAATCTACATAAATAAAATCACATTTACCTCTAAGAATTTATCTTTAAGATATTTAAATCTTAATTTGATGGAATGCTTAAATAATAAGATTAAATATTGTTAAAAAGTAAGAAGAAAACGTTTGTTATATAAATCATTAAAATCCGTTTAGATACACGTATACAAACCCATATAAATGACCTTTGTAACGTCAAATGCACATGACCATGAGACCATCTAACTTTACACATGTTGAAATCTAATCAATAAAGGAACATCGAAGGAAACACGAAAGGAGGTAACAAGTGATTTTCATCATGCTACTTTTAATTTGTATGATGTAGAGATCTTTTATTTCCGCAAGAAAGATGGAACGTTTGCTGACAAAAATTAAATACGATGATCCAAAATTAACATCTATCGTTTATCGGTTGATGTGACTCAGTTGGCAAAGACTCTGCCCAAAAACTATGCAATAAAAAAAATGCATTTTTCAAGAACATAAATCAACTTATTGAACATAAAATTCATTTATTTTGATAATCATATGAATACATGAGAAACAAAATAACATGAGGTTAGCTACCTAATTAATTAAGGTTGGATAATAATTTTCAACTAATTAAACCATGGATGGAAATGCAATTAACAAGTAATCAAGAAAACCACAAGAATCCATCCGCATGGTGCACTTCAATTCACATGTGCATGATCAAACCATGCATCAATCAGGATGAAAACCGATGATATTCATCGAGCTCTATCAATCGTTCATGCCGCAACCTCAATGGTGTGAGCCAGTGGCACTCGAGGAGGTTCGACAACCAAATGATTGTGGCCAATGTTATCGTTTGTGTTTTCATTTACTCTTGTGACTGCAGGAATCGAACACATTAAAGCGCTTAGTTTCACGACATCGATGATTTCTTGATCTCTTTTCTCCGAGATTTTTTGTTCTTCGGTTTCCACTTTCTTTGCTTCTAACTCCGACACTTTTTTTTCGTCGCTAACCGGCTTCTTGTTTTTGTATACAAAGTAAAGGATCATTTGGAGAACACCAAAGGTGAAGCCTAGCACGTTTGGAATCTGTAATGCATAAAAAGAGGTTCAATGATTGATAAAAAGAAAGATTAATTAATTGTTCAAAAAGGTAAAATCTTTTTATTCTTTTACGTACCGCAATGTTAAAGTCGTGAAGAAGTAGACCGTAAAAGAACCAAGTAACAGCGTTGAGGGTGAGCGCAGCTGATAGTAGGATGGGCATGTATTCGACGCTTTTGGTCTTAATAACTTGTCGCTGAAAAACATTTAATTATATATTAAAGAAAATAATGAGGAATAAAGTTGTTACTGTTTCTGTTATTATCATTATTATCTTTATTTATTTAGATGGTATGTATATATAGATAAAGATATACGTACCACAACACCTAAGGGTGCAACGAAAACACACAAAGCGAATATAAGACAAATCCATCCAACTATCGCGACACGGCTAGCCCCATGTGCAAAAAACTGTGTTAGGCCAACGATCAATCCGAAGCCAACAACTATCATCAACATGATTAACTTGAGGCTTTCGATCTATAAACATATAAATGTTTTCATCAATAATCTTTCAATTGATAACAAAATTACCTTAAAGAGACAAATTTAATTTAAAAAAAAAGATCGATTAGTGCATACCCTCGCCTTCTTTGGTGCATAAATAAGGAAGAAAATAATGTAGAAGGTCTGAATGAAGCAACCGACGGAGTTAATGGTGATAAGAAGCATGGCACCGGTCTTAAGCAATGCGTAATATATCCATAGCATTGCACTGAATAATCCCACAACATATGGCACAGATTGAAATCCTTCTGTTGACTTCTTTTTGTAAACTTTATAAAACGTTGGCCTGCATTTCAGTCACAAACATTTTAATAAAAGTTTAAATAAAATTTAACCAAGAACTATACTTGTTTAACCAAGAATTATAAACAAATTAGGAGACTTACAATGGGGAAAGAAACACCATGAATGATACAACATTGCCTACACAACACATTCATAAAGCAAAAATGTTAGCAAAAAATCCAAAGGAAAGTAGTTTTTGAGCCACAAAAGCTTCTTTGACCGCTACAACAAAATTGGTCTTTTAAGATGTCTAAATATCAACGAATGTTCTAATAAATTAAACCGTAAAAAAACTTTAAGCTTATAAGATCAAAAAATATATTTAGTAGTTTTCTTTATATATTAGTAGGGAAGATATATATTCCAAGTGTACATGTTTATTGTAACATGCATGGTAATGTTATATTTTCATGCATATTATATATAATATATATATATAGAGAGAGAGAGAGAGAGAGAGAGGAATGTAGTGATTGAGGGAGAGAGATGGAGGGTGAGAGACAGGAGGGAGATTTAGATATATATATATATATATATAGAGAGAGAGAGAGAGAGAGAGATTTATATACCAAGAAGGCCAAATGCAAGAGTAAGATGAGCAAAGCTTTCTGAAGTCATCTTCTTCTCTATGAAGTTTGAAACACACACTCAACAAGACAAAGAGTTAAAAGAGAATTGCAAATTCTCTCTCTTGTTTCTCTCTCTCTCTCTCTCTTCTCTTGTTCTTAGTCCAGATGAGTGGTGCATAGAGAGGGTTAATTGAAGGCTTTATATAGGGCAGAAAAGGCAGTGGGGTCATAACACATGTTTCTTTACTTTAAAGTTATTTATATATATTGGAGAAAGAAAGAAAGAAGCTCAAATTGTTATTGGTATTGATACACACACACACAATCATTTACAGGTGTTCATAGCTCATGGCTAACCCTTCTTTCCAACCTAAACTTTAACTTTGCTTTTCATTTCTAACCCTTCAATTATTTTTCATTCTTTCAAAATACAAAAAGCATTTTGGTCATCGAAAGTTACTTATTTTGTCCAACGACTTTCATATATACTTTTAAGGATTTCTTATATTCAATTTAATTAACAAAACTTCATACATAAATTGTTGGAAATTTATAATAGGATTCAGGAAAAAAAAATCTTAAAAATATGGCACATGTACTACGAACGATAAGGGGATACAAAATTTAAATAGTGGAATATTATTAATCGGGGTTCGAAAATAACGCTATTAAAGCCCTTGTAGTCATGATCAGGGGCGGATGTAGCATAAAAAAAGTGGGGGCAAATTAAAAGCCCCCACTCAAATTTGCCCCCACTCAAATATTATTTCACTCACTTTTTTAAGTTAAAAACATATTCTTTTTAAACTTTCTACTATTGTTCTTCCTACTAATTTTCTACATGTTCCCCATCAACTAAAAAACTTTTTGAAATCAACTAAAGATTTTTGAAATCAATAAAAACACCAGAAAATATCCATCGAAGTTGACGAAAAAAATAATCCTTAAAATCAACTAAAAAAACTACCAAAATCCATTTAACATGTGAAATTAGGCTAAAAACACGTCGGACAACTTTGAACGCCTTTAATCTACATTAAAGGTGGCCCCATTAGATAAAAATCCTGGATCCGCTACTAATCATAAACATATAGCTACAATGACTTTAATTGTTGCCCGAAGGACTAGTTGATATGTGTAAGCTAGCCTAGATACATATAATTATCCAAAAAAGTTAATTAAACTATAAGGTTCAAACACTTTTTTTTAGGTTTGTGTTTATTCAATTCATTGTATCATGTATTCTAACTTATGCTATGCTTTGAGTTAAATAAAAATCAGGGATTGGTCTAGTTTTTTGAAACGTCGCTTTTTTTGAACGGCAAATTAGCACACACATCCGTTCCCGTCTTGGGATCCAAGGGCACCCGACTAATCTCCGTTGTTCACGATCCAACCCAATTAAAGGTATCATTATATGGTAGATCCATGACCTGCATATCGTCCCATGCTCACCACAGGGTTCGAACCCGAGTAGTCAAGGATGCCATTCACTGACCTTCCACGTGACTTTTTAGATATCATCCCGTTATATAGATATGATGAATTTTTTTTTTTTTTGATATATGCATATACACAAAAATATGTTCAATAAAGATGAAACCAGAGAATATTGATACTTTTAGTTAATTTAACAATAACAACAACAACTTTAACATACAAACTTCTTGAAAAATATTACGATTTTAATGAAATATTGCATAAAAAATGCAGTGTTTGTGTTGAAGGAAAAAGGAATTCCGTATTCAGAAATAACTCTCTTTTATTAGATACGGTACCAATGAAAATTGATGTCCTGTTTACAAAAATATTATTTTTAAATCAAAATATAATCAAACTTATCTATATAGTATATTCATATAATAGAAATAGAAGAATCAAAGCATGTCTAGCCTAGTAGTAAGGTAACATCCTAAAGAGTCATGGATGGTATCCCTGACTGCCTGGGTTCTAACCCTGCAGATAGCATGTGGCAGTATCCATGATCATGGCCGGCCTGTCACATAAAGGTACCCTTAATTGGGTTGGGTCGTGGTTGACAGGGATTAATCCTCAAATCCTGAATACCTCGAAAACACGTGTGTGTTTGCTTACCGTTAAAAATAAGCAATAAAAGAACATGTAAAAACTAAAAGACTATATATGCCGATATTGTTTGGCAATCAAATAATGAAATAATACAAATCGTACAACATCCCCCTCATACGCGTTTTTTTATTATATCACAATGTATAAATTTTACATGGTTTTAACACACCGACGGTACTAATTTTACGTCAACAAATTTAAGTTCAATCAAAAGTATTTATTAATTGATAATTCATTAGTTAAATTTATTTCTAAATTTGAAGTAACTCATGGGTACTAGTAACTTTTTTGCCCTATATTACTTTAAATTGACACACTTTAGATATGATTTTTTTTAAATATAGAAATAGAAGTATGATCGTGTAAATCAACTAGGTATGTATTATATCAGAAAAAATCGTATAATGTTATATAATGTTATGTGGGTTATGACTAATTATTTGTTAAAACTCATAGAGGTGCATTGGAAATTTTTTCTTCCCTAGATTCAAATACGTATACGTACTTGGCTACATGTCAAAGCTTTATGATCATGAAAATTCACATGTGATGACTTTATACCATTTTTAGTCACACAAGAGATTAATCAATACATGTAAATTGACCCAGACCCTCAATGTAACAAAATTTAAATAAATAGATTCTTGGTATTAATTTAAATTCATATTCACTCAAATTGACATGGGTAAATAGGGAACATACTTGCCCATTATTAAGACTCAAATTTAGAGAACTATTAATACACTTAATTAAGTTGCTTGTTACATATGCCTTTTATTTTGAATTCCTAATATACTTGCACATTTTGAGGCTAAAATTTGGACAAGTATCTTAACCTTTGATTAAAACCAAAATTTGCTTATTGCCTCCCATTTTCAGGGTTGATGTTTCTTCACCAAGGTGCCACTTTAATTTCTTTGTGTCACCCACTATCTAATTTGAAGGTATACAACTCACATTTACACGTTTTGGTTGTCTTTTCTTTTTCAATCAAGATTGATACATGTAGAGTCTAGATCAAAGATGGAAACAAGGTAGAAACGTACTTTCGTTCTCTCGTCTTTATCTACATAGGCTTCGATCCCAATACGTGGATGGTCACGGAGCTAGCTAGCAAGGAGCTAGGATCCGTCTCAAATTCCAAAGGGTCGGAAAGATAATTAAAGTTTGTTATTTTTTTCGTTCTGTTCTTCTTAAAAAAAAAGTAAAGATTGAGGTGACGCTTGGTTTGTATAGTGGAATTGAAATCCGTCAAAGCAATAAATTTAAAGAAAATAAAGTTTATATAGTAGTAAATGACCAAAATACTAAAATATTACACTTTCATACTCTCTTGCATAAATTAAAAATAAAATATAATGATAATATTAATTAGTTTTTGATAGCCACGACGGTAAAGGTGGCTACTGTCGTGACGATGGCAACAACATCAATTGAATATTAACATTTATTAACACTAATAGAAAAAAATGCCCTATTTCTTATATTTTGTTCATACATACCAAACACCAAACACCAAACACAATATTCAATGCAATGAACTAATCCATTGTTTTGCTTATTATGCTACTAGGAGTCCCCCTCTTATCCAACCTATAGCTAAAAATGTATGGAATTTTTTCTTATTCACTAATTTTCCATATATTTCATATTTCCATGATTATTGATTTTTCATATATTTCATATTAAATAATAAATACGAGAATGTTGATTTCATCTTAAAAATATGTTGTAAATAATTATCACTCATATCAGATCTATTCATTCAATCATTTATATATATTAAACGAAGTACCAAAGAGAATGACTTGGCATCATGACAAGGCTCCATTTTTATTTTTCTTTTTTATCCTAATTTTGAATTATTTTTAAAGAATTTTCTTTGTTTTTTAGGTTGTCCCACATTGATAGTAAAATGAAAAATTGGAAAGTGAAGGTGTGTATATAAAGTGTTCATGTTGTTTGTGGTAGCACCTTGAGAACCAAGCATTCACCAATTGTTGATTGTGGTGAAATTTTATTTGTCCCATATTGGTGTCAAAAGTAAAAAGTTGGAAGTAGAAGTGATTATATAAAGATTAAGATATGGTTGAATGATCATCCAAACTTTGATACATTTTTTGGTTTGATAGTTATTTATACTAAATGTTCATTCTAATTTTAATTCATTTTTAGTAGTTCTATTTTATTTACATGACAAAACATGTAATGTAATACTTGAACATCTTTATATCTTTATAAAAACAACCAATCTTTATGTATATATATAAGCAACAATCAAAGAGAAGTAAGGAAACACCATGAGAAGCAAGCATTCACCAATTGTTGGATTGTGGTGATATCTTCTTTGTCCCACATTGGTGACAAAATTAAAAGTTGGAAATAGAAATGATTATATAAAAGATAAGATATGGTTGAATATCCAATCTTTGATCCATTTTTGGGTTTGATAGTTATTTTCAAAATATGTTCATCATAATTTTAATCCATTTTTGGATTAAATAGTTTTTATTTATTTATTTAGATGACAAATCATGTAATGTAATATTAGAACATTTCATTTTAGTTTTATATAAACTAAATTTATATCTTTTATCTTTATTATATATATAAAAGCAACAACCAAGGAAAAATGAGGTGGCACATGAGAAACAAGCATTCACCAATTGTTTGATAATGGTGAAATCTTTTTTGTCCCACATTGGTGGCAAAAGAAAAAAGTTGAAAGTAGAAGTGATTATATAAAGAATAAAATATGATTGAATGATTATCCAACCTTTGATCCATTTTTGAGTTTTAATAGTTATTTTCAATGAATGTTCATCCTAATTTTAATTCATTTTTGGATTGGTAGTTCAATTTTATTTACATGACAAACATGTAAAGTAATACTTGAACATCTTTATAAGCAACAACCAAAAAGAAGTGATGTGGCACCATGAAAAGCAAGCATTCACCAATTGTTGGTTTGTGGTGAAATCTTCTTTGTCCCACATTGATGGCAAAAGTAAAAATTTAGAAGTAGAAGTGATTATATAAATGATAAGATATGGTTGAATGATCATCTAACTTTTGATCCTTTTTTGGGTTTCGTAGTTATATTCAATGAATGTTAATTCTAATTTTAATCCATTTTTGAATTAAATAGTTCTATTTTATTTATATGACAAACATGTAATGTAATACTTGAACATCTTTATATCTTTATAAGCAACAACCAAGAAGAAGTGATGTGGCACCATGAGAAGCAAGCATTCACCAATTGTTGGTTTGTGGTGAAATCTTCTTTGTCCCACATTGGTGGCAAAAGTAAAATTTGGAAGTAGAAATGATTATATCTTTATATCTTTATAAGCAACAACCAAGAAGAAGTGATGTGGCACCATGAGAAGCAAGCATTCACCAATTGTTGGTTTGTGGTGAAATCTTCTTTGTCCCACATTGGTGGCAAAAGTAAAATTTGGAAGTTGAAATGATTATATAAATGATAGGATATAGTTGAATGATCATCCAACTTTTGATCCTTTTTTGGGTTTGGTAGTTATATTCAATGAATGTTAATTCTAATTTTAATCCATTTTTGGATTAAATAGTTCTTTTTTATTTACATGACAAAACATGTAATGTAATATTTGAACATTTCATTTTAGTTTTATATAAACTAAAATTATATCTTTATTATTATCATTTATTATATATAAAAGCAACAACCAAGGAGAAGTGAGGTGGCACTATGAGAAACAAACATTCACTAATTATTGGATTGTGGTGAAATCTTTTTTGTCCCACATTGATGGCAAGAGTAAAAAGTTGGAAGTAAAGATGATTATATAAATTCTTTGATATGGTTTGAATGTTTATCCAAACTCATATAGGTTGATCCATTTTTGAGTCGGATAAGTAATTTTTATTTAGATGACAAAATATTTTATGTAATAGTTAAATATTTCATTTTTTATTTGATATATCAAAGTTAAGTTCAAATGAATGTTCATCTTAACTCTAATCCATTTTTGGATTTGGATTAAATAGTAATATTTTATTTGCATGACAAAACACGTCATGTAATAGTAAAACATTTCATTTTAGCTTTATATAAACTAAATTTATATGAAAGATTTAAACTATCAATATATAAAGAAAAGTCTTTAGATGATATAACATGACACAATGAAAACAAAGTATTCATCAAATGATAATTGTAATAAATTCTTTATTGTCTCACATTGGTGAAAAAGGTGAAAACATAGAAGTTAAGTGAGTATATAAAGAATAAGATGTTTATTGAATGTTCATCCAAATTTTGATCTATTTATTGGGTTAGATAGTTATTTTTTTATTCACATAACAATAAATTTAATGTAATAGTTAAACATTTCATTTTTATTTTATATGATGTATTGCAAACAAAATGGTAAAAATTTTGTGAAATTTTCATTGTCCTATATTGGTGACAAAAGGAAAAGTTGGATGTATAAATTTTAAGATATGACATGAATGTTCATACAAATTTTGAGATTTAATACTGAAAGTATAACAATCTTTGATGTAGCTTCACCAAATTTCAAGATATTTTTGAATGGTTATGTTTATTTTTCCAGTTTACTTCAAGAAAACTAATCTATGTATTTTTATTGGAATTTTGTTAGGGATTTTAAAGTGTCTTATAAGGTCTTATTTATGTTTCCTACATTTTTTTTAATTATAAAGCTACATTAGAAGTGGTTGTATTGCAGTTATGAATGACTTCAATCATCAATTCTTTATTTTACTTCATTGAATCTAAAGTAATAGAGTTTATTTGATGGTGTATCTTTTTGATATATATGTTAATGAAAAATTCAACATGGTGTATTTAAGTATGTACAACATATTTAAGAAAGGTTTTAGATATATTGTTGAAGTTCCATTCTTATTTTTAGACGGAAAAAATAAAACTTTAATGAGAGTCAACTATTATTAATAAAACTTGAAATACAACATCATGATCGTTTTATCTCTAATGATGAAATCTTTAACATCTATGAGGTCATCCGTCCTATCTATAAATGTTGATCAATTACCTTTATTTTATTTAATATTATTTAATTGTGGTGCTTATACAACTTTCTCGCCACCGCGCGAGCGCGGTGCAACACACTAGTTAATATGTAATTTAAAATTTTTATTAAAATTAACATGATGTTAGAAAAGATCAATTAATATTTCATTTAATTCTTATTCTTTTGCATAATATATTGTTTTAAAATGACTTTTGTTTTTCACTTTGATTTGAATGAACATCCAAGAAATATTTATTAAATAAACAAAGTTTTTATACGATAGTTTGCATGTATTTCAAAAAGATTTTCTTGTTCGTATGTTTTTTTTATAATTGTAATTGTGTAGATAGAAAACTTGGATATTTTATAAAGGGGGATTACAACGTACTAACCTTTATTTTCCTCTATATTCTATCTAGCATGTATGTTATTTAGCCATCAGGGGTTATAGCCTAGTAGTAGGGAGTTTTTCCTATGGAGGGAAGGTCTCAAGTTCGAGCCTCTTTAAAGGGTTTCTTCCTTGTAGCTTCCTGAGGGTATTTTCTCTTGAGGCCCTTAAGATTATTATTCCTGGGGTAGGTGAAGCAGTCTTACGGAATTAATTAGGGGGGGTGTAGAGAAGTGGGTTTGAACCGTTGGAGCGAAGCTGTTAAAAAAAACATGTATGTTATTTAGCTCACTTTTGCTCTCTAACTCTTTTTAATAGATATTGTCTCTAAATAGGTATTTAGTAAAAAATATATTTTTTAAAATATTCTTGCTAACCTTAAAATCATGATTTTTCTAAAGGATTTCGTTTTTTTTGTGGTAGCTCCTTGCAGACATGTCCCTGCCCCGGTCCCATCTAATCCTCGACGGTTACAAAAGGAATGAATCCTTAGTGGATATAAGCAATCTGATTGGTAATTGTTTACCAAAAGAACTAATATTAATAGCATAGGTAGATAGTTTGTAACATTTTATTGGTTTGTATTTATATGCACATCTCATAATAGTAGAGGTGTGACCATGTGAGTGTAATTTATATGACTGGAGTTCCGAGTTTGAGCCCATGTTCCACTCCTCTATCAATGAGAGCATATGTGGTTTATTTCTCCCTATGATGCCTGTAGGATTGATACGATGGAGCGTTTTAGAAGGTAACACTTACTCTTTTTAACATCAAATCAGATATTAAGAACGTGTTTCATCTCTAATTCCACTCAAAACCCAACTTTATATATCAAATGGACTTTTGTTCACACCATGATACTTGCCAAGATGACAAATATGAAATATCAATCCTATTAAGAAAAATTCCCCGCAAATATTCGTCTTATAGGTCAAATTTCTATCTCTATCGTAGACCCGTAACACGGGTTAATTCATTAATATGGAGATGTGTTGGACCAATAGATGTTGCCATGTCAGCACCAATAATACATGATGTGGTGTTAAAATGGGTCCCATGCACTAGCTTAATTAAGCATTAAAAACTTGATATGCTTATGTAAGCTTATCAATATGCTTTAGAGGGTATTTTCGTGGTGTATTACCCATTGCTTAATCTTTGTATTTCTCCACCACAAAACTTGTACATTTCTTGAATTCTAGAGTCCCATTTTCAGATTGAGCTTAAAAAGCCAATTAAATTATAATTAATTGGTGGAGATATGAATTTTACATTATAAAATTGCATCAATTATTTCAAATCCGACAATTATATACAATTTAAATAAGAAAATATCCAATATGAATTATGTAAAGCCATATATAATCAAGAAAGCAAAACAAATCTAAATAGTAATTCATGAAATTAATTTTATCTTTTTGTTGATCGACACACAACTTATATTAAAAAAGTTGTACACATTTTGGAAAAGTTATACACTTTTATATTTAATTGCTTCTATCTTTCTATCATGCGTTTGTTAGATTAATTGTGGTATTTAAAACTATGAGAACACTCTTTTGTCATTTATGAAATAGTAATGTGAATAATGAAATATTAATTAACTAAACCTAAACTAATTTACGAATTTAACACATGGATTGTGATAAACAAATATTTAAAATCAACATTTAATGGAAGTTCCTTTTTATAAACAATTATCTAGTTTCTAAGTAATTAAAATATTTTTTCAATGATAACAAAGTTGAAAAAGAACTTGTCAATAAAATCAAAATCAATAGTATTTTTATGATGATTGCTAAAGGGTAAAATGGTGAATTTGAATCATATTAAAACGGGAAAAACTCGTTTATTTTGATATTGTTAAACGTTAAAATCATTCAATATATGTTGAAATAAAAAATAACAATAATAGTTAGCGTCTTATATAGTTTTCATGAATAATTGAATATCTACTACAATTTTGATACGATTTATATAGACGATGTGTGTGCTTTATATGGTCAAAATCATCATTTGTCCTAGATAGCAACTAGAAATGTTAACGTTACACAATTATTGGACACATATTAATTGCAACCTAGTTGGTATAGAATTTTATTTAGAAGAAATATTCATGCATTTTGATCTTGGCCCATGCATATGTATATGTGTTCTACTGAACAAAGAACAACGGCGGATTCAAAAACAATGATTGGTATACACAAAAGTTCAAAACTTTTCTCATTCAAACGTATGTTATTTAAAAACCCACGTAATCGGATTTTGAAGTATGATTCATTGCATACATACCTACGTACCCAAACTTTTGATGAAGACAACTCAAAAAATTATTGCATTAATTTATGCCTAGTTTGGTAGTAGTACTGGTCGTGTAATTGAATTCGACACGACTTTTAATTAATGTAACTTCTTAGTGAAACAAAGTTGTAATTTACATCATTCACGATAAATATCAAGGAATTATATTTAATCATTTCATCAATCATTAATTATGAGTTGTCATTCTTTTCTAGACCCTTTATAGAACCAGTTGTACACAATTTATCCTTAAGCGTTAATTTTTGGAACCATGATGTTACGTGTCACATATGTCCTCATGATCGTAGTTGTTAAAGTCGAATTACGTAATATCTTAAATTGTTTAAACAATTAACGGTTCTTAGGATTTTTCAGGACCATCAAGTAGTTCCAAAGCATAATAACGACCATGATGTTTTAGCCTCTAATAATTATGTACTTGTTTGCCGTTCTCTTTGCAGCTCGTTGTCAAACATATTAAGTCCTAGATGTACCTTAGTTTGAATTATGAAGCCATATGTTGCATGATTATGTTGATATTTGTTAACAGGGTGGCAAAATATATCTCAAATTCTATAGTAACGATCTCTACGGTGGCTATTTGTTAGTATTGACTTGTTGCATGATAAAAATGGTTGTGAAGCCACTAAAGAAATGAAATGTAATATATTTTGTGATGGCTCATGTTACTCATGAAAGAAGTTGAACTTTTACAATCAGAGGCAATCACACATTTTGTAACCCTTTATTGATTAATTCTTATACAAACCCTAACGCAATTATTCAAATCAAATGTCACATGCCTTTAACGTGCCAATGATAACATTAGGTTAAAGAAGAACAAAATAGTCAAAGTGTTTAGATAAATATCTAAGGCCCAGTGAATACTAAAGTGTTAGCAGTCGTAAAAGAGTTAAAAAGTGATAGATATTTTCAAGTTGTGTCTACTATACAAACCCACTTTGCTACATTTAGTTTGGCCGATGTCAGCGTGATCATTAGGCAGACATTTATACCATTTCATCAACACCAATATAAAGCATTGGTTTTTACTACCCATCGAGAAACGTCCATAAAATCAAAAGCAAAAAACATTTTGAAATGCCACCAAAACATGATTTCAAAAAAGCGTAACAAAAGAGGTCTAAAAACAACTAAAGAAGAGAAAACGACAAGCATAAACACTCCTTTTTGTTCTTTTGGCAGCCAAAAAAACATATACTTTGTTATTTTATCGCCAACCCAAAAAAGATATCGAGCACAAGAGTATCATGGGATAATTGTTCCTTTAATTAAACTGATATAGTTCTATTAAAATTCTTTCTGTTACAAAAAGGGCTCGAGTAAAGATTATATCGTCAACGTTCATGAATCTCAAGAAATAGCAAAAGAAGTTAAATACACTTTGTATCAAATTATATTTCGTCGACATTAATGAGCACAAAGAAGAAAAGGACAAATAAACCATAAAAGGTACACATATAAAGATTTCAAACAATTTATATCATGTCGACTTTGAGTGCATCCCTATAATATGAAAAACAGTTTTAAAATATAAACCCTCTAATTTATATTATTCAAAAGAACTAGTAAATTGAGATATTTACGGAAGTGGTGGGAGTTTATTCGGTATGAACTAAATAACTTATGAAAGATGATCAATATTCATTCATTACAATCAAATCTTAAATAAGAAAACATCAATATATTTACGAAAGTGGATATTGATTAAAATTTATTGATGGTTGAAATTGGTTAATTTGTATCAATCAAAGGATTCATATTTAGAAACTTCCTCTAAGTATAGTCAAGTTAAACTGAGAATGATGCTCAAATAAGATAACACATTAATAACGACCAAATTATATGTGATTTTACATTAAACTCGAATGTACTTGGTTGTGACTTGTGACCTAGGTCGCAGACCAAATTACCCTCATCCCTGTGTTAACCATATTCCATAACCGCATATGCTTTTAGTATAAAAATCATTAAAATTTGCCATTTTCGTTTTCTTTTATTTTAAACAACCTTTTTGTATTTGATAGTATAAAAATCATATATAAAGCTTATGTCGCTTTCTTTATTCACCTTTTAATGATTTGTAGCCAATTGTATAAGATATTTTGGCCTTGTTATTTGATAGATACCACCTACCTAAATCTTGGTGCTCCTAAACCCTATTTTAAGGCACAAACTTTTGCTATTTATTAAAAAATATTAATCTCCACCATTTTTCAAGAAAATATTCTTTAGCTTTAGCCAATGCTTGTATTTTTAATAAATAAACTAATGTACTAAAAATGATGACTAATAACATCAAAAGCACAAATGCCGTACAAAACAGCTCCTGCTCCATTCTTTCATGACCAAAGATCATGGCATGAAGTTTAAATTTCTATTTTATTTTAATAAATTGCATTTAGATCACTAAATAGAACGATCTAAAATATTAAAGAAAATATAGACGTAGTGATATTTATTATTATTGTAAATTCTAATGCCTTATAGGGAAAAAGTGCACTTTTTATTACTAAAAAAAACTCTAGATAATGTCTCAATCTTAATGGGTTATGTTAGGGAGGTTGTTAAAACTCACAAAATATATTGAAAATCTCATCTTTATTGTATTTGAGGTTCATTATGTTAATTTCATAGCATTCATGGTTGTAACAGTGAACTAAGTACACATAAGATATCCAAATATCCACAATTACCAAAATGAAAAAGAATACAAGAAAAATAAGTGGCATAGCCGAATTTTCTAACACTTGTATGCAATAATTATCCTAACAAAAAAAGATGCAATATAACAAACATACATATTTTTTACGCTATAAAATATTGAAACGAGGTCGTACGACATGTAAATTTTGATTGTAGGAAGTTGGCATATTTCACCTTTTCGGGTACAATACAAAACGTATTATATATATAGGAATGAGGTTCAAGGGAAAACCTTAAATAAACGGAAAGTCAAGGAACACCCTCGTAACCATCTATCTAGACCATATGCACTTGACCATCGATCTTGCATATGGACGGCTAAGATATGGTTCACAATTAAAATGGACTATATATATATAGAGAGAGAGAGAGAGACAGAGAGACAGAGAGAGAGAGAGAGAGAGAGAGAGAGAGTAAAGTTTAAATGTGAACTTAATTTTCGTTGTGAATGTAAGGACCACTAAAATCGCGTCACGTGTCAATTTGAATCGGCGCCTAAGCTTTATTCAAACTGAATATTACCACGTGGCGCGATACTAGTTGTCCCCACGTTTACAATGAAAAATAAGTTTACATTTGAACCTGACCCTATATATATATATATAGTATTAGGTTCAAATGAGAAGTGCTAAATAAATGAGAAGTAGAGAAATGATCATAGCCTTCTATTTTGTGGAATATGGAAGGGTATTTTGGTAATTATTCGCATAATTCATATATGAATCATTGTAGTGTGAAGATTCATATATGAATCTTCACACTACAATGATTCATTTATGAATAATTGGAATGGTTCATATATGAATTATGCAAATAATTACCAAAATACCCTTCCGTATTCCACAAAACTTACGGTACTCCTTTAATAATCTGCTGCATCACTTAATTTAACCATTGATCAAATAAATAGAAGGCTATGATCACTTCTCTACTTCATAGTTTTTTATCACTTCTCATTTGAACCTCCCTCTATATATATATATATATATATATATATATATATATATATATATATACGGGGTAGGTTCAAATACAAACCACTTTTTGGCTGTGAACGTGAGGACAGCCCAGAGCGCGCCACGTGTCAGTCTGAATTTTCTGCGACTAAGCTTTATTCATAATGAATAACACTATTATTCAGACTGAATAAAGCGTTATTCAGTATGAATAAAGCTTAGTCGCAAAAAATTCAGACCGACACGCGCGACTTGTGTGCATAAAGCTCGCGACTTAGCCTTATTCATTATGAATATAGCGTTATTCATTATGAATAACACTAAGTCGCGGACTTAAGTCGCGCGTGTCAATCTGAATTTTTGTCACGTGTCGCGCTCTGGGCTGTTCTCACGTTCACAACCAAAAAGTGGTTTGTATTTGAACTTTTCTCTCTCTCTCTCTCTCTATATATATATATATATAGAGAGAGAGAGAGAGAGATTCCTTCTTTTGTAAACCAATTAAATTGTGTAAACTTTGTGAACTAAGTATTACCCAATCAGAATCATCTATTGCTTTTGGATTTAAATTGTTTATAAGGGTAATATTGGAATTTACAATTTCTTAGGTTTAATTGACATATTTCCTATTTTATAGCAACTGATTTCTCATGGTAAGTTAATTTTGTGTTATTTTATTTGTTTTTCTTTTTATCTAATAGATATTTTTCCTATTTTATAGCAAGTGATAGGATGGTAAGTTAATATAATTTTATTTTATGTTTATTTATGATTTTCTTGTGATCGATTTTGGAGATAAATTCCAGAATTCATTTTTATTAATCGTTATGTAATTTGATCAATGTGATGGAATCCGGCGAATTTGATTTTAGAGGAGATGTTCACTTATCCAATAATCTGTGTGGAGTTGTCAATAGTTCTTGTAACCAGGATGGCTTTCGTGATGAAGGAGATTTCATACTTTCAAACATGGTGGTTCTGGTAGCCAAATCATTGTTGGCGACGTTGATTCTCCTTTTTTCAATTAATCAAATTCCATCAAATACCTAATATCAACAACTATGGTCTGCACACATGTGCACAATTAATCAAATCCATCATAGACCTAATAAAAATGCATATGTGTACTAAACGTGCTTATGTGCACAATACACAAAATCCACTCTGAATGCACTTTATGTGACCTTAAGTGCATATGTGCACCAATATTGCATATGTGCAATTCATGGTTGAATTAAAACAAGGGTGTGCACATGTGTAGTTCACGAAGGCTGTATATGAACTTCATGTGCATATGTGCAATTTTTTGGTAGTTTATTAATTTATGATAATGTCATGCAAGATTTGGGGAAATCCCTTGAATTACGGTGTTTGAAATTTAAAACCATTTGTTTCTGATTAAACTTGTTGTGCAATGTGTGTTTTTGTGTTCACAATATTCCTATTTTACCCCTGTGCACAAGTGTTACACATGTTTTCTTTATTTTTGGTAGTTTATTAATTTATTTTAATTACCTTTTAATCTTAACCGTAGATTGGAAGTGATCAACGGTGTGCAGATGGTTAACATAGTTTACACAAAATAGCTAGTTTACAAAAGAAGGTACCTCTATAATATATATATATATATTAATAGTTGTGTTGTTCGGGTACAAATCTACGAAGAGACGTGTGTCAAAACATAGGCATGTTATGGTCGGAACACATTTGTCTTTGGTTTACGAAAACAGACCGGATACATCCGGTCTTTTGGGGCTGAAATAGTGCAAGAATACATGTCTAAAAGTAGGGCTTTTTTAATGGAAAAGCTTTTGCTTTAGTAAACATAGTTAATTAATATAAACCTAGGATTAGATCTCTAAATCTAAAAAAGGAAATATAGTGCGTATTATTATATAATTGTAGTAAATAAAAAGCACCCCCACCGTAATGGAGAGCCACGAGTACCAAACCCTTTGACAACAAAACTAACCTCTCAATTGTTTATATACCTAACTAGTTAATGGCCCGTGTAATACACGGACGATTTAAACATGTTGTTTTAGTTTCTAATAAGAATTAACATTTGCATTATAAAGTTCACAAATAATTCACCACAAACCAAACGTAATATCCAATTAACAATATAAATATGACTTAGTTAATTGATATAAGAAACATTAATGATTTAGTTTAATCATAACGATTTAGGAAATTATATATATAACATTTAAATTACGTTTCTTTCATTTTTTTTATTCAAAGCTTTATTTGAAATTGAGTAAGTAGAGAATTATTATTTATTAAAATAATTCTAATTAATCAACGATTTAAATGAAAAAATAATTACTCTTACTTTATTATTAAATATTTTAGTCTTCTAATAGTTGTTAAAATATCTGAAATTCTTTTGTTGAAAGATTTGGATTTCGTGAATGATTCTAAAATGGGAGGGGTTCTAAAATAAATTATATAGTGTTTTTGATTTGTAGGGTTTTAAAAAAAAATTATTATTTATAAATAATCTATAGAATTAGTAAGATTAAAAGGATGGAATCTTTAAATTTGAAGAACGTCAACAATAGCGTTTTAAATAAAATAAACTTTTATTATTTATAAATAATCTATAAAAAAATTTAGATTAAAAATATGAATATTTAAATTTCAAGAATATCAACGATAGAATTGTAATAAAATGTAAACAACTTAATTTATATCTATTCTTAATATTTACTAATATAAATAAATTAAAAAAATATTCAATATTATACTCATTTTGAAGGTATCGTCAAGACGATTATAAGAGTGTAATTTATAAAAAAGAAAAACAAAAAACTTAAATGGTTTTAATTCATATACATTATTTACCTTAATATGATAAGAATGTAAAGTTAAAATTGAAAAACTAAGGGGTAATAAGTAATTTAATCAAATAATTATAAGGATACAAAATGTAAATTATAAAACGGAAACTAATAAACTAATGAGAAATTTTAGGTATGTAAATTTTGGAAAAGAAAATGGAAATAGATTATGACATCATCATTTGATAGAATTTGTTTAATTGACCAATGAAATCACTCAATTTCATTTTGATGACATCAGCAAAAACCTTCTTTTAATATATATATAGATATGAATTACTTTGTATATGTATATGAATACATATAGGGGTGATTCAATTGCAAATAGATTTTAGATTGTAAATAAATCAGGAGATAAAGAAGAGTATGTCACGTTCCCACAACTTCATAGGTTATTTATCATGAATATTATGTTATTTCAGATGAATATGTATTATTCATCATGAATTGTGTATCAATTAATCATAGATCATGAATCGTGTGAGTGGCTCATTATCATTCACCTTTCTAATTCATATAAGAAAACTATATAATAAATGAAAATTAGGAAGGTTTATTTATGAATTTTTTTAAAAAAATTCCAAAACGTTATGTTTGAAAATGCATATATAAATAACATACATTACAAATTGTTCATATAGGTTTACAATGCTTTTTTAAATTGATTTTTTTTTAATAATTCACATGTAAACGTTACATAAACATTCAATTCATATCTTTTCACAATGTAGCCTTATTATTTGAACCTCTTACTGTACATGTGCATGTATTGTATGGTATTTTAAGATTCAATAAACGTAATATGATATTTGAGTTTAAATATTCAAAACGCATTTACAAAGTTTTTAAATTTATTTTCTAGACCTTAACTATGAAAACGACCCATGTATATGAAAAGCTTAAGTTAAAAGATGTTTTTGCTTTTCACATACTAGATTACATTTTTATGATATATATATATATAGGGGAAGGTTAAAATACACCCCATCATAAGGTTACCTCCCTTACACCCCTAATCATAACCATCCATTATTTTATCAACGGTTCAGATTAGATACATTAATTTCATTAATTTTTGAATTTTTTTCCCTAAAATTCCAGCCAAATTTAATATGCTTGGGGGTAATTTCGTAAAACTCTAAATTTTTTTGAATTGCGATAATTAAGGAAGGTGGATAAAATGAGGAAGTTATCAATAAATCAAATCATATGCAAAATTCACTCCATAATCTTATACCTTATTCTTTAAACGAATCAACCACTTAACTAAAGATGATATCAAGAAATTGTTCAACAATAGAGATAATTTCCAGGAATCCTAAATGAACTTTCATGAATGCCATACAAATATAGTTTAAGATGAAATCAAATTCATCCACACAATTCTAGCTGTTTTCATTCTTGTGTTCACAACATATAACATGATGCAAGTATGATGAATATCATGTTCATCAACATAATCAGAATGATATCCTCAAAAACTGTTTGTTGACGTCGTCCGGAATTAAATGAATCTGGGTATTGATTGATTTTGTTTCATGGTTTATGAGTTTCATTAAATGAATTTGGGTACCAATTTCTAGGTTTCATTATATGATTCTGGGTATGAATTGATTTGGAATCATGTTTCATTATATGCAACTGGGAACCGATTTATGGGTTTCGTCCGATGAATATACGATGAATATCTGAAACTATTATGATGAATATCTGAAACTATTATGATGAATATACAATAAATATGCAATGACGGCGATGCATATTCGATGAATATACGATGGATATCCGAAATTATCACGATGAACATCCAATGAATATTCAATGAAGGCGATGCATATCCGATGAACATACGATGGATATCCGAAATTATCACGATGAACATCCGATGAATATTCAATGAAGGCGATGCATATCCGATGGATATACGGATATAATTCATCTAACTTGTTGTCTTCGTCGGAATCCATGTCGATCATACAACGAATATACGATGAAGATGCAACGGCGGTGGTTGATGAGACAATGCAACAGCGATTGTTGTCTTCATCATCTTCATCATATCTGCATCATCTTCACTCGTATACTCATCATCTTCAACGTAGATTCAACGTAGATTCATCGTATATTTATCATATTTGCATCATCTTCATATCATATATTCACATCTTCATTGAACTAGTAATGAATCGTTGCATAATTAATTAACATTTAAAACAAAAATTAAATTCAATTGAAATCTCATAATAGCCTTGAAGATAACTTCCAACTACAAGAAATCACAAAAAAGGAAACGTACGTCCATGAATCACGGCTATAATAAATTTATCTCTTGTTTTTTCAAAAAACCCAATTTACAAAAAGACTAATAAGCCCTTAGGTTAGAATTTTAAGGAAAATCAAAGAAATATTAATTAAATTCAAATCTTGTAAGATGGAGGGTGGAGATTAGGGGTGTAAAGTGTGTAACATTTTAAAGGGGTGTATAATAAAAGCCCCCTATATATATATATATATATATATGTAAGGATGGGTTCAAATGTGAACCACTTTTTCGTTGTGAACGTGAGGACAACCGAGAGCACGCAACGTGGCACACATCTTTGATAACGGTGGATGCGATCACAAATGATTGACACGATTCATGGGAGGGGTATTATTAAAGGAGGGGATTTGGACAAAGCCGCCTTTATTGACCGGATAAGTGGCTGAGATTCGTCCTCATGTTCACATCACAACCAAAATTGAGTTCACATTTGAACTTTCCTATATATATATATATATATATATATATATGATACATTGTGGATTTAATCAGTGACTAAAAAGTGAACAAATATGTAACCTCGAAAGTAGATCTAGATGCATAGTAATGAAAGACCTAGACCAAAGTGATGGTTGACCTTTTAGGATCCGTTCTAAGCCATAAGGAATTTGGTTCATAACTATTTTGGTGTGAGTTCAGGCATGGTAATTAAAGAATCGAATAGCAACTAGTGTCTGTGTATGTATATATATTAAAAAACAAAAACAAATGGTTGAGTCATGACTTTTTGCACCTTATATAACATGCAATCATATATACATACACATATATGTATTAAAACCGCACTTATGGATTGAGCATTAATTAATAAGACAACACTGTCGATAATAAAAACGAACTAAGAGTTTAAAGATACAAAAAGATGTTAGGAAATGATACAGGTGGATTGAAAATCCTTATCAAACTTACAAAAGTGAAACTCTTTTTTAGAGTCTACATCATACCATTACAAAAAGGGTAATTAAACTGCACTTTCTATAAGATATACTTGGTTAGGGGACTCCATGATTTTCTTTTGGTTGCAATGATCAAATGAAACAATGGGTTGCATCATAGATGTACAACCCCTTGATGTTTCGAGGCCAGAATCTTCTTTCATAACATCTTTGATCAAATCATTGATGGATTGGGTTGTACAAACCACTAATGATTCATCGACTCGGGATTCTATGTCCTCTTCATTGGTGCATTTTAGGGTCATGGTATGATCTTTTATTTTGGTTTCTCCTTTTGCATCCTGTTTAGGGGCTTTGCAAACTGGATGTGTCTCGAGACTTGGAATAGAAGTCGGCAAACTTTTCTCTAAGTCGATGGTTTTCTTGTTGTGATTCTTGTAAACCATGTATAATACCATTTGGAGTACGGAAAGTATGAACCCTATTATGTTCGGAAGCTGAAATTTCAAGTTTTCAAATATATGTTAATAATGTAGACTAACAAATATGTAATCCTTAACTAAAGAATGAAAATAAGAAAGTGTCACCCTAGCTTGATCGCAATTATCCTCAATTTCTACCAATGAAATGGGAAAATATGTAAACCTAGCTTGATCAGACCTTCAATATAATAATTTTGGAGTTTTATGATAGTAGTTGTGTATTGACATAAAGTACAAAAAATTAGATCAACTTCTTACTAGAAAAACTAGAAAAAAATTATATTTATACAAAATAGATATATAAATTACAATCGTATGTAATCATAAGAAATGTAATAGTTTTTGTTTTTCTAAATATTATATAAGATAATGAAACGAAATATGTAATGCTTTTATATGTACGGATCAAGTTCACTTCGTGGATGTTTTTCTCCTAAAATTTAAAATTTGTACCTAAATGCTTTTGAAGATGATATAGATAAAAGAATCATAGGGGCCTAAAATGATATAGTAAGAAGTCCAAGGGCTAAAAATGATAATAAACTTACTGCAATATAGATGTCCTTTTGAAATAAGCCATAGAGAAACCACATAATAGAACTCAAAACCAAGAAAAACGACAACCCAATTGGCATAAACTCTACACTCTTTGTTTGTATCACCTTTCTCTGCAATATATTGAAGAATATTAGATCAATTTTGCTATTTTTGGATCAACCCGACCCGACCCATTTAAACATATAAAGAAAAGATTTGGGGTATTCAAGTAAATATACCATGATGCTTAGAGGTGCTGCAAATACACTAATAGAAAAGACCAAACATATCCAACCAAGAATCTCGACTCGAGTTGGACCTTCGCTAGGTAGTGAGTCGAAAGAGTGATCACCCAAAATCCCACAAAGTTCAATGATAAAACCAGTTTCGTGGTTTGAATCTGTGACACACCATAAAAGTTAATGACAAGACCGTTCTCAGGTTCCTAATACTTTTATACATTGAACACCGTAAAACTTCATTATTTGTTGCAAAAACGTTGATTATTACTATAATCGGCATATATAGAATGCAAAATATGTCAAAAAAAAACATTAATACACTATTTTATATGACTTAGTATTTAAAATTATTACAATAAGTTGAAAAGACGTTTTTGATGTCTTACAAGTTTTATAAGACAATCATGAAATAAAGTGATGTTTTTATTAATCTTTTTATAACATATGATAACAAACATCTTTATATACCTATATAAGACACACACTATTTCGGTCTATAAACATTAAGTCATATAAAATAGTTTTTTTGGACATGTAAAATAAACCTTAACGTTCTTGGGGGCATAAGCAATGTATATTGCAATGTAAAGAGTCTCGATGACACAACCAACTGCATTAATCGTGATGAGAAGGGTAGCGTCGGTTTTAAGTGAGGCATAGTATATCCAAATCATCGAGCTAAAGAGAGCCACACATATGGTAACGATTGAAATCCTTCGGTCGATTTTTGCTTTAGATCCTGTAAAACGTTGGCCTGCATGCGTTCGTCAATCGATGTAATTGATTTAAAATACTGTTTTCTTTTTAAATTTAAAAAAAATTCTTTTTAATGAACATATGAATAGTAATGACTTACGCAGGAGCAAGAAACACCATGAAGGATATAACATTTCCTGCGTGCAAAGAGAAAATAATTAATTTCATGATTTTATCTAGATTAACAATTTTTGGTTAATTAATCAATAATAAGATATCTATAACTAAAAAAATTAATAACAACCAAATAATTAAATATTTTTTAGTGGTTTACTGATTTGAAAAATAAGGGAATTATTTTACTCTTCCTTAGAATATTAAACAACACAAAAAATATATACACGATATATATCAATAAATAAATGAAAATGAAGCTTTTGTTTATATTGGGACAATGATTGACTCTGATTAGGTGACTACGTAAAAACTTTTCTGTAATCATAAAATAAAAATTAATATACATTTGTTATAATAACTAAAAAAAATATCAAACAATAAATTTAATATATTAAAAATTGTAGGGTTTTAGTTACCTATATATGAAACCCAAACTTAACAAATAAATTATTTGGAGTAAGAGGGTTTCTTTCCTACTTATTAAAAAGAGTAAAAAATACAACAAATTTAAGCCTCTTATTTAATTTAATTATTGCTTAGAAATAAACAAAAGAAAACTGATAATTATATTAAAATAAAAACAAGAAATTGAGTTGAAGTAGAACCTAAAATCCCAAAGTAAAAGTCAAAGGATGTTGAATATTGGAGAAAATTGTCATTTGAAAACTTGAGAAATGAAATATGGAATTAATTCCTTTTTCTCCAATAACAATCACAACATAGGAATCACCTGGGAGGTTGCCATATTTATAGCTAGACTACATATATAATTAAATAATGGATTAATTTGGTGTTAATTAATTAATTATTTTGAAGTAAACAGGTGCAGCGAATATCCATATTTTTTCTTCAGAGTGGGGTATGATTTGGATGCAATAATACAATATGTTTAATTAATTTATGATGTTATATATTCTTGGTATTTTGACCACCCAGCCTAACAATTAATTAAGCACCATATAATTTATTTATCTATTTAAAGATTAAAGAAAATTTTATTACAGACTGGAATCACAATATCAACGGCGAAGAACTACATATTCATATTGATTTCACACATAATAAATCTGCAAGTTTCAGATTTTATTCTAAAACTTAGAGCTTTGTGATTCCAGAACAAACATAGTTGTCATCCAAAAGTTTTTCCTAAAAATTGGATTTTGGCACTTATCCCATAAACGCACCCCACAATTAACCTTATACCCATCTCCTCTCCTTTTTTGACCAACCCCGTTACACCGTTTTTTAATTTTCTTTGTCGTCTATATAAAAGTCTTTTTAACAGCTCTTATAACGGTTTTTTGGGAGATGGTTTGCAAAGAGGGAGAGAAATGGGTATAAGGTTAATGTTGGGGTGCCTTCATGGGCATAGGTGCCAAAATCCCTAAAAGAAGATAGTTATAACGTATAGATGGTTTTTGAGTGAGGCTCTTTCGTAAATTTTTTTGTTTAATTTTGGTTTTTTATGTAAAAATGATTTTTGCACGTATTTTCCCATTCTGATGAAGCTGTTTCATGTATTTTTCTTATTCTTATAAAACATTTTCAATGTTACATTAAAAACACAAATTAAACAATTTCATATTAAAATTTTCGTAAATGTAGCCAATGAATCTACGGTTTGCACACCTTGTATTCAATTTACCTTAAGTGATGTGACGTGTTTCAAGAAAATGGCATGGTTGTATAATTCCAAGTCTCTCTCTCTCTCTCACTCCCTCTCTCTCTCTCTCTCCCTCCCTCCCTCCCTCCCTCCCGCCCTCCCTCCCTCCCTCTCCAAAATTGCAATTTGGTCCCTTTTATTGTTGACCGCCGGATTAAATTATCAAGGGCTATGATGGGTGCTCAAGTTGTGAAAGAAATAAAGAGTGTGTATTTGATGACCTCTCTCTCTCTCTCTCTCTCTCTCTCTCTATATATATATATATATATATATATATATATAACTGGGTTGTAAAATAACTTTCCTATATATATATATATATATATATATATGAAGGTAATACTTAACTTTACCTTTATAATTTTTTGTTATAAAGGTTCAGTAAAATTTCGTACTTTCAAAATATTTTGTACGAATTTTCGGTGTTATTTGTAATCTGACCTTTCAAATTTTCAAAAGTGTCTTAAGGAAAAAAAATTTAATAACATTGACTATAAACTCAGTGACCAATATTTTTTTTTGAACAGCTAAACTTTTATTACCAACCCAAAGTAGGAAACAAAAATCCACAAGCATAAGAAAACAACAAAAGCAAAAGGCAGGGATAGCCCCTAAGCTGCATATAAATAACGACAGCAACAGTAGCAAAAGAAAATTGAAAAAGCAGCCAACAAGGAAGATCGGCATAAAAGAGACGACGAGAGTCAGTTTGCGAGAATCAAACCAGGATGTAGTCAGTCCTAATATGCTTCTTCCAAGCGACTTTTCCAAAGGTTGACACGTGAACCGTATTTCCCGCGCAGCAGCCCTAATCCACTGAATCCACTACTTTTGGAAGCGAATGCAAGCTACGATGTTGCCTTCTTGACACCGAACTTATATGTCGTACGGGTTAGACATCCATGAACTTAGGTCTCCGGAGAATTCTTTGTCCCTTCGCGAAATCCACTCGAAAGTTTTGATTTGGAATTCGGCAGAATCAAGCCCTAGTTGTTGTTATCACTATTTACATTTTATGTCGTACCGGGTTCTTATTCATATATTTAAAGTTTAATTAAGTACTTTAATATCACGCAAGGTCGTACCTGGGGAGGGCAACACAATTGTATGCCTAGGGCCTCAAAATATTATGGCCCAATTTTCTTTTTCGGCGTATAGTTATAGTATAAAAAGAGTTAATATTTTCAAGATACTTAAAAAAATTAGAGACAAAAGGAAGTTGGTAGACAATAATGAGCCAAAAACATATAACTAATTACATTAGAGATAAAACCTTGATAATTTTATTTAGAAAACCTAATTAAGCCTTATTGGTTAATGTCATTTGTCTATTTATTTAGAAAACCTTGATAATTTTATCTATATTGATCTCTCATCGAGTCTATCAGTTACTTCCTCTGTATAATTTTTTTTGTATTAAAATAACACATATTTATTGTTATGAACTAAGAAAATTCCGACCTTTAAATTTTTTTACCAATCATTATAGATTTGTAGATATCTCTATATTTTAGGACTTAAAAATTATCCTTGTTTTTTAATACATTATATTATTGGTTGCTAATTATCTTATAAAAAGTATATAAATCTCAAGTGGACTCTAGGCCATTCGTGGTTATAATAAAGAAGAATATATAAGATGGGGAAGGATCAAACGAGAAGCATATCAATTTAAGAAAAAGCGAGAAGCAATCTCAGCAAACTCATCTCAAGCCAATCATATATGCGAATGACTTTTGTGTACAAAATCACATATGATTAACAAAGGAAAAGTTCAGGTACAAAAAACATGTACAAAATCATATATGATTCATATAGTAAATCACATGTGATTAACAACGTCAACGAGTTGCGCGACTTGCGCCGCGACCAGAGGTCGCGCGTGTGGCTTTTCTTGTGTACAAAATCACATATGATTAACAAAGGAAAACTTCAGGTACAAAAAACATGTACAAAATCATATATGATTCATATAGTAAATCACATGTGATTAACATCGTGCGCAACTTGCGCAACCTTCCCCGCGACCTGAGGTCGCGCTTGTCGTTTTTTTTCATTAAAAATCGAATCGGATGGCTGAGATTGCTCCTCACCTTTTCTTAAAAAATTATATTTTTCATATGAACCTCCCTCTATATAAGATTTATTTCCTCGTAACTTATTATTATTTCTTATATTCAATCTTTTTACTAATGAAAAAATAACTTCTTTTTCATACTTATTGGGTACCCTTGATTTTACATATGCCCAAGGCCCATAAAAATGTCAGAAACCGGGCACGCACTCACGGACACCCAAACATTCCTAAATACCATTTTTGTTTCTTTCGTCTTGATCCGTTTTCTAGGAATGCTTAATTAGTTTTGCAAGTCCAATTCTCATAATCATATGTTGCCCTGAGTGCCAACGGGCTTGTAGCCCAGAGTCATTTGTAGTGGTGTTAAGGTGTCTCATTTCCTTGTAGTTGTGGGTTCGAATCCCGTCGTGGACATTAATGTAGATTTAAGAGTAAATTTTAGTAGTAGGTTAGTTGGGTGTTTGTATTTTGCTGTTCAAAAAAATGTTTCCCTGTGTAATTAATAGGAATCTGTCTCTTTTAACAAAACAAAACGAATGTCTATGGTTACTTGGAATTCATGGCGAATCTTTCATGCCATCATTCAATTTCAAATCCCGACCATTGCTTTTTTTTTTTCTCAATTCTTGTATACTTTTTATAGTTGTTATTTTTTCTTTATAAAGTCGATCTATTCATTCTATTTCAACACTTGGGGAGATTGACGGCTAGAATTGGAAAGATTGTTACTTCAAAGTAGGAACTTTTTCTTAAAAAAAAACAAAACAAAACACCCTTTCATATTGCTTTTGTCCCTTGCATAATCAACTTGTGATCGTTACATAATTTAGTAGGGACATTCCTTGATCTACAAGTCAACAAAGTGTTTAGAAAAAAGTTTACATGGTGTTGGCCATGTTCTTGGGCTATTTCGTATTGAGGTTTCTCTTTTAAATTAATCTTTTCAACTTGATTTATTATATTTGTTATAAAGTTATAATTAACCACATTGTTGTGACGTACTGGTTAAGGCTTGTGGGGGAAGTGGCTAGTTAACATTTTTATCCCGGGTTCGAATCCAGACGCTTCAAGATTGTGACCACTGGGGATTAACTCCGGACAACATGTTTTAGCTGTCGGTAAAACTTGCCGGGATTAGTCGGGGAAAAGTCTCGGATACCCTTAAAAAAAACTAGTCAGTAAGCAAGATACTAACCGAAATATAGTGATCGATTGATAATCTTGTTATTAACTGAAGAATTGATTAACTAATAACTAGTTGATAAACTAGTCATTTATATATAAAAATAATTGGTTGATACGTCAAATGACAAATGCAACTGAAAAAATTATATGGTTATTCAAGATCAAAGAGAATTTTGTCATTCGTGCGATACCCTTCATTCTTTTCTTAAAAAGATTTATTTTATAGCATCAATTGTTCAAAAAGCTAAGATCTTAAGTTACTTTTCTTTAACATAATGATGGTTTACTTAATTCTTGAACGAATCTCTATGACAAAAGAAAATTTGGTCTAAAGGCATCTCAATCATCATCAAAATATAGTTTATGATGTTTAAACTTTGAAGAATTAAAAAAGATAACTTGTATCTAGAATATGCTTGTCTAATTAAGAAAAATGAATTTCAAAAAATTATCAAGTTCAAACGATATATTTGTCTAACTTAAGAAAAACGATATATACATTTTATTTTACATTAATACATAAAGTACGTTAAATTAATTGAACAATGTATTTTATCATTGCAAATGAACTTTACAGAATTTTCATTATTCAAAGCAAAAGAAATGTGTGTATACATTCTACATCTAGACTCTACACCATTTGCATGAAAAGTGGGGGAAAGACCATCGGTTAAAATGTCAAAGGATTGATTAATCAGTAAAAGAAAATTTACGCTTATCTTCCTTTGTTCCCTAGCCCTATCTGACAATCCCCAACCATTCCCCTATAGGGAACAACAGTCTTCACCACCGACGAGACTGCCACTACTGATCATGACTACTTGTTCAGTTGTTTGATTTCTATTCATATTTCGAGTTCTACATATGCAAATACGGCTCTAACTCCTGGCTCTTTCCTCTTTGATTTCTGCCATGTTTTAAGTTCGTTTTGATTTCTATGATTCATATTTAAAGACTCCTAGTTCCATATTTATAGTTTTTATTTCGACACTTGTTTAAACTTTCTCTCGCATATTTTTCTATAATCTACAGGTGATTTCAATTTATATATATCCGTATGTATTTTGGACAAAATGTTGATACCGATAACGCTGATCAGTCCATATATAGTTGTTTGTCAATTCAATATATAATGTGAGGGGCATGCCTAACTTACTCAATGGTTGTGGCTATAGGAACGCCGCATGCTTCGAACCTAGGACCATTCAATTTTTGACAAACACTAGCTCCACTATTACCGATTAAACTACGCACCATTCAATTTTTCCATATATATTTGTTGATTTGGGGCTTGTTCTACCTCTAATCATAAAAATTTATGTATTTTAACTCCTGTAAACCGTTCATTTGCAAAGTTGAGAATCATGTAAAGTAAAACATGTGCCTTTCAATAAAATAAAATAAAACATGTTTTTCTAAAAGGTAACTTTTAGTACTAACTCAAATAATTTAGTATTTTAATAAATAAATTATAACACTTTTAGTACCTAAAGTTTTAACTATTATGATGGTGACCACTTTTCCATGAAAATTTGAAACAAAAGTTAGTCTTGGTCTTCAGGCAATTGTTTGCCATCGGTTTAAAACTTTGAATGAAAACCCCAGAACCGTAGATTGCTTAAAGAAATAAAAGGAATCTTGATGGTGAATAATCAAGAATAATTATGAGTCACTTTTAAATTAAAAATCAACGGTTGTTCTTTATCTTTGGATTCAGCCAAATTTAGCAATGGTGATTTCAACTTCTCTTTGTTGTATTTTAAAGCATTTAGTTTATAGGATGTTTAAAAAAAGTAAGGGTTCAAATAAATTGTTTATCAAGCAAAAAAGAGTTAAAAATAGTCATATCTAAAATTGTTGCATAAGTTGATATGTCGTTTTTAGGCGTTGTAAAAAGGTTTTTAGAAGAATTTTTTTAATAAAACCTATCAACTACTTTGTAGGACACTATTTAAAAAATGTCTTATAAACACAGCTGTCTTCTAAAAAAATGGGTTTATAGGACACTTCTTAAAAATGTTATATAAAATTAGCTGATACGACACTTATTTTGAAAATGTACTTGAAATTTTTGTTATGACGTTCAAAAGTGTCTTATAAACTTAATGTATCACTTTTAGATAGGACGTTTTCTACTTGGTCCTAAAAACTTAGGTACCATATTTATTAGGATGCTTATTTTATTTTAAGCATCCTAGCTATAAACTCAACTTTGTTGTAATGAAACTAATAAAGTTCATAATTTTGCCTCAAATTTAGAAAGAAAAATTCGATAAGCCTAGAGCATTTTTCTGTTAAGCTTGTCCGTTATTTGGAGAAACAAATAATGTATCTTAAATTAGATAAAATGATTTAATATTGCTAATCAAAGCTTAGGTTTATTTTGTCAAGACTTATAACGAGCATGGTTATTAAACTATTCAGGCCAACGTACGCGTGTATTCAGCTTGTAAGTTGCTACTTTGATTTTTAAGCAATGGATCGTTTGCTACGTTTTGAAAAGCGAATGAGATCTCTGGAATATATTATGATGAAAAAGAAAATAATCATTTGACAGAAAAGCAAATGAATCGTCAAAAAAATACATAGCCATGTTTGTATATATGCTTCAATATAAATTTTCGTTGTTTTTAACGTGGAAGTTCTTAGTTTGAAGTTTGTGGTATCAACTTTTGATCTGCCTCATAAGAACCATCATTGACAAATGCCATTGTTCTTCAACTTTTATATAAAAGATTTGGTGTTGAATTTTCATTTTCAGTGTTGAAGAATATTTGCATTAATTTTCTATTACTAGTTTACAATGAAATTTTAGATCTCGATGTATAGCATGAATATATAACTTATTTACTTATAATTAGGTTAATATGAACTAGTATTTAATTTGTAAGTGATCAAATAAATTAAGCCTAAGTAAATTATTTTTTTATTGATATTTCTTATAATCAATATATAATACATTCAGACAAATGTTGATGGATCAAAAAGTACTTGATTTGTTTAGATCTATTTTAAAAAATTTCAAGCCTAGTTATTGAGTTTAGTTACTAGTTTGAAGCAAAGGTAGACAAAGTGATTGGTCCTCTCATAATTGATTCATGTATTAATATATCTTTTAAAAGGAAAAATCTTAACTGATTTTGACATGTTTAACCAGTTGTTGAAATTTAATCTTTTTTATAATATTATATTATTTATTTGCACAGTATTAAGCATGTAATAATTATGACATTATTATTAAATAGTAAACTATTTTCTCTAAAACATTTTTAGTCAAATTTAGTAAATTTGGTAAAACATGGAATATTATTTAATTAATTCAAATAATCTTTTAATTACTTGATTCTAAATAATGATAAAAAAAATCTTATCAATCATCCTCACCTTAATCAGTTTGAAAATAAATGGTTTCTTAAAAATATGTGGTTCCTTAAATCCTTTAACCGGTTCTATTTCTCTATCTCTAAATTTTCAATTGAAAGTTTTACCAGCCGTTAAAAAAAACGTTTATATTCAATAAGAATTTTCGTGAGGATGGCGCCTTTAAGGTTAAGGTAGATCAAGAACTGCAAATTAAGTCGCTCAACGTGTTTGTAGCCGAATTCCACCGCTTTGAAGGGTATTTAAAGTTTTTTAGTTCATTTAAAAAGATTTTTCGGTTTTTTGTCTGATTTGAAGTATTCTTTTCAGCTTTTGTTTGATATCTCTTATGTTTTATAATATCTCAGAACACTCCTTATGAGCCTTTCAATCTTTCATATCTTAAACGAAATCATACTTGTGAATATACGCTGGGTGCAAAGGAGCCACTGCAAAATGGAAGATTCTTACATGCAGATGTTTCCTGCAAAATCTGTCGCTAAATAAGTAATTCGTCATAAAACCGTCACAGGATTTTTTTTGTTGATTCGTGGCTATTAGTTTTCTTGAAAAACATCAAATTCTATTGAATCACTGGTATTTTTTAGGTAATCCATCGATAACAGTTACAAAAATTTTCTGGATTATCTTGTGGGTAAAACTCATTTGTTTTGTAGTGAGCCCTCACAAACATACACAGGTCCCCCCCCCCCCCTCTCCCCGATTTATATTTCATTCATAATTCAACATTTCTTCTATCATCTTTTTAAATTACTGTGAAAATCATTAAACAGTCGTTTGAAACCAAAATTTCTCAAGTCACCTGTAAATCAAATAATTTAACGCATCTAATTCATAACTCAAACCCAATTTATCATTATTTTGCACACCATTTATTGACTTTCGAACTAACAATCACAGATATTAAAAAAATACATAAAAGACAAAAATAAAATAAAAATATTGTGGTTTGATGACGTTGGTTACGTCGTCCACCAAATTAAGTGATCCAACTGTCACCAATACTTGGTGACCGTCACTAAAGAATTTGGTATTGCGGTCTATCCACATAATGGGGTTGAAGACGACACTTTGATGCATCTCGCTGTCACGTTAAATAATCCCAAAATCATAAAATCCGTTGTACTTAATTAAATTAGGTGGAGGATTTATTTAATAAATATATGTATTTATAATTAATATTAATACATGTGAGTGGGAGTAGCAGCCTTTTGCTTACTGAGTGTAACTCACACTATGTAATTAGGTTTCATATAAGGGAATTATAAAGGGGGGTGCTAAATACACCGAAAAGTTAAATGGATACATCGAAATTTGTGAAAATCTGGTAAAATTAGTGAGTCATGGCTGATGGGTGATGGCCGATGGGTTTAATAGATGTGTGTGGGTTTGAATTCTAATATTACATATTTAGCCCCTGAACTCTTTAATATTTTATTTACGTTTTAGTTATATATGATGTATCGGCTAAAATATGTAAAAAAAATAGGTTTTAATTTTAACAAATTACGTCATTATATTCGTATCGTCGATACGATTGAAATGAGCCTAATATTGAATATTTTTTGACGTCGTTAACCTTACATATTAGGCCCTTAAATGTAGAACTTATAACGTTTATTCACTTTATACCTTTACTTTTCAATATTTTGTTTTACGGTTTAGTCATATATCGTTTATTGACTAAAAGACGTTAAAAAATACGTTTTAATTTTAACAAATTACGTCATTATATATGTATCGTCGATACGATCGAAATGAGCCTAATATTGAATATTTTTTGATGTAATTATTTTATTATATACTATATACGCTTCAACCGACCTGAATCCTATACATATTTTTAAATTTACATATTAGCCTCCTAAACTTAAAATATTTATTCAATATTAGGCTCATTTCGAATGTACTAAGTGTACGATTATAATGGCGTAATTTGTTAAAATTAGAACGTGTTTTTTTATCATGTTCCAACCAATATACGAGACATGACTAAAATATAAAATGAAATATAAAAAACTAAAAGTATAAAATGAATAAATATTATAATTTTAGGGGTTAAAATGTAGTTTCTACAAATGATTACAACATTTTAATTTGTTAAAATTAAAACGTATTTTTTTAACATGTTCCAACCAATATTCGAGATATGAGTAAAACATAAAATGAAATATAGAAAAGTAAAAGGTGTAAATTGAATAAATATTTTAAGTTTAGGAGGCTAATATGTAAATTTAAAAATATGTATAGGATTCAGGTCGGTTGAAGCGTATATAGTATATAATAAAATAATTACATCAAAAAATATTCAATATTAGGCTCATTTCGATCGTATCGACGATACATATATAATGACGTAATTTGTTAAAATTAAAACGTATTTTTTAACGTCTTTTAGTCAATAAACGATATATGACTAAACCGTAAAACAAAATATTGAAAAGTAAAGGTATAAAGTGAATAAACGTTATAAGTTCTACATTTAGGGGCCTAATATGTAAGGTTAACGACGTCAAAAAATATTCAAAATTAGGCTCATTTCGATCGTATCGACGATACGAATATAATGACGTAATTTGTTAAAATTAAAACCTATTTTTTTTTTACATATTTTAGCCGATACATCATATATAACTAAAACGTAAAATAAAATATTAAAAAGTTCAGGGGCTAAATATGTAATATTAGAATTCAAACCCACACAACTCATCAGCCATCAGTCATCAGCCATGACTCATTAATTTCACTAGACTTCACAAATTTCGAAGTATCCATTTGACTTTTCGGTGTATTTAGCAAATAATCAGGTGCATATAGCACCACCCATGGACCCCCTTGCTAAGTCAATGGATTATTTGTGTGAGTACACAGGTGGGACCCAGTACAAGGGGGTCTACATTTATGTGAGAGGAGGAATGGTCAAAGGGGGTCTACTTATTATGTAATAGAGGGAAAGTATTAGATAAAATATATTGCTTATTTGGTAGCAGTTTAATGGGTTTAATGTGACTCACAGTTTATTTAATTAGTTATATATATTTGTATGATAATGAATTAATGTTACAAAAGATAGCTTATTCAGTAAGCTTTTAAGAGAAAGTTTTATTACAAGACATCAAGTCAAGTATGTTAATTAAAAAGTACACTTCTTAAATCTATGAAAAAACATCCCAAATAAAACATTTCCCAGTTTATACAGAATTACAGATAGAATAAGAGCATCTACAGTGGTGGAACCTCCAAGAACCTCACTTTCCGTATTTTTCCATGCCACATCATTGTCATCTCAACAAACGAAAAACCTCTTTAAAACCCTACAATGGAGATTCTTACAAAAACCTCACTTCCTTTTTCTTATTTATAACATAAATTTTAGAGTAAATTACGGATTTGGTCCCTGTGGTTTGGGAGTTTTTATGGATTTGGTCCCTAAACTTTAATAATTACAGATTTGGTTCCTGTGGTTGGCAAATTCTTTTGGATTTGGTCCTTGTGGTTTACAAATTTTATTGGATTTGGTCCTTATGGTTTGAAAATTCTATTGGTTTTGGTCCCTGCCTATTTACACTACCAAGGACCAAATCCAAAAGAATTTGCAAACCATAGGGACCAAATCCGTAATTACTGAAGTTTTGGGACCAAATCCATAAAAACCCCCAAACCACAGGGACCAAATCCATAATTTACTCTAAATTTTGTTTATGTAAATTGTTATATAACCGAAAAGGAAAGTATTACAAGAACCTGGGTTCTTGTTCAAGCACCCGGGTTCCAATAAGAACATGTGACTAGACAAGAACCTCTGTCCCACAGTAGAGGTTCTTGTAAAAACCCCAATAAGAACCTCATGAAGAACCTCCATTGTGGATGCTCTAATCACGCAAACAATTTTATCTATACATGACTTAATAAAAAACTAATCAAACAGTTTCATAGTGTCATAAAAATATCAGAGTTAAATTAAAACTGAAATATCTTGTAAAATAAGAATTTTAGATTTGTTCTCTTTATCTTTTGTTGATCTATTTTGTATTTCCTTTTAATAACGTAGAATATTTTTAAATAGCTAACTAAAAACTCTTAAGTAATGATTGCTCTCTTTTTGTTTTTTTATTTCTCTCTTTTTTTAAACAAAAAGTAATTCTATTAAGTGGAATTAAACATAACGGCCGAATTTTCAATTTGTTCTATATTGCCAAGGATGTAGGCTTTGTTTGGCAAGCATAAGCTAGCTTATAAGCTAGCTGATAAGCTAGCTTATAAGCTAGTCCATCCAAACATGTAACAGGAAGTTAGCTTATCAGCTAGCTTATAAGCTAGCTTTTTGAAACGCTACTTTGAGTAGCTTATGAGGAGCTTATTGTAGCTTTTTCCAATTATACCCTTATTAATATTAAGAGTGAATTACGGATTTGGTCCCTGTGGTTTGATGGGTTTTACGGATTTGGTCCCTAAACTTCATTTATTATAGATATGGACTCAAGGTATGTCATTTTATAACGAATTGGTCCCTCCTTTTAACTGCCATCCATTCCCTCCGTTAGGCTTGAGGGCATTCTCGTCCTTTTCCATTTTTTGTCTTTATGTGAGGGACCAAAACCGTAAAAACCACACAAACCACAGGGACCAAATCCGTAATAATTCCTGGAAAAATAAAAAAAACTTATTTTTCATACTTAAATTAATTAACTATTATATTTTAGCATGCATTAATTATTATACTTTATGCTTAATATTATGTTTAGACATCTTTTCTTTCAAATAAAAATACTACTACAAATATTTATTTATTTTACTTCGAATTTATTAAAGTACTTAATTATTATATTTTGATATACATATATACATATATATATATATATATTAATTGCTATACTTTAAGTTGAGTTTAATATATAATATATTTTATTTCTAAAAAAAGTATGTATTACGTATATACACACATATTTTTTTTCATGTATTGACATTAATTTTGGTATATTTTTCTCACATTGTCTTTTTGGTATAATTTATTTTAGTTGATTTTTGTATACATTATAGTAAACAATATTAGCTTACAGATTTTAGGTGCATTTTTTTCTCACAAATTTAAGATAACTTATATTTTTCGGGTGAAATAAATTACAAAAGAAGCACAATTTGTGAGAAAAATATAAGTTATCTTAAACTTGTGCTTTTTGAGAAAAATATAATTATGTTTTTTGTGCAATTTATTTCATCCGAAAAATATAAGTTATCTTAAATTTGCGAGAAAAAAATGCACTTAAAATCTGTAAGTTAATATTGTGCTTTTTGTGTAATTTATTGTGCCAATATTGTGCTTTTTTTGTAATTTATTTGAGAAAAATATAATTGTGCTTTTTGTGTAATTTATTTGTGTAATTTATTTGAGAAAAATATAATTGTGCTTTTTGTATAATTTATTTGAGAAAAATATAATTGTGCTTTTTGTGTAATTTATTTGAGAAAAATATAACTGTGCTTTTTTGTATAATTTATTTCACCAAAAATATAAGTTATCTTAAATTTGTGAGAAAAAAATGCACCTAAAATCTGTAAGCTAATATTGTTTACTAATGTATACAAAAATCAACTGAAATAAATTATACCAAAAAGACAATATGAGAAAAATATACCAAAATTGATGTCAATACATGAAAAAAAATATGTGTATATGTACGTAATACATACTTTTTTTAGAAATAAAGTATATTATATATTAAACTCAACTTAAAGTATAGTAATTAATATATATATATATATGTATATCAAAATATAATAATTAAGTACTGTAATAAATTCGAAGTAAAATAAATAAATATTTGTAGTAGTATTTTTATTTGAAAGAAAAGATGTTTAAATATAATATTAAGCATAAAGTATAATAATTTATGCATGCTAAAATATAATAGTTAATTAATTTAAGTATGAAAAATAAGTTTTTTTATTTTTTCAGGAATAATTACGGATTTGGTCCCTGTGGTTTGTGTGGTTTTTATGGTTTTGGTCCCTCACATAAAGACAAAAAATGGAAAAGGACGAGAATGCCCTCAAACCTAACGGAGGGAATGGATGGCAGTTAGAAGGAGGGACCAATTCGTTATAAAATGACATATCTCGAGTCCATATCTGTAATAAATGAAGTTTAGGGACCAAATCCGTAAAACCCACCAAACCACAGGGACCAAATCCGTAATTCACTCTAATATTAATTATTAAATTCAAATATACCCTTTTTGGTCATTTTACATACTCATAAGCTAGTTTTTGCCAAACATAATTTGTTCAACAGCTAGCTTATCAGCTACTAGCAAGCTTATCAATTAACAGCTAGCTTATCAGCTATCCGCTAGCTTATCAGCTACCAGTTAGCTTATAAGCTACGCTTGCCAAACATAGCCGTAGTCTAGGCAAAGCCTATATGAACCTTTCCAAAAAAAAAAAAAACATAATGCTTCCAAAAAGAATATATGTATATATTAAGTGTTGTGGTGGAGTGGATAAGGTTTAGGGATGTGTACTGTATAGTGTCTAAACTGGGTTCGAATTCTCTATACACAACATGTGGACATTTACAAAGGGGCATGTTTTAGCCCTAATTTTGCCGAGGATTAGTCGGGTTATAGGCTCCGACACCCTAACAAAAAAAGTTTATATTCAGACTGAGTGAATAAAACTTTGTTCAGTATAAATAAAGCATAGGCAATGAAACATAATTTGTGAACGTGAGGATCAACAAAATCATGCCACACCAAAAGGAGTGTTAGCCTAGTGGTAAGGCTTGGGAACTGCATAGTGGTGAACCCGAGTTCGAGCCCTGGGGACGCATTCTGGAGGGTAATTGATGTGTATACCCAAAGCCCCACCCCCACTTTGCACAAATACCCTTGAAAAGTCGTTATAAGGACCGTTATGCACATTGCGCCGTTATAACGGCCCAAAACGCCGTTATAACGGCGTTTTGGACCGTTATAACGGCGTTTTGGGCCGTTATGGTATGGGTATGTGTGCAAAGGGGAGCACCGTTATGGGTATAGCCGCCAAAATCCCCATTCTGGAGGTACGGGGGCTTCGACCCCGGGCTGCATGCTTTAGCAGTCGGGCTTCGGCCCAAAATTGCCGAGGATTAGTCTGGGCCCAATGTGGTGTGGGATACCTCTTCCAAAAAAACAAAATCATGCCACGTGTTTATATTATGTTCACAATAAAAGATCAGTTTTCATTGACCATATATATATATATTATCAAATATATATTTAATTAAAGTGAAAAATATATATATATTTTTAAAGTTTATGCATAAAAGTACTAATTTAATTTATAAATAACTATTGGATATGGTTTCTAACAAATTCTGTAAGTTTGTGGGGTTCCAACTCAAAACCAATTGGCAATGAATGGAGTAGCCCAGGACCCTTATAAGCACATTACAAGTTCACTTTGTGTCCGATGTGGGACATTGCTCAACACGCCCCCTCACGTGTGGCGTTCTTTTAGCCTAACACGTGGATACATTGGGTTACGTGGAGTCCGTGCGGTATTTTGACCAACCACGGGTGAACCTTGCTCTGATACCATGTAAGTTTGTGGGGTTCCAACTCAAAACCAATTGGCTATGAGTGGAGTAGCCCAGGACCCTTATAAGCACATTACAAGTTCACTTTGTGTCCGATGTGGGACATTGCTCAACACGCCCCCTCACGTGTGGCGTTCTTTTCAGCCTAACACGTGGATACTTTGGGTTACGTGGAGTCCGTGCGGCTTTTTGACCAACCACGGGTGAACCTTGCTCTGATACCATGTGAGAATATGTGGAACCCCACGTGCGGCTTTTTGACCAACCACGGGCTTTTTGACCAACCACGGGTGAACCTTGCTCTGATACCACGTGCGGCTTTTTGACCAACCACGGGTGAACCTTGCTCTGATATCAGAGCTTAGTTAGCTTCCTTCCTAAGCTTTCTCTTTCTTTCGCAACCGTCGACTCTAGGGCCGGCTACCTCCTCCATCTTCCGCCTATCACCATCTTCTACTTCTTCTTTTCTCGCCGCCGCAACACCATCGTTGCTGCCGCCCCGCCGCTGCAGCACCATCGTTGCTGCCGCCCCGCCGCTGCAGCACCTCCGCTGCTGCCGCCCCGCCGCTGCAGCACCTCCGTTGCTGCCGCCCCCCGCTGCAGCACCTTCACTGCTGCCCCCTTCCGCTGCAGCCCTAACGCCGCCGCTCTGCTGCTGCAGCACCAACGCCGCTGCCTAGCCACTGCAGCACCGCTGCCTTTTCCGTACCGTCGTTGTCGTACTGTTGTCCATCCCTCAATGGACGCTAGAATCAATCATTACCAGCACCAGTCGTCGATACCTCGATACGGCTGGGTGTATATTCCTCCGCCGACACAGGCTCGCCAACAGCACCCATCGGCCCAGTGGCAACAACAGTTTACCGGGCTGCTTGGTCCAGTGTCGCAGCATTATCAACAGCATCGATCGCAACAGAATGCTACAGCATTCTGGCAGCATTCGCCCACTGCTGCAACAAAGAACAATTCTTCGACGGAATGGTATATGGACACCGGGGCGACCGACCATGTGCACGCAAATGCAGGTATTCTAAACTCTATTCTTGATAAGCATGATACTCGTTCTATCTTAGTCGGTGATGGATCCCAAATGCCTGTAGTGACCACCGGCCATGCCTCCTTCCCCCTTAATAACCCGTACCGTCCATTACATCTTCACAACATCCTTATCTCTCCCACTATAATTAAAAACCTAATTTCTGTCCGTCAATTTACTCGTCAAAATAAAACCTCCATTGAGTTCGATAGTTTTGGCTTCACTATTAGAGACTACAAGACCCGACGCCCCCTAATCCGCTGTGATAGCGATGGGCCTCTTTATCCGGTCAACTCACCAAACCCGCAAGTTCTCCTCTCCACCACTCAATCCACATGGCATCAACGACTTGGTCATCCCGGAGACCAAGTCTTGAAGTCATTAGTTTCAAATAATTTTATCTCTTGCACTAGTGATAAACTTGGTGTTCTTTGCAATTCTTGTCAAATTGGAAAGCACACCAAACTTCCTTTCGTTGACTCCAACACTGTTGTCTCCCATGCGTTTGACATAATCCACTCTGATGTTTGGACCTCTCCCATTCCTAGCGTTAGTGGTCTACGTTATTATGTCATCTTCCTAGATCACTTCACACATTACTTGTGGGTCTTTCCTCTTAAACAAAAATCTGAAGTTTTTTTCAAAATTTCAAGAATTTTTCTATCATGTCAAAACCCAATTCAACTCTACTATTAAATCTTTCCAATGTGATAATGGGGGGGAATATAACAACAAACAATTTCATGACTTCTTTGCTTTACATGGAATTCAATTTCGTTTCTCGTGCTCACATGCTCAACTGTAAACCCGCCCGCACCCCGGCGGAACCCGGTCACAAATTAGGCGCAGATGGCCCTCCTGTGGCTGATCCCACGTTATATCGCAGCCTTGCCGGGGCTCTTCAGTATCTCACGTTCACCAGACCGGATATTGCCTTTGCAGTTCAGCAGATCTGCCTTTATATGCATGACCCTCGAGAGCCCCACCTCCATGCTCTCAAACGCATCCTACGATACATACGGGGCACATTGACTCACGGTCTTCAGCTCCATGTCTCCCCCTCTTCAGATCTTATTGCCTACACTGATGCAGATTGGGGGGGATGTCCTGCCTCTCGCAGATCTACTTCCGGTTATTGTGTCTTCTTAGGTGACAACCTTGTGTCTTGGTCATCTAAACGTCAAGGTGTCATCTCGCGCTCTAGTGCCGAAGCGGAATATCGTGGAGTCGCTAATGCCGTTGCCGAGACTAGTTGGATCCGAAATCTCCTTCGCGAACTCCACAGACCACCTACCAAAGCTACCATTGTTTATTGTGATAACGTGAGTGCGGTTTACATGTCCTCCAATCCGGTTCAACACCAACGCACGAAACATATAGAGATTGATATTCACTTTGTTCGGGACAAAGTTGCTATCGGCCATGTTCGAGTTCTTCACGTCCCATCAAGCTCTCAATATGCCGATATTTTTACAAAGGGGTTATCTACATCATTATTTCTTGATTTTAGATCCAGTTTGAACGTTCGAAATCCGGATGTTCAAACTGCGGGGGGATGTTAGTAAATGTATTGTATTTATTTATTCTGTATTTAGTTAGTCGTAGCCCGGCCCATGGCCTTTTGTGTTTTAGGGTTTCATTGTTGTATTTATACCGGTTGTAATGACTCTTTTGAATTCAAGGAAAATCATTCCTCTTTAAATTCTTCTTTAATTATACGTAATAAAGAATACATAACAATGGATAAGGGCGAGTAATTAAAACATACCATAATTTTTTTAGGTATTTTTTAATTAAAAAGGTTCAATAATTTTTATATTTTTATTTTCTCACGTTTATGTCAATTATATTGTTTTTCTTAAACCAAATTATTACTAACATTTTATCAACTTATTATTGCTATTAATCTTAATTAATTTAAGTTATAAAATATAAAGTTTGTAATCAATGAGCATTTGTGTTATGCTATATAGAGTTAATAATGGTTTAATGATTAAAATTTTAGTTCACATTCGATTTAACGTCAAAGTTTTTTCTTTAACAATTTTACCATAAAGTTTGAATTTGTTATGATTTAATCCTTAAAGTTACACCTTCTTTTTTGGTTTAAACATTAAAGTTTTTTACAAATGATTTAACTCTTAATTTTTTGTTAAAAAATGGTTTAACTCCTTAAGTTTTGTTATGTTTCAAATAAAACTCACATGTATAATAAAGTAAATAGGGTAAAAAAAAAAAACATACAAAACTTGAGAAATTAATCAGTTTTTACAACAAAACTTTAAGGCTTAAACCGTTTAAAAAAAGCTTTAAGGTTAAAATCATAACAAATTTAAAACTTTTTGGTAAAATCGAATAAAAAAATTTAATGGTTAAACCATTATTTACCTTATTATATAAATTCAAAAAGGAAAATTGCAATTGGTAACAACATATTTTCACTTCATTTTTATTTCTATTTCTGTTATTATACAAGAAATCGTTGCTAACAAATACGTATTTTCCAAAAATAATTAAAGCATGAAAAAAAAATCACACGGTGACAAAGTTAAATGATTCTTATAACATAGTTTAAAAGTTAAAATGTTTTTATAAAACTTTAGTGAAAATTTAAATTTTTTCTTTTTTGGAAGAGGTATCCCAGACCACATTGGGCCAAGACTAATCCTCGACAATTTTGGGCCGAAGCCCAACTGCTAAAGCATGCAGCCCGGGGTCGAAGCCCCCGTACCTACGGAATGCGTCCCCTAGGGCTAGAACTCGGGTTCACCACTATGTAGTGCCCAAGCCTTACCACTAGGCTAACACTCATTTGGTATGAAAAATTTAAATTTTTGTAACTCATTTTAGAATCCGGTAACTAGACGATAAATAAAGTTTTAGCCTTTCAAAAATATAAAAGTGTGATAACATACTTCTCTATTTTGTATAATTAATAAATAAAAATTTTGAGGAACTCGTTAAATATTAACTATTTTACAAGTATATCCTATAGTAGGTTTTCACTAACCTTGAATTGATCAAAAAGGTCACAACAAGAATAAGGGGATACCCCTAGCAAACATCACACGGAAAACATAAAGAAGATGTAGACAAACATAGGACATGAAGCAGAACCAAACTAAAATACGGAAGCGACAAAGGGATCCAGCCTATCCAGTCTGCCAAACTAATCCAGACCGAGATTTGGGCTTGCAAGGTGCAAACTCACTTCAACTGTTAACCCCCACTGTCCCTTCCTGGTCGTCGTTCCAGCAGCTTCCGCGCAAGCCGGCACACGACTTTTGATCTTGGCCGTTATCTCGAAGCTTCTCTTGGGTTTACAAGCCACATAGCCCAATCGATTATCTTCTTTCCAGATCTTCTTTCTAGCCATTCGAAGATCCTCCTTTGAAATTCAAAGATTGTCCACCAATCTTCTTTTGGCTTTCTCAAACACCGTTCGGTTGCAATGCGATCAAATAAGATACATGAACGACGAAACCACTTCTTCCCATAGCCTCGGGATTTTATTTTAATCCCCACCTTCTCTAGTCGTGTCTAACAAACCGTGCAAAGGGTGCACGTTGCTTATATCCTTATTCGACCAGGATGCCACTGTTAACCATAATCTTTTAATCTTTTCACACGCATAGAATGCATTATTCACCGACTCTACAACCGATGAGCATCGTGGGCATAATGTAGAGTCCAAATGGATGCCCGTCTTGTGTAGAGCCTCACGCTAGGAAGTCTTCCAAAACTGAGATCTATTTTAAATTTTTAAGTGTCGTTTATCAAACGTTCACCTGATAAGCGCTTACTTGCTATGCAACCGTGCTCATTTACTTCGATGAATAACATATCTGACCATTAAAATGGATTGTTGATAAATGTTTTTACCCAATAAACATTTACCGAATAAATATCGATTATATTATGGTTCTAATAGATAAGATGTTCTACCCTTACGTATGTAATCCAATGAAGTAATTGATTAATGAAGTTCAATTACTTAAATATTTTTTTTTGTGATTCATCAGAAGGCTCTCATTTTTTTAAACCCAATTTTACTTTATTTAGTTAAACTACATATTTTAATAACATGAGAACATTTATTAAAAAGTTACTGATATTATTGCCTTTTAAGGTATAGTGATATCCAATGGGGACGATTTTATATGCCACGTTGGACAAACTATTTTCTTTTTGTGAGATTGGTGGTCGGCCACCTTTTCTTCATGAGATCGAATCACTCGTATGTTCATAAGTTCGTTAGGATTTTCTTTTTGTTATTATTATTTATTCATTTTAGTTTTTATCTATATATTTTTTTAACGGTAAGCAATTGCACATACGTTTTCGGAGTATTTAGGATCTAAAGACACCTGACTAATCCTCGTCAACCACGATCCAGCCCAATTAAGGGTACCACTATGTGACAGGCCCATGATCTGAATATCGCCACATGCTCACCACGACGTTCAAACCCAGGTAGTTAGATATACCGTCTCACTTATTCCCCCAGAATGTTACCTTATCACTGTACTAGACATGTTTTGATTTATCTAATACATTATTACTATTTCTCGACCTTTCAAAACAAATTTTCCTGCTCATTGATATTTCTCTGTATCTATCTATCAATACACATATATACAAATTTCAAATGGAAACTCGAATCTAATTGTGAACATGAGTACAGCTAAAAGCGTGTCACGTGACATATTGAGTCTGATATCATGTATTATTCGGACCGAATAACAGCCGAAAAATTGTAACTTCAATAAATCAATCATGATAAATCAGTAGCTACAACTATTGTGTGTGGTTGGAATAGAACCCAGGACAAATAAGTCACAATCCTTATTGTTAAAATCATTATTGTTTGTTGGTTAATTTTTTGTTTTTCATATATATATGATGCAATCGGCTCAGTTTTTTATTATAAATAACTTTAGAAATATAATAAAATTAAAATTAAAAGTTAAAAGTTAAAAACTAAGAAAATAACACAAACGTAGCTGTTTAATTACATCTTATTTCCATGCACTACCATTCTTTTGATTTCAACATTGATTTTAGTTCATATGCATCCTGAATTTGCAAAAACCCAAAACACAAAGATTGTATATTAATGTCTTGACTTTCAGAACATCTTGAATCGCTTAAATCGAGGTCTTAGTGTAAGAGATATGATTAAAACTTCATAGTTTTACAAATCTGTCATCATCCTAATTTTGTTTTCCTTTTCGTTTCGTCCTTCAATAATTGATATCCACTTCAAATGACGCATTTTTTTGAAAGGCAATATTAAAATAAAACTAGCAAGATGCTAGAAAATACATGGAATTTTAACGATTACTCTGAACAATACACCTAAGAATACACAAAACAAAATGACGAATCCAACCACTCTAATCAAAAAGTCGCAACCCACTTAAGGGCGTTCACCTAGTGAACTCGAAAAAATCCGACCTCGACCGTAACACTGGAAACAAAATCCATGAAACCACGAACAAACTAACATTGACCACACCATCCTACAAGGTGATGAGGAACTACTACAAATTGTTGGAAAACGATGAGATGCACCACTACCCAACTACGACCTCCTGAAAGATTCTATCCAAAACTACGATCAAACCACCCACATCACCTATAACCAAAATGGACCACGACCAAACCATCTCGAACCATTCAATTATATTCAAATGTGTATCAGTTTATATAATTAATGAGATTTTAGATTTCAACACTACCTCTTTAAAATCAAAATTTATATCCAATTTAAACTTCAACACTTTTTAAAAAACAAAAGGTAACCTTAGCATTCAACATATGAATTAAATTCTACTTAAAAGATATGATATTGTCAAAAAGAATTACATTTATTAAATGTATCATTTTGCCTTGACATGTGTTACTTTACAATGATTTCCCTATAATTGTTGATGTATCTTAAAGATCCAACCTTTTCTTATCTTTTTCAAAATGTAATATTTTGAAATTTTATTTTTCTAAATATAATAATTTTTGTACAAGGACTTATTGAATCTAGTTGCCAATTATTAGAGAGAGCATAGATAAGATTGCTAACGATTTTTTAGTGTACCCATTTTAATCCACCAAATATGTTTTTATATTGGTATGTAGTAATTAAATTGAAACATAAAAAAATAAAACAGTACTTTTAAATATGTAAACCAATATAAAAAAAACATATATATTTTAAGAGACAAAATTCACGATAAATAGTTAAAATCTAATCGATAAATTTATTTAAAATCACTTTACAAAACTTCTAGAACAGTTCTGTTAGTTGTTTCAAATTGAACTTTTCTTTTGACAATTATGAGAAAGTGACGTTTAACGAACATATATAGATATGAGTGTCATTATTGTCCATATAGCTGTGAATATGGTGTATACAATAGATGATGAGCACATCAAAAACTCGATAAATGATTTTGATTACGTTTGTTCATTCCTTTACGTTAAGTATTATTGAGGCATGTCCAGTGGCGAATCCAGAAATTTTAGTGATGGGGGTCGGAATTTAAGTAACATAGTATTATGAGAATCACTATACCACCATTATCGATTTTGAATGTACACATCTAAATAATATATATATATATATATATATTGATATTTCTAGTAAATTAACATAATAATTTTCTTGGACATCTTTTCATTTTCCTAAACAATATCTAATATTAAATTCTTAATTAATTTCAAACAAAATAAAATAATAAATATACTTGTGCTAATGATATGTAAAAAAAGAATATATGTAAATCAACCAAGACCAAAACTAAGACAGAGTGAATGGAAAAGTTTGCACATACTCAATATTTAGGGTCAATAATTTAATTATTTGTTTAACTTTGAGGGTTTTATTGTAATTATTCTAAAGCTAAGGGCCAAACTAATACAAGCTAGGGGGTCAAAACACATAAAAGCTAAAGTTTATTACATAAGAACCCATTATTTAAAATTATTTAGGAGAGGTTATGGGTCAAGTGACCCCCTTAGTTGATGGGTGAATCTGCCCACATATCTTTCCGGCTAAGGAATGGGAAATCCTTCTCCTGTTCCATGAATCCAATTTGCATTTCATGGGCATGTCATAGTTTTGTCTTCAGAACATATGACTGTTATTACAGATCGTGAGCCAAATAACCAATGTTATAGATGGAAAAACCGACTATTAAAACAGGTTGTTATCTGAAACCTCGGTTACAAATTTCTATATTGATCTAATAATCTGCTAATCAGCTTAATATCTTATATACAAAATATGACTCAAATTAACCAATTTTCAAATATATGGTTAAAAATATCCACTTTTAAAAAACACACGCTAATTTAATGCGTCCATGTACGTTAATTAGGGAGTCAAATCCTTTTAATATGGGTCCAAAAATTGTGGTCCTATTGTTCATTGTGATATTTTATATATATCATTTTAGTTTTTAAAAATAATTGTCATGGGAATTTATTTTGTAATTATAAATAAAAAATCAAATCATGTAATAATGGAGAAGCTTTAAAGCATTTTGTAGGCATGCACTTTTAAAATTCATAGGACGTGATCATAAAGATGTATGCCTTTTAAATATGAAGAACTCTTTCGTGTTGAAATTTTGCATCAACTTTATTCATATATGATTGAAGATTTAAGAGATATATTACTTTATTATATAGTTAAATTTAACTTTTTCATTATGGGAATACACAAAATTAGAAAGACTAATTATTGTTTTGATATCAACGACTATAAAAATTGAGCAAACATTCGTTAATTTAATCTGTTTTCATCTAATAAGACATTTGTTTCGATGATATATTATATGATTGTTTACAAAATACTTTGATATAAGGAACCAAATCTAATTCATCAACTAATATAACTGTTTGGAAAACTGTGTGAATCAGCAAAAGGTCGAACTCATGCATAGATTGTTCAGACTTCTAGTCTTAACTAGACCTAAATAAAAAATAAAGATTGAAACAAGATGTTATGTTTAAATGTTTAATTGGGCTTGAAAATGATCCTTAAGAATCTATGATTAAGAATAAATATCAAGATTAGGCCCATTTTGTTTTATTATTACCTGAATTGTAATTAGGGATGTTCGTTGAACAATGAACTAAACCACAAAAACAAAAAATAAAGAAACCAAAACTAATATAAATTGATTCCATATTCTTGGAAAAAAATTATAACACCCTGATGCTTGATAAACATGAATCATTTTGAATAGAAATGTCTTATACGATACAAATTTTTTATGTATATATTTTTATAATTTACTAAACATCTCTTCTTATAAACGACAATAGTTTCTTCAATACTCTTAAACCGACAATACAATATGAATGAAAACCAAATACAATAATTCGAAAGCCACCCACAAGAACCATTTTCAATCATGATAGTGGGAAGTGGGAGATATCTCGTATCTATTGAAACATGCGTTTTGCTTTTGTGATAGATTTCGAACTGATGTTTCATTAGATAATGTATCTTTATGATGATAAAAAATACGTTCACAAGAAACCCATGGTTGAGGATTAATCTTGTAAAGTTCACTATAATACATATAGGACCCACAAAATTAACCAACCATTTAACGAACAAATTTTGGCCACGGGATCGAGATTCCAAAATTTACTAACTATAAAAAAGTTATCGCTTTTGTTTAATTGGGTCACAATGAATGTATAATGGGTTTAAGCAAAAGTAGACAAAGTGATTATAAGGTGACATCTAAAAGCCGTAGTTAAAAACGTCTTTAAATTGTTGATGTATCATAAGGTTATTCGACATGTTTTTAAATTGCTCGTTTTGATTCAAAAGAAAATTTTGTTTGCCATAAAGTAAAACAACACATGATTACTAGTTAACCAGTTATCAATAATTTATTACTCTAATGTGATTATGTATATGCTTTTTACATGTGTCCCAAACATTTTTATATTATAAATTCAAAGATAATCAACAAGTGGTTCTATGGTGTAGTGGTTAGCACTCTGGACTTTGAATCCAGCGACCTGGGTTCGACTCCCGGTAGGACCTTTTTATATTTAATTTCATTTATGCCATCTTTGCATTTGGCAACTTTCACCATTGGCCCATTTAATTCCATTTGGGATAGCATATTTGGTCCATTTATATTATTTTTATCCTCCACAAATGGCCCAATGTCGAATTTAAAAAATAACTAAAACCCATATGTTCTTCGTAAACAGGTTGAAATGGTGTATTTCGTTACAAAAAAAGGTTGAATGGGGGTTTCGTTATCAAATTAATATCGTGTGCGTATTTGTCGAGTGTGATTTACCTTAGGATAACCGTGGAGGGTTTCGTTGTTTTCTCGTTGCAGTGTAAGTTTGTTATGTATCAGTGCTATCTTGTTCATTGTTATGTAACATCATATATATTTTGAAACACAATGAAAACATATGATTTCTATTTGTTGTAAATATTTTCTTTCATTCCTACTCGAATTTGTATCAAGTTAATATCATTTTTTTAGTTTTCAATTTCAAATTTATCATGTTTTTCAAGAAAAAATTTGCAATAAGAAAAGTAATAAACTAACCAACAAACAAATGATTATTTTTGTAAAAATATTTTATCATCTATCTTATAATTAAATGTGCCAAACGTGAAAAAAATTCTAAGCATGTCTTTAATTTATCTTTTTGGAGGGTTAAATGGCCACTAAGGCACTAACTTACACTCATTTGGACTAGTCATCTTTGGCCCATTTCAAATTAAAACTTTTCAGTTTTTCCCAATGGCCCATTTAAACCTATTTGGATAGCCATCTTTGGCCCATTTAGATTATTCTTGTATTTCACAAATGGCCCAATGTCAAAATGAACGAATAACCCAAAACCCATATATTCTTCGTAAACAAGTCGAAATTGGTATACTTTGTTATCAAACGAGGTTTCTTGACCCCGCGTTGCGGGGAGGGAAGACTATAATAATATAGCGACATAGAGAAAGTTCAAATGTGAACCACTTTTTGGTTGTGAACGAGAGGACAACCGAGAGCGCGACACATGGCGACTTTGAGTGTAGTCCCCCTCTTTAATTCAATGTCCTCCCATGAATCGCGCCTAGTCATTCACCGTGGATCTGACGTGGCGCCTAGTCATCCGCCACGTGTCGCGCTCTCGATTGTCCTCACGTTCACAACCAAAAAGTGGTTCACATTTGAACCTACCCCTAGCGACATAAATTAATAAAAATAGTCGAAATATAACATAATCGATAGAACTACTATGATGCAAGTGGCGATTCATTACTAACCTATAAAAAAATCTCATATGAAGATAAAATTTTAAAATCGGGTTAATATAGCTTTTGTTGTAGTCAATACCTATGATAATTAACTATACGGATTAAAATTAGGATGGATATTTTTTAATTTCTAGAAGTCTAAACCCAAAAAAATCATTTTTTCTATTAGGCCATCCTTAACGGCCATCGGGGAGGTAGTCGGTACCGTCGGTACCGACGGTGCACACCAAAAATGGTGGCCGGTAGAGCACCGGTAGTGGAGGGCGTCGGTGGTGGCTTGCCGATCTCTCTCTATCTGCATACTCCACCCCCTACCCCCATCTCTCTCTATCTCTCTCTTCATTCACTCTCTCTCTCTCTCTTCTTTTTTAATATCAAGCTGATGTGGCGTTGATGTGGCAACAAAAATGAGGGGTATGAGGGGTACGGTTAAGGATGGCCTTACGAAACACATATGTATTACATTTACTGATTTATTTCTTAGAGCATATAACATAACATCTAACACATTTGAATAAATTTGAAATTTTATCATTCATGTGATGAGCACTAATAAAGGGGACATAAGATCTTTTTTACCAAACACATGTCACGAATAAATTAACGAACAATAACTTTCAATTAGAAAATAACACCATCAATGATATTAGAAGCGTCATGAAAATTGTATATCATCTTTTATCACATTATGTTGTATATCTTTTAAATTTAAAAAAGTTTAAGCTTGAGATTGTTTCTTAGAGATTTTTATTCTTTAATAACGGTGGAAATTGTATAATTGATGTATTTGGGTTATGTTATATGTGCTAAAGAACAAAAGAAAAGATATAAAAAATTGAATTAATGAGAGGTGGTTTAAGGAGGAGTGAGAATGTGTGACATAATTAAACTGATAATATAAACTGCGTCTAGATACATGTTTAAGCAAAAAAATGTTGAAACCGACTCAAAAGAGGATGAGACGTGTCATATATGTAGTATTAAAATATAATATAGAAAGGAAAGGTAATAAGTAAAGGGGTAATATTTAAAACTCTGGTATAAGAAACAAACAAACAAATAAATAATGAATTATTGTTGCTTAGAAAAAAATATCTAAAATTTGATAAATGTTATAGTTTCTAATATATATGATATAGAAAATCATAATTGAATTAAAAAATATTCAATATTGGACTCATTTCAAAGGTATCGAATAGATGATTATAATGGAGTAATTTTGTTAAAATTAAAATGTATTTTTTAATTTATTTTAGTTGATATACAATTATATGTGTTAATATAACAAAAATATAAAATGAAATGTAAAAAAGGAAAAGGTATAAAGTAAATATTAACATAAATATGAGGATGTAAATTATAGGGTTAATTTCATGTATACCCTTATTAAAGTTGAAAATATCATATTTACCCAACTTAATCTACTAATATCATATATGCCATTCCTAATCTATGAAAATATCAAATTTGCCCAAATGATCATTTTTAATCATTTTAAATTAAATTTAATAATTTACAATTATGATTTTTAATGAATGGACATTTTTACCCCTCCTTTAAACCTCATCACCATCTTTTATGGTTTCTCTTCAAGAATCGTCAACTCCAACCAAAGGTCTCCCTCTTCAAGTGATTCATAAAATGGCAATTCATTGCCTAATAAACTAGAATCAGGGTTATATTACACTATAAAAAAAGGATAGGTAATGACAAAGCATGATGCAGTTGAGAGGATGAAGGAGCTGGAGAGCATTTTGAATTCCATTATTGCTAAAATGTACCAAGGTGTTGGTGGTATCTTTGACATTAATGATGGTGCAGAAATAAAATTAAGAAACAAACTTTAAATTTGGATTGATGGTTTCAACTTCCAGTTGATTTATGAGATTATATATATAGAGGAAAGTTCAATTGTGAACCACTTTTTGGTTGTGAACGTGAGGACAACCGAGAGCGCGACACGTGGCGACTTTGAGTGTGGTCCCCCTCTTTAATTCAATGCCCTCCCATGAATCGCGCCTAGTCACCCGCCGTGAATATGACGTGGCGCCTAATCATCCGCCACGTGTCGCGCTCTCGGTTGTCCTCACGTTCACAACCAAAAAGTGGTTCACATTTGAACCCACCCCTATATATATATATATATATATATATATATGTGTTGTATGCATATACCCACATAGAGCACTTGCTTCCCCTTATGCTGATTAGCATCTCAGCCTATCACTTCCATCCTCACCGACTTAATTGCAACCCCACTCATTTTACATAGATGAATTTTGTTTTGATATTATGGATATGCAGTAACTTAATTGTTCTAAACAAGCACACCATAACATTTATTGATTATTCCTCTTTCTTCTTCTTTCTTCCTCACCGTCACTAACAGAACGCAGCCACACACTTAAAACCTCAATTAGTCTACCTCACTCTAAAGCTCTATGCCATTAATTCTCCGTAGTCATTCAGTTAGTTTTTAACAATTAAAAAAAACAGGGGTCTAGACAACCCCCCTTTCTTTTACCCATTTAAACAGTGAGCATGGAAGAGGGTAGAGATTAGCCTTAACTTATTGGGGTTGTATTAGAGGTAGAGATTAGAACCTTGATGGTGAAGAGGCAGTAAAGGGAGGAGGTTTGGTCATCTAAAATGTCAAGGATTCCAACGTGTGAACTTTTTAAGAGAATCCATGGAAGATGGTGATGAGGTTTAAATGAGGGGGTAAAAATGTCCATTCATTAAAAATCATATTATAAATTATTAAATTTAATTTAAAATGATTAAAAATGATCATTTGGGCAAATTTGATATTTTCATATATTAGGAATGGCATATATGATATTAGTAGATTAAGTTGGGTAAATATGATATTTTCAACTTTAATAAGGGTATACATGAAATTAACCCTAAATTATAAATTTGAAGGGTTTGAATTGTAAGTTTGGAGTTACCGTCACTTATGAAACGTAAAAAAAGAGTAGGTATAAAGTAAATATTAACATAAATATGAGGGTGTAAACTATAAATTTAAAGGGTTTGAATTGTAACTTTAAAGTTACTGTAGCTTATGAACAGGGAAATCCATTTGGTAAATGTATATATATAGAATGTGATTTATGTCTAGGACAGATCTAGGTGGTGGTTGTGGTGGCACGCGCTACCGTTTAGTTTATTTGTCGTAGTGTAAATATGTTATGTACCAATGTCATCATATTTGTTTATTGTGTACCATTATATATGTTTTTAAATTACAATGAAGCACAAGTTCCCCTTTGATAGATGTTGGTTTCTAAATATTTTCTTTCACCCCTACTTGAATTTGAATCATGTTAGTGTAATTATATTAGTTTTTTGTTTTTAATTTTAAATTTATCATGTTTTTCTAGGAAAAAAATTGCAATAAAATATTTGAACACATGACATCGCTTGCATATGAAAAGTAATGAACTAACCAACAAACCAAATAATGATTATGTCAAAAATATTTCTATATTTGTTTTATAGTTAATGGTGCCACATCATGAAAAAACTTCTAGGCAATTCTCTAATTTACCTTATTGGATGAGTACCGCAAGAAAACAAGAATCTTACTAGATAGACATAGCAATGACGGAAAATCTTACATGGCATGTGAGAGAGAAAACTCATACTCGGTTAACGCCTTAATGGTTACCAGATATGAGACATTTACCAACAACTAACTTTGATGATTGATAATGTTATCTGATAAGGTAAATGAGAGTGATGACTTTTGTGGTAAACGCTTACTAACAACCCCATAGTTCAAATTACGGGCCACAATAGCAGGCCTTTCGTTGAATTGACACATGGTAGGTATTTGTTGCATCAAATCATATTACCTAATCTTGTTTGGATGGAATATCACTATGATACTTTTAATGTCTTACATGTGTTGTAAAACTGTTTTTCAAAGTGGGTTTAAAATAACTTGATGCGACAATCAATTAAAGAGTTACCACATGAAAACTAAAGTTATAAGGTATAAGTAAATTTACTTCATTATCTCTAACTTGCATCAAATGATCATTTGGTTATTTAATTTCTGAAATTGCAACAATCACTAAGGAAACACGCATCAAAACACCCCTTACAAAGTATATGAAGTAAAGTTCCATAACTAAATACAAACTTCCCACTTAATTTCATAATCAAGATCTCTTGAAATGTTAATGAATATGTACGTACTTTTAAAAAGGGTATACATGCATTCAAGAAATAAGTCATATTTAATGCCTTTTAACTCTATAAGACATGAGGTAACAAAAGTGTTTGATGACCTCTTAAATACCATAAAAAAATAGTTCATAAAGTCAAATCTCACCTACCTTGTCGAGTTTTGTTATCTTTAAAACCACGATACGCGAAAGTTTTTCGTCCGTCTAGTTCTATCACAAGCATAAAGAAATTATGAAAAAGATAAAATCATATACAAATAAAAGACTCAATTAAATACCTATTAAATTTTTATCACTTCTCAAGATTCTCTCACATGGGAAAGGCAAACTTGGGTCCTAAAGGCAAAGCCAACCAAAGATACATTTTGTGGACTTACCCTCATGTGCATCTATGTCTTTAGGTGTAATCATTCTTTGGATTCTTGTGTTACAATCACAATAGAGAATGGTGTTAGATACATGGTTTATAATATGGGTATACATTGTGGATATAAAAAATAATTTAAATTTAAATAAATTATATATTTTTCATATAAAAAATATTATACTTCTATTTATGTGTGCTTGTAAATAGTGAATGGGCAATGTGGTACATTGATCTAAAATCAAATTGCAATACCCATTTTGTTTATTTATCAATATCTTAACGCTTAAACCATGGATGAACGTTGGAACTTGAAATGCCGAACCGAATCAGTATCAGTACTGAACCAGAATTTATCGGTCCAATATTCGGGATTTGGTTTTTCCCAAAATCAGGATTGCAACTTTCACTTCAGGTATCCAGTATTTCCTCGAAAAGCCTCGAATTGAACCAAGGGTGTACAACAGACACTTTTTCAAAATTTGTAGATGTCATTCCTCTTCCCAACCACAATCGCTTTCAAATTTGAACCAAAATTTACTTAAACAGATGAAAAGAATTGGTCCTCTTCTCATACATTTAAAAAAATCAGAGATTAAATTGATTCTTGAACTTTTGATTTTTGACGAATTTTTGATTTTTGGTGAACTTTAGATTGGTTGTTTGGTGAATTTTAGATTAAAAAATATTAAACATTGCTTAGTTTGGTGAAATTTAGATTTTTGGTCAACTTTATGTTTTTTGGTCTTAATCTATTCTAGTCCCGAATTACCCGGTTCGGTATTCGGTCCTTAATATTTTCCACAATTTTTTTTTGGGTACCTTCGGTTGAGTACTGGTCCTGGTCCGAACCTATGCCTAGTTTAAACATTCAGATTAAAAAAGCCAGACAAGGAAATATAATAAATAAGCAACTTTTAAGATAAAATGTAAATTTATTCGTCTTTGACTGCACTTTATTAAAATTGAATAATTAAAGTTGCAATATTTACTTTAAATTATATATTTAAAACATTTCCTTAACAAATAAATCTTATAGGGTGAATTGTAGTTTCAAAATATTCCAATTTAAATAGAAGATTATCCCTCTTACATTGTTCAAACATGCTTTTTACAATCAATAAACCACCAGAATAAAGTTGATGTATTTAACATTTTTATTTGTTTGATACATTTTTTCATGATAAAGACAATATGGTTTAAATGTTAATGTTGCATTCGGTATCTAGACAAAATAAAACATTACAGAAGAAAACATGATAGAACAAAACATGACAAGACAATTGTACACTGTTGATAAAACATGTTTGAGCAAAACTGAGCTTGCAAAATCACCAATATATCCCTAATTGGTTTACAAAAACTAACAAATAATATTTAAAAATACAAAAAGCGTTTAGCATAAATATTACTTAAAAAGCTTTCGTTCATAAAATCAAAATAAATCAAGCTTAGTTTGGTTTTTCAATCGATTTAGTTACTTAGTAATCAGTTAAAGATTGAAAAATAGAGATGATTTAGTCCTAAATAACCAAACTTTAATGTTCAATTTTTCTGGATTCGATTCAAATTTAGATAACCTTTTTTTTATAAATCTTTACATGTACATGTATGCATGTATATTTTTCTTTTACTAAATGAAATGGAAATCTTTATAGAATGAAAAAGAATGATTTGATATGTCGATTAATGCTTGACCCATGGGAACCATGTGCATATCATATGTAGAGAGACCGTTTCTCATTTATTTTAAAATATCTTTTAAATTTCCCATTTAATTGAAATAAATGATTTTTTTTTATTAAATATAATTCAACACAATATTTAACCTTAATTATAAAACTATAATTAAAAATAAGAATATACAACTTCTAAGCCAAATTCATAGGCCAAATAGAGATTCTTATCTCATTCCATTCCAGTGGCTCAACAGTAACCAATGGCGAAAACTAAAAAATCCGTCTAGCCGTTGGTACTCCGCATCTTCACGGAATGAATCGAAATAAGTAAATTTCTGGTTTAAACGTAACTGAGTAAGTAAAGGATGGATATATTAACCGTTTTTTATACTTGATTTAGCATGCGATATAATAAAATTCTTTATTTATCTCAGCTATACATATATACATACAGATAGACATGTATAAAAATTGTAGATCCAAATTTAATAGAGAGTGAGACTTATATATGGTGAGATATTTCGAAATCGAAATGAGATATATATGGAAAACCGACACTTTGAAAAGGATATAAAATAATGATCACATCATTATTTACATTGATTTTAACAAAACAAAAATATGTAACGACATATTTGAAGTACACAATTACTAGAATTGAATTTGTTATCTTTTCTTTTTATCAACGCTCAGTTTCAGTTAAAATAATTGTAACGTTTTTTTTATCAAATATATAATTCAATAAAAATGTGTAAACTTTCTTAAATGGTTGTCAAGATTATAAAATAGAGAATAAAGTCCAACCATTATGATTTATAAATTATTAGGTTCAATATCTAATTAAACAAAATTGAAAAATACAAGTTTTTCCAATACTTGTTTTTATTTTTTTTAACGTAAAGCAAAATATCAATCATTATAGAGCAAGCATAAAAGATAGATGTAAACTGTAATTTTTAAACCTGATCTAACATGAAGTATAACATAATCATTCATTAGTCTCGCATATAAATACATACACATAAACAAAAACGTAAATCCAAAATCAACTGATGGTGCGACATATATGAGATATTCTCAAATCAACATTAGCCATATATGAAAAAAAAAACATGCTAGCACAAAAAGGATGTAAAATAAATTCAAAGCAAGACAAATATAAATAATAAACACCACAAAAATGCAAAACAAATATGGAGTGAGACGTATATACGGTACGATATTTACAACTCAGAACAAGACAGATATAGACATTACACAAAGGATATGAAATTACATGAACATCCCTACTATCATAAGTATCAGTTTTAACAAGTAGAGATACTTAACACCTAACCACATAAAATTGAACTTTGTTTTTCACAGGATCTTCAATATAACTATTTGGTCCTAATAAAAGCATTCTATATTGTATTAAAATTAATTAAGTCATGAGTTAAAAAACAAAATTTACAATAAATAATATTATAATTTGACCAGATTATTATTATCATTATTTTAGAAAACTAATTAATTAAATTTTCAGCCGTTTCATTTGACGTTTTCATTCATTTTCCATTAATGGAGTCCATAGTAAGCCGTCCCCATTGACCTCCCTTCCTTCCTTCTTCTCTGTTTTTCTAGAGAGAGAAACAAAACCCTAGAGAGAGAAAGTGAGAGAGATGCATGTCGTACATCCGCCCAAGGCATCGTCGGAATCGCCGCCGCCGATGGTGGTGATGATGAAACGCCGGAGGTTCTCCGGACGTACCAGGCTTGGAAAGGAAGCAACGTATGTTTGTTTTTTACTTACTTATTTGTGAAAGAAAGAAAAAAAGTTAGGGTTTTTAATGCTTTCTGTGATTCAATTTTGGTGTTGATTTTGAGATCGTAGAAGTTGAATCGTGATTTTGTTCGATTGATTGTTGATTGATTATTCAGTTGCTACTCTGTTTTTAGTTGTTTGAGTTGTTTGAATTCTAGGTTTTTCTCAAATCTAGGGTTTTGTTTTGAAATGGAGATTGTAGATAAGTAAGAGATTGAATTAATGATGAGGTAATGAATTGCTTGCTAAAAAGTATTTTTGTTTCTGGCCAATTGGAATAGTTTGCTCACTTGTGGGGGTGAAAAGTGATTAAAGGTTTGATTTTGTTGAATTTATGTGTTTTTTTTTTCTCAACAATTGCATTTGTTCTACTGTGCAGATATTTTTTCTTGGTGGAAGGTTTATATTTGGACCGGATGTGAGATCTGTTTTCTTATCCATATCGCTAATAGTTGTTCCTGTTGCGGTTTTCTGTGCATTTGTTGCAGAAAGTTGATTGATGATTTTCCCCATCATTTGGGACTATTGATCATGGTCGTGGTAATTGTGTTCACATTTTATGTAAGTTCTCTCAATTTGCTAAGATACTCGTTGTTACATCTATATTCGTATGGAAATGGTGGGTTCAGTATTCTCAATTCGCTAAATTGGTACTAGGCTGCATAGTTTACCTTGTCAATGTCATTATACTTATTTTTAGCATAAGGATGGGAAAATCTTGCTTAAAAGTTACGGTCTTGCTGAGACTTACGATGATAAGCTTACTACGAAATCATTGAAATGGCGATCAGTGAAAGACTAGTGTACTTGTTTATGTATCTTAGATAGCAAATGCATGAGAAGTTGGATATCATTTCAACTTAAATTTGGTATCTATGATGATTTACTTTACATGTGAATAAGGGTTTAAGCCTCAAGTATATGCTAGAATGGGGTTTAGCAAGAATGCTGGAGTTATTTGAACTACATTTGCGCACTACTATTATGTAGAGGTAGAATGTATTTGTTTATCAGTTGGAACATTCATTCGGGTTCTATAATTCTAATATTTAGTTTGAGTACCTTATGAGATTTATTAATGTTACTGAAGTATTTTGTTATCTTCTAGTCATCGGATTCTAGTGTTAAGTATCTTTGAAGCTATAATATCATTAGAAAAGTTATTAGTTTTCCTTTATTTAAAAAGTTTATTTGCATAGTTTTAACTTCTTGTATGTTCTTAGATAATATCGATGTAACCCCCATCTCTTAATAGAGAATAATTTTATTGTTGTTTAGTGTGTGAGCTTGGCTATCGTGGCTTAACCATGATGAGGGTGCGTTACCCCCTCACTTCTTTCACAAGTCTTTATGCTTCTCGTCACTTTACTATCATTCTCTATCTCACATCAATTAATAGGAGGGAGAGGATAGTTTTGGCAGTCCCAAGAAATTGATATATTGAAACCTTATAATATTACGTAGAGAGATTTGTATATGCTTATTGATTAGGAGTATGAGGAGACTTGAGATTCTAATATTTAGATCAAGTATCTTTCGAAATTAAATGTTATTAGGGAAGCATGGCTGCATGAAAGACAATTGCTTGTGAACTGTGCTCGATTTGGATAGCGAAGTTTTTCTCGCTCTTTCCTGAAATTAAGATGTTTTTCAGTTGATTGATTTTACTAATTTTAGACTTCAAAATCTTCGAACCCGTTAAAAATACAGTGATTTTATAAAATTATGTCTCTGTGAGTTCGGCTTTCATGGACAACCCTTAAAAAAGAGGGTACGCTTTATCTCTCTCTATCTTCCCTTCAATAGCAATATTTGAGGATAAGGTATTCTAGTATTGAAGTTAAGTATTATCCGAGATTTAATATATTAGAAAAGTTGTTGCATTGATCCTCTTTTGTTTGATAGGATTTAAGTTTTTGGTTGTTTCTCATGTGTGTTATAGTTGATTTATTGGTAGAGGTTTACACTTGCTACCTCTGTTAAATTATAGAATGATTAAACAGTTGTTTTTCGAGTTTGGGAGCTATTTTCTGTGGTCTCATGTGGGTCTCATGGTCGATTTTCTGTGGCTTGTGAAGTTGGGAGCTATTTCTCAGATTTAGCTAGAATCATTAACAAGCATATGCAGTTTGACACCACAGTTACTTATGACAAAAGCAAGAGAACTTATCCAACTCGTACCGTGGACAAATTCCCGTCCATTTTATTGAAATCAGACTACTTTAAACTTTAAAGCTTGTATGATGCATGATCAAGAGTGAATGGAGTTGCTATTTAATCGTTTAGTTTAGCAATGGACTGCTCATTGTTCCCCGACAAAGCAGATCGCAGATTGGTAAGATCCAGATGCTGATAGGACCTAAAGGAATTATATTGATTAAATACCAGAAAGCTAACAAAATTGTGAACGACTGAAGAAATTCTTTGTATTTGCCTAGCTTCTGATGTGTGCGGCACCCTTTATTTATAATTGATTACTTGGAATTCTACTACAATATGGAAACTATTTGCAATATTTAAAATATCAATTAAGTTGGATGTGTTAGTTCTAAATATTTAAGGAAACTATTTAATTGAATTAAATATACGTACTATGGTTTGGCAGGTAATAATTCTCCTGCTAATGACATCTGGAAGGGACCCGGGTATAATTCCCCGCAATGCACACCCTCCACAACCAGAAACTACCGATCAGGGCATAGAAGTTGGGTCTGGCCAAACTCCACAGTTACGCTTGCCTCGGGTCAAAGAAGTAATGGTCAATGGCATGACTGTAAAGGTCAAATACTGCGATACTTGCATGCTGTATCGACCCCCACGTTGTTCTCATTGTTCAATATGTGACAACTGTGTGGAAAGATTTGATCATCACTGCCCATGGGTTGGACAGTGTATTGGACGGGTAAAACACATTCTTCTACTGTTTTTTCACTCAGCTTCCCCTTGTTTTCCATGTGATTTGATTTGATGGCATCGAAACTGAATCTGCCGAAGAACCTCCCATAACTTGTTATACGGAAGGATTTTATCTTTTGTTAGCATCGTATTTGATAACTACACTTGCAAAAAAACTTCATATGGAGAGATGAACTTTTTTTAGGAAAACCTTTGACCGAGTTGAGGCATTTAATTGAAATTTTTTATAGTTATATGGCAATTAAAGATATTGTATTGGCTTTTGTAACCATGCACTAGATTTTGAATAACAGTTATACTTGCAAAATTTCCTAAAAACCCCAAAGGGGGTCTTTGGTTCACAGAATGGAATTTGAGGGAATTGCAATTCATATTAGCACCATTTTTACAGCTTTTTTCTTGTATACGGTTATTCTATGAAAACCATGGGACAAGTACCATCAATCACTCTGTTTTTGGTTGCTACATCAACAAGTTGAGTAATCCTCGGCTTAGGTCGAAATTTGTCCAAATAAAATCAACTTCTTTTATGTACACTTTTGGTAGGACTTTTTTCAAGTAGAATGGTTGTCTTAAAAGATCATTTCAGACATCGTTGATGGTCGGATACGATAACTCAGTTGTTGATAATTCTATTTGTGGATGCAGCGTAACTACCGGTTCTTCTTTATGTTTGTGTCGTCGGCAACTCTGCTTTGTGTTTACGTGTTTGCTTTTTGTTGGGTGTATGCGATAAGGATCATGCACAGTGAAAACACATCCATTTGGAGAGCATTGATCAAGACTCCTGCATCCATCGTGCTCATAATCTACACATTCTTATCCGTTTGGTTCGTGGGTGGCCTCACCGTCTTCCACCTATATCTCATCAGCACAAACCAGGTGCGATTTTGTTCAACTTTTTGGTCTCTTTCTTCTTGCACTACTTGTTGTTGGGCTTGTTGCTATTGCAATTTCATGTGTTTTCTTTTTTGTTATAAGAAACTCTTACCCGGTGACGAGTCTAAATAGGGCCTGTTTTTTTTTTTTTTGGAAGAGGTATCCCATACCACATTGGGCCCAGACTAATCCTCGGCAATTTTGGGCCGAACCCGACTGCTAAAGCATGCAGCCCGGGGTCGAAACCCCCGTACCTCCAGAATGCGTCCCCCAGGGCTCGAACTCGGGTTCACCATGTAGTGCCCAAGCCTTACCACTAGGCTAACACTCCTTTGGTCTAAATAGGGCCTGTTTGTTAGCTGCTTAATGGGATTCATAGCTTATTCGGTCAGCTATACGTCACCGTTTGGTAGTGGCTAAATGATATAGAAAGTGGCTTATTTGTAAGCTTTTAGGAGGGAGCTTCATGCGGAAAGCTAAATTTTGTCTAAACCCGTCTCTCCCATTTAAAAGACACTCTTTCCATCTATGAAAAGCCTCTTCCAAACAGACAACTTCATTAGAGGCCGTTTACCCAACCCCTTATCTGGTAAGCATTTAGCAAATGGCCCCTTAGTCTACTGATAGTGTCGTTGTAGTGGCATTATCGGTTGCAAGTTCAAATCCCTTTGTTCTCTTTTAGTTTTTTGGTAATAAAGTAGAAAGAATGAGAAAAACCACCACCGCTTGTATGTGGCAAAGACCCACTTGTTTGTCATTTTTAATGGAACTGTATGGAATTTTTTTATACGTGAGGTTTACTGGGTTTGTTTAGTTTGGGTTTTGGGTAAACGGCAAGATTTTGATTTGAAACATGTTTTGGTGTGACTTGCAGTCGACATACGAAAACTTCCGATACCGATACGATCGGTCTGAAAACCCATACAACAAGGGTATTCTTGGAAACTTGAAAGAGGTTTTCTGGACCAGCATTCCTCCTTCAAAGAACAACTTCAGGGCATTGGTTCTGAAAGATCCCAACCCCCTCCAAGTAGACCCACTGGTGGCAATTTTGTAAACGAGAAAGTTCCAAGCGATGTCGAAACAGGTAATGGGAAGCCTCTCTGGAAGAACGAGGATGGCGGTGATCTCCACCCTAATCCACGGCGTTCTAGCTGGGGAAGGAGGAGCGGAAGCTGGGACCTACAAAACGAAATGGTGTCAATTGGGTCGGATAACGGGTACTCGGACCGCGGAAGCAGTGGCGGTGGTGGTCGGGAAGTGGCGGTCAAGTGACAGGTCAGCATTGTCTGTAAGATGAGATAAATGGAGTTGGATTGTATGGTTGTACCCTTAAAATTTGGGGTATAGGTTATATAGTGTAAATTTTTATAACGACTAAAATTTATGAATATCATTAAACTCAATTATTGAATTATATATTCTTTTTCTATATTAAAAACATAACATATATATGATTATAGTCGAGGGCCTTGCGATAAATGTGAGTATAAACACATGCATTTATAAGTCATTTACGGGTTTAAACTCGTTGGCTTGGCTTGGGTTGGGTTGGTTCAACTAATGCGGGTATCAAATGAAGCCCTTTTTGCCGGCTTAAGTTGTTGTATTCAACCTACAAAGGCTATCAGTGATGTCCATTTGGGCTCGTCGGGCTTCCAAGGTGGTTTCAGAGGGCTCATGGCGGCCTGGGCTACGGATGTGGCGGGCTTCTGATGGGCTTTGAGAGTCGGTTTCCCCAAGCCAGCCAAATCGTTCCCTCTCTCTCTCTCTCTCTCTCTCTCTCTCTCTCTCTCTTCACTTAAAATATATATGTATTAGGTATTCAGTTTGGCACATTGTGGTACCAGTTAACAGAGTGGGCATTGTGGGATTATTGTGGGTGGCGTTGATGTGGCATAGTGGGTTTGTGGGCTCGATGGGTTGCGCTATTGATAGTCTAAACGAGGTTGGAAAAGGTCTTTTGCCTTTGAAAAAAAGATGGAATCAATATAAAGTATTAAGTTATGTAAGAGTATCATTTTTTTTTAGTTGATGCATGTAATTTTTTTATTTTTATTTGAACGGCAGAATACGCACACATCCAACTAACCTAATCCTAAGATCTACTTTTAAATCTACACCACTGTCTATGACGGGACTTGAACCCTCACCCACAAGGGTATGATTTTACATTTAATTAAGGTGGTTCAGAAACATGTAAAAAACGATTAAATTACGTATAATTTTACATTAAGAATTCATATATGAATTTGTGTTTTCGTATGAATCTGTTTGTATATATATAACGTTTCTAAGAAAATATGATATTTTAAAATAATACTATTTTAAAAAATGGAATACTTTTTACTAGACGAGGAAAAAATGATGCTAAATGGATGATGATGGGAAGAATCTTGAAGAAAAGAATCGAAGGAAAGGGGTTGAAGTTGGGTGTTGCTTGAAACTGAAGTATTCCTTTGACATTTTCTCATCCAAGTTATTAATTTATTCAAATACAATTATCCTTTAGTAAATTGTAAATCCTTCATAAGGTTAGAAGAAAAAACTACCAAACTTAATTAAACCAAATTAATATTAAAATAAATCGACTGTTTTTCTCGTTAAATCTAAAATTTAGATACGTAAAACCCATTTCTTTTTAAGTTGGAGGGTTTAAGTTTCACCAAATCAATCGTAATAACATTGAAAAATCGATGTAGGTATTTGAAATATATCTTGTTTCGTACACGAAAGTGATTAACGTATCCCGAAAGAAAATCAAGATGGAATACAGGCATTCATACAAAACCATATTTGCTTAGCGAAAAGGGTATTTTTCCTTCTTGTTTCTTTGCTTTACTTTTATGTTGATTACACATACCTTTGTCACCATTGTCTATTTATACGAAAATGTTTCATTACTCGACAAACATTACATACAATATAAAGAAAGTTGTTAAAAATAAAAACAAAGAAAATAAAAAGTCCAAGAAAAGCTACAACTTCTCAAGTAAGGAAAGCACCTATACTATTTTCATGAATAAGAAGAAATTCCTCTTGCTTATTATGCTTCTATTACTTGCTAATCCTTCAATGCTTTTTCCATAAGGTCTTCTACCTTTGCTTTTCCTTTTCCTTTTCTTTCTTTCTTTCTTCCTTTTTCATTATTCAAAACTAAATTCATCCAAAAGATTTTGAAAGAAAATGGCAAACAATTCTTTGTTGGATTCATGCCCCTTTTATGTCATACCTCCATTACTTGGAAAGCCTTCTCCAATCAAGTCAATTTTAAAGAAAATCAAAGTCCATCATAAAAGATTTCAGTCTTTTTGTCAGCTCAGTATTTGTTTAAAATAACTTAAAGATCTCGAATCCAATTCAAATCCTACAACAATCTAATCGCTTTTCATGTATCTTTCTTTCGAGCATCAGGGGTTTGTGGTGGTTTGTATGAATCATATATACATTATGGGGGTTTATGATAAACCAAAACCAAACAGACATAGTAAATCCCATCCGAAAGCCACCTCAAGACTTTTCTCTATCTCAAAAAGTTGAGAGGTTTTTAATTAAGATGTTAACATGAATCGTAAACACTAACAAGAATAAATAAGGCACAACTTTTATCAGTGTCTTTAATTTTAGGTAGTTGGATACTTGTTTTTCTACGTGTCCTTTAAAGACTTTTTACTAAATCCTTTTAATTACAAATAAAAAGAGAATCAAGAGCCAAAGTGAAGAAATCAACAAAGGCAATTCCATTTGAGAGACATGTTTAATGTAAACAACTTAACCTTCTCAAAGCATGCTTTTAAAGAAGCCATAATCCAAAGCTAAGTTAAAAGTAAAGAAAACATTTCCACTTTTACTTTAACATTCTAAATACAAATATTTCAAGTTAAATACATGTCTTAAAACAATAATTAAAAATATGATCTTTATGCATATAGTGTGTGCATATTATGCTTACAAAACTTAAGGGAGAAGTAGCAAATGGGATATGTTCCAAATAGATGAAAAGAAAAGCCTTTTAGTTTGATACTATATAGAACAATATATAAAGACCAAACATATAGTTCACTACTTCAACTTACGACTTAACCATTCTTCTTCTTTACACAACTCTCTTTTTTTATGTCAACTCATCAAAATGAGCATGGAGAAAAGGTTAACATGCAAATATCAAAGTTCAATTTTGTTAGAGATGGAGCTATCAAGTTGCCACCCGGGTTTAGGTTTCAGCCGACTGACCAAGAGATCGTGTTTCAGTATCTGATTCGTAAAGTTTTCTCGTGCCCTTTGCCTGCTTCCATTGTCCATGAAATCGCCAACATTTGCAAATTCAATCCTTGGGACTTACCTGGTTAGTATTTTCTTTTAATATTTTATATACGGCAAAACTCACATACATTGTTTTATAATGACCCAATATTGCGAGGTTGGGCTCTACTACTGCTAAACCAATGGGCCTTTGGTCTTGTTAGTATTTCCGTTGACAATATTTTAAATTTTACATTTTAATACTAATTATAGCTAAAACGTTATTTTTTAAGAAAATAAGATGATTTTTTCGTTGTTTAAGCTCATATAACGATAAATTTTTATTTTAGTTAAGAAACAATGCGGTTACCTTTGCATTTTAAAAATTGTACGTTAGATTGCTTATTTTGCCGGGGGTGTTGCAAATGTTTTTTGTAGATTTCACGATGCCCTTCTGGCGTTGCTAATGTGTTTTGACATATTTTCATAAGATTGAAATTTTATATTTGATGTTGAAATAGGGGATTGGGAGCAAGATAGGTACTTCTTCAGCAAGAAGGAAGCCAAGTACGGTAACGGGCATAGATCCAATAGAGCAAGCAACGACGGATACTGGAAAACAACAGGTTTAGACAAACAGATCACAAGGTGTTGTAACAACAATCCAAGCACAAGAAAGAAAGAGATTATTACCGGAATGAAGAAAACGCTTGTTTTCTACAAAGGAAAGCCCATGCAAGGGAACTCGCCCACGAGAACTTCTTGGATTATGCACGAATATCGCCTGGTTCATTCGCCTTGCTCACCTAAAACCACATCTGATGATCAGGTAATTAACACGTCTTATTTTATACACGTTAAAGAGCTCAAAAAAATACCAATACTGCATACACACACATTTAGGGTTTGGGTTTTCAGTGAGAAGTTAAGGTTTACGTGAGAAGCATGAGAAGTGGTTATCAATTGTTGCAAAAATGCACCTAATCAATTCCTTTCTAAGGCGCAATTCATTAAAGGGCATGAGATTAAAGAGATCAATGGTCCAGATCTACTTCTCATGCTTCTCACACGATCCTTTTGCATATGTATATATAGCAAGCGGTTATTTCACACGAGGTTTAGTTAATGACATGTATATTCGTCGCAAAAAGTAGGGTCTTCTATAAGTATGATGTCCTAGTGAGGCCAAAAGCGTCGCAAAAATATTGTTTTTAGGGTCAATTGTCCAAAACATTAAACCCTTCGTTAGCACTCTATTAGCAGAAAACTAACGGTAACACAAGTTTTTGCGATGGGCTTAGAAATGTCGCAAAAGTGTCACCAAACCATACAGAATCCAGAAAACACGCAAACAAGACCTATATAGTTTTGAGACCGTTTTTCTTTCTTACTTTCCACGTGTCATACGTTCTATTGCGACGGGTCTAGCGTATGTCACTACATGTAGGGTATTAATTACGACGGTATAGCAACAACAAGGCGTCGCAAAAACCCCTACATCGAAATCCAATCTTAATTTTACGAAGCAAATGCGCATAATTAAGAAATCGAGTTTTTTTTTAATTCATCGTTGATTTTTCGCATGCAGAGATCTTGGATTCAAATGGGAAATTGGGTTTTATGTCACATTTTCTTGAACAAAAGAAGTCGAGTTGCAGATGAGAAGAAGCAGCAGCCATTATCAACTCCACAGAAAGAGCTTCTGCATTTATGATTTTATGATGATAAATCATCATCATCATCATGGACCATCATCACCATCATCATCATCTTCATCATCTTCATGTGGTTCCAGTGTGGTGACTAGTGAGGTTTCCTCAATTAGACAGTCATAAGTGAATCTAAGAATAATGAAAGGAATTAGGGTTTTTTTTATCGATTTCGAGAGCGATATTCGCTTTGGGTCCCAAGAAAAATTGTAATAAATTTTCGTTTGAATTTTCCTTTTTTGGTATTAATAGAAATGTCTCTTTCTTTAAAATAATTTATATCTATCCGTGTAATAATATATAAAGGGTGGTTCGTTTGTTAACCGATGTAAATGACCACCTGAGCCAGCTTAACAAGCTCGAGCATGAAATGGAGCTCATTTACTAAACGAGTCAAGTTCGAGCCTCAAAATCAGGGACCGCTTAGACTCACTAGCTTAAATTAGCTTCACATATAATATAATATAATATATTTTATATTTGTTGTTGTTGTTATTATTATTATTATGTATTCATAAATAAAAAATCGATATTCAAAAATCAAAAAACAAAATATCATAAAGCGATTTGGTCTTTGCTTTCTATTCTGACGCAATCAGGGGACTTCCCATATAGACACCCTAAACCCTAATCAATCGACGACAACGCTCACTGGTCTCTGCTTTCTATTCCGACGCAAGTTACCCTCAACCAACACCGATCCCCATTGTCGGCCTCTCATGCTCTTTGAGTTGTTCTGCCATAGGTACCTAGCCCTGAAGTCCCTCAGCATCATCTTCATTGTTTTCTTACTTACCTTATCTACTAGAGATGGACATCATAGATAGAAATAACATTAAATAGTTAATACAGGAAAACTAGCATTGCTGATCAAACGAGCTTAGTATATTTCTTACTAACAGGCGCCCACGCCGAGCTTAAGGCTTATTTAGGCTAATAAAACAACCCAGCATTAGCGAGTCGAGCTCGAACCTTGTAAATGGCTCGAGCCTCAAAACACATGCTCGAATGAGCTTGAGCTTCTATAGTTTCAAGCGAGCCTGGCTCGATTAGCTTAAAGCTCGACTCGGCTAGCTAGTTTATATCCCTAACCATGTTAAACATAAATGGACTAATAAGATTTCTCATTTTTCCCCTTTTCTCCGCATATATGGCTATATGGGTCATTCTCCCATATTTTAGGAATTAATTAAAACTCTTTTAAGTTAAGAAGTCAATATTAGCCATTGATTAAAATGATCAATGGTAGTTGTTCGTTGACATTGTTAACACAAAATTGTACAGTTAACAAATGCATAAGACATAATATATATTAGTCACCAACCCAAATCATAAATAGCTAATATGCTTTTTTCTTTTATAAAAATTTGTTAAATCGTCTAAAACCGTTCTATAAACTTATTATAATACTTTCAGATATGATATTTTACTAGTTTTTGGTTTTCTAAGTTAAATTTTGTAAAACAGCTTATTAAAATGCTTAAAAATATATTGATAGATATTTCATAAATGAAATTTTGTTACAAATATGAATTTATTACGAGTGGTTTTAGATATTGAAATTGAATTTTTCACGTTATTTTCAACTATTTTAATGTAAATGAATCACATCACGTGATTGGATGATTTTTTAAAAGTATTTTTGCAAATGCCGTTTATTTAATGCTTATTCGGTAATTGCTTATCGGGTCATTTTACCTTACAGAGCGACCATGAAAGTAACTAACTACTGGTAAGATCTTAAGCATGAACGGTAGTTACTTTCATGGTCGCTCTGTAAGATTTTATTAGTTGAACCGAGTCTTACCCGGTAAGTGAGATCGACAACTTTTACCTGATAAGAGCTTACCAGGGAAATTGTTGCATATAATACCATTCGAAAGAATAAAATATTGTTCGATATGATAGTGATAATATTTAACTTTACCGATAATATTGAATAAGTGTTTAAGTTAACGACTCCTAATAGTCGAAATAACAACATAATTTAGGCTAATTTTCAATTTAAATAGCCTATTTTTTTCTCATATAGTTTGTATTTTTCATATTTCTTTTATGAAATAACCAAATTACATTTTATAGAAAATTCTTGAAAAATTAATGTATTACATAAGGCCATCATTAGCCGGCATCGGTATGGCACCGGTACCGACGGTGCACACCGTCGTGCATGACCGGTACCTCACCGGCAGTGGTGAGGGTCGGTACCCACACACCGACGAAAAAAAGGCGTGCATCCCATCCTCCCCCAACAACTCCACATCTCCTCCTATTCTCTTCTAATTCATTTTCTTATCTTCTTATCTCCTATCCACAAAAAAAATGTCGGATTCCGATGATGATTTTAATCTCATGATAGATCAAGTTCTTCTTGCCAACCTTCAAGCTGCCGAGTTCGTTGGTAAACTTGTGACTACCGGGGTATTGCAAAACAATGGAGAAGGTCCGTCAAATAAAAGACCTAGAGGGCGAATAAAGAAAGAGGTCGGGAAGAGGGACACGATAAACTTATCGCCGACTACTTTTCTAATAACCCGGTGTACAACGACGAAGACTTTAAGCGGCGGTTTCGTATGACTCGACGACTATTCTTAAGGATAGTTAACGATCTAGAAAGAGAGGTCGAATATTTCAAGCAACATTGGGATGCAAGAGGCGTGAAAGGGTTTTCCACGCTTCAAAAGTGTACGTCCGCTATTCGACAATTGGCGTACGGGTCTGCTGCGGATGCTTCCAACGAGTACTTGAGGATGAGCGAAACGACGTCAGGGGATTGCCTTGAGAATTTTTGCAAAGGTATTATTTACCTATATATGCGACAATATTTACGAAAGCCTACTGCTAGCGATATTCAACGAATCTACGCAGTGCATGAACAAGTCCACGGCTTGCCCGGCATGCTTGGTAGCATTGACTGTATGCATTGGGCCTGGAAAAATTGGCTCGTCGCAATAGGGGTCAATTCCAAAGAGGTGATCATGCTGGACCGACGGTAATTCTAGAAGCGGTCGCATCATATGATGAATGGATCTGACACGCATTCTTCGGGGTTCCGGGTGCGACGAACGATATAATCGTTGTCAATCAATCACCGGTTTTCAACGATTTATTCGAAGATAAAGCACCCGATAGTTCGTTTGTAGTGAATGGCACACACTACAATCATGGGTATTATCTTGCCGACGGGATATATCCGGAGTGGACGATTTTCGTCAAAGCATTTAGGTATCCACATGACGACGAGAGACGGATCCACTTCAAGGAACGTCAAGAATTGGCTAGGAAAGACATCGAACGGACATTCGCCACGCTTCAAAGTAAATGGCACATGGTAAAAAGACCGGCGCGAGTATGGACACGAACGAAGCTACAAGAAATCATGTACACGTGTATAATTTTACACAACATGATTCGTGAAGACGAAGGCATTTCAGATTATCCTTTTGATCCTACGGAGGTTTTACCGGAAGATATCGAAACAAATATCTCCGAAGCAGACCGGGCAAGAAACGTCAACCTAGTGAAAAACCGAGAGAGGCACGCCAACCTTCGCCAAGATTTATCTCAACACGTGTGGGACTCTTTGCACAATAATTAGTTTTATTGTATTTTTTAGTTTTAATAAAATGTAATTTTAATTTTAATTTTAATTTGAATGATAATTTGAATTTTAGTTATTTTAATTTTAAGTAAATTATTTTAATATATTTTAGAAATAAAAAAATAAAATGAGGGGTATGAGTGGTATGGTTAAGGATGAAAGATATGGAATTGGTAGGGTAGTGGTAAAGCTGATGTGGCAGTAGAAATAAGGGGTATGAGGGGTATGGTTAAGGATGGCTTAAAGACACATTATGTGGGACCCACCCATTAATTAAATCATATATGATTAGTGGACCCACCAGAATCATATATGATTTAATAATGGGTGGGTCCCACATGGGCCCACATCATGTGTGATCCAAAATGATTCATTTGTTCCTACAAAATGATTTTGTTCTTGTTTGAACCTTTCTCTCTCTCTCTCTCTCTCTCTCTATATATATATATATATATATATATATATATATATATATAGAGAGAGAGAGAGAAGGGAGAGTTATTTTGTTAACCCATGAATTTGTGTTAACCGTGTTAACCAAAAATAGACCAATAGGATTTCTTTATTTTCCCTATTTTGCTGCATATGTGGGCCAACCTCCTTTATTTTAGTATTTAATTAATTTCCCTCTCATTTAGGAAATCAATCTTAACCATTGATTGAAATGATCAACGGTGGTTATATAGTTAACACAGTTAACACAAATTAATGGGTTAACAAAATAACTTAACCCTATATATATATATATACATATACCCTTCTCACCTATATAGCCACGCTTTCGAATCCCTTTCTTGGTAGAACGACCAACGCTACAAATCGAATTAATGTTATCACGGGAAAACCCTTTCTCGTTGTTGAATATTAACAACGTCGCCGGAGCTCCGGTGCTTGTTATGTCCTTGGAAGTAATCACAAACTCCAGAGATGGATCAACGCCATCCGGATACTCGTTATCCTCAGCATTCTGTTAATCAAAAGGTTCAAACAAACCAAAGCAAAACTTCAAACAAATCCAGCCACCAAGTATTGTTAACCAATCTTCATCCTCAAAACTTACAGATCTACAAATTTAACGAGTTAAAAACAACCTAACAATAACGTATTATGATACGATCCAGCCCACTCAGGAAGCCCAGCCAACAGCAACCCAAGAGCAAAATCGGCCCAAGAGAACCATCAGAAGACCCATTCGGTTCCAGGATTGAAGAATTGGTCAATCAGTACCCATGAGTGCCACTTTCCTTTAAAGTCTGCATGCATCTCTCCATGATAAAAGGAACTAACCGTGTTCCCTGAATAACTTGCACGTTTCCATATTCACTAAATAACGAAAATCAAACAAAACGCCATATAGATATACGCGAGAACGATACAGAATCAAACAAAAATCTAAGTAATCGACGGCATACGCTTCAAAATTCAAATAACGAGAATGATACAAAATCAAACAAAAATCTAAGTAATCGAGGCTTTATACAACGAGAAGGATGCAAAATCGAACAAAAATCTAAGTAATCGAGGCTTTAAATAACGAGAAGGATGCTAAATCGAGCAAAAATCTAAGTAATCGAGGAGGCTTTAAATAACGAGAAGGATGCAAAATTGAAGGAAAATCTAAGTTATCGACGACATAGAGGCTTAGATTGAGACCTGTATTAACTCCATGAGGAAATGGACGTCTTTGGCGTAAAGCTCCGCAGAGAGATTCCTAACCGCCTGATGTAAATCCTCCGCTAACGGATTCGGTTCTCCACCGATGGAGAACTTCGTCCGCCGTATCTCCGCCACATGCTCCTGCGCCATTAACGATGAAATGCGAGCTTAGTCGTCTTCCTTGGTACGTATGAACAAACAATGAACACACACACACAAAAATGAAGCGAAAGATGGAGTGAAGCTTGGAGGAGAAGCAATCGACGATCATATTGGAACAATTAAACGCAAAAAGAGTGGGAGAGAGACTGTTGTTACGAGGTCAATATTGGAACAATTAAACGCATAACAGACTGCTGCTTCTTTTCTTATAGTAACTTTTTTCATTAAGCTACGAGGTCAATATTGGTCAACAATGTTGTTATTTGACATAAACAAGATGTATCAAGCCCGCGCGTTGCGTCGGGTGATATTCAAACAATCACATTTTTAGTAATTCGATTTACATATAATATAATAGATAAACATTTTTAGTAATTCGATTTACATATAATATAATAGATAAGGTGATTCTTTAAAGTAGACAATATTAGTTTACCAAGAATCTAGTGGATTTGAAGATTACGTTACGTACATAACACTACATGATTTATATTGTCATCCCTCTGAGAATGAACAAAAATACAACTTTTCTTTAGCCTATCATAGTTTTAAAAGTAGTTAAGCAAAACTAATATTAGTTGTTGCAGCTTGTAGGAGACATATTTGCTCCCTTACCAAAAGATCAAGACCCCTGAAAAAATGAATGTAATTTACATATTTATGCCCTTATCAAATTATTTTCAATCACATGGCTTCATATATACTATGCAGTTAGCCTTCACGTGAGTTTTGAATATCAAGGGACGGTTGTTATTTATGGGATACATGAACATGGTTTCCATCATTTTTTATAAAAGTGTGTAATATTCATCTCTCAGGCCATCCACTATGGTGCCACTGGTACCATATGGTACCAGCTGCCACCTCAGCGCCACGTCAGCTTTTCAATACCTTACCCATTCCTTACCAAACCATCCACTATGGTACAAATTCTTTTTTTTTAAAACAATAAATAATAAATAATAAAATTAACAATTCATAATAAATTAAAAACCAATATATTAAAATTAATTAAAGTCTAATATTTAAATTACGAAAAAAAATTACGACAACGTTAGAAAATTAAAAAACCTAAACTACCACATCCATGGCCATCCGTGTCTTTGGCGCATCCGCTCCTTCTCTTGCAACATGACATCCAAAGCCAATCCCGTAAGATGGTCGTACGGTGCCATGTACACTTGGAAGTCCGCACTCCTTTGTCGTTCGTACTGAACATCCGCATTCCGTTGCATTGTGTCGAGATACGTAGAGTTGGAGGCGTTGTACGCATTTAGTTGTTCCAACAACGCCGTCACGTTATCGGACGACGCACCCGCCGTTGATGACGACCCCGCGCGTCTAGCCGCATTTCGACCGAGAGGTCGTGGCCGCTCGGATGCCTCGGTATCATCGTCATTGTCGACGTTGAAGTATTAGGTGCATGCATCGGATGATCCGGGGGAGTCGGTTTTGGACGTTTTCGACCTCTTCGGTCTTGGAGCGTGGATGTCCGCGGGGGTCATGAAGTCGACCGGGATGAATTTTGGGCAAGTTTTTAGAATTTCCCAAGCGTGAAGGTGGGTAAAACTCTTTGCATACGTGTTTCGGTATCGGGTTTGCGCTGTTTTCAACACGTCATCATCACCCCATCCGCTTTTCCGATTGGTTGAGGTGTTGTTTGTAAACGCACGCGAATAGGGTAACGGTACTTAGTAGCATTTTTACCTTGCTACTACAAGCGTCAACGGAGCGGACGTCCCAATCGTAGTTCATGCGCTTGTCGAATGCGATTTTCACCCTCCTCCAAAACGACGCTACAAAACGAAAATTAAAAGAACATTAATGTCATACAATTATTGCATGTGATAGCGTTTATTCGTACCTCTCTTTTGATAGTTACCTGTACAAGGATCTTCCGATGTCTCCGCCCATGCCTTCGACAATTCTTCCTCCTCCGTAAGTGTCCACTTGACACACGGTTGTTTACCCGTCGGCTTATCTTTGGCCGGCTTCTTACCTTTCGCCGGCTTCTTACCCTTCTTATTTTTGGGTTGTGATTGTGGTGGTGATATAGGTTGGGTTTCGGGTACCAACTCGGCTTCATCCGACGAGGTTGGCTCGTTACGCAATCGGTAGGCATTACGGTTATATTGCGACGGTGATTCTTGGGTGGCCGGTTGTTGGGTGGCCGGTTCTTCGGTGGCCGGTTCTTGGGTGGCCGTTTGCATTGCCGCTTGCATGACCGGATGCATGGGGTGCATATACGCGCCTTGTTGCATCGGTTGCGTGAGCAAGTGCAAAAAACGAGCCTTGTTGGGGGGGTTTGGCACAAAGTTTGCGAAATCCATATTTGCGTAGAGGGGTGGGGAGAATCCGCCAGTCGGGCTATGCATTGGGGGAATATATACCCCGAGGTGTTCGAAAGTTGGGTATTCGAGAGCCGAGATTGCGAACGGTTGGTGTTGCTCGGGGTACCTTGATGATCCATGAGAGATTGAGAGAGATTGAGATTGAGATTGAGATTGAAATTGAATTTGAGTTTAAATGAGATTGAGATTGAGATAAAATTGGTATTGAGATATATGTATATATATAGAGTTGAAAGAGAAAAAAAATAATAAATTGAGCCGTTGGTTAACGGCTTTATAGCCGTTTTTCTTTGATTTTAATCGGCATGGCCATACTGTACCGGGTACCGTGCCGGTTACCCGTGGCGGTGTGCCGGGCGGTACCGTTCCGGTACCGGCTCAATTTTCACGCCATAACGGATGGCCTCATTGTTGGGTTTTATCGGGTCGGATAAACAGATAAAAACGTATAAACGAATAAACGCAGCGGATAAAACAAAAAACCCGAACAAAGATCCAACCGTAATTTAAACAGACACAAATCTATCAAGGGGGTTTTCTCGCGTTTACCTTTAGCGATCCAAACTTTTCTCCGGAAGCTAGTGAGGGATACACCGCTACTGCACCACCGTGAGACTGGCTGCTAGACCGCCTAGGATTTGATCGGAAAAACCTCCCGGTGTGTGTGTGTGTGTCAACGCCGACAAGAGAGAGAGAGAGGTTCGGGATTCTTTGCGAGAAAGTAATTATGAAATCAGTGTTATAATTCTATTACCCTAACCCTATATTTATATAGGTAATTATGGTAATCATATTAAGAATCCCAATCCATAAATAACTATCCACAATAATTTCCTTAATTAACTCAAACTTGTTAATCAAGTAATTATATTTATCTGATAAATAATAAATAAACAATTTATTATTTATTCCTTTCTCTCTATCAAATAATTAAACTTAATTAATTATTTCCACACGATAAATCCAATAGGTCTCGGGTTGGGTGTGTAGCAGTGTGACCCACTAGTGTCTTATAACATTGGACATAGTGATCCTAATTACTGTCTTGCACATAATCCTTTCAGACTCCCACTTGTGCCAGACAAGTAACTTAACTGTCACTATTAGCCTAAGGAGGTCCCTAGCCAGACACTTAGGTTAACCAGGTTATAAGATCTCTTATAGCCAGAGATACGATTCATATTTGAATTGTACACAGGTTCATTCCTTTTACACACGATATTTTAAAGTGAGTTTTGACATGGAGCTGAGATAGTTCAATCATAAACTCAAGTATTTCCTGACTCTGATCTCGATTGCCTGCAGTAACGGATCTTCTAAATAACCCACTGTTATTCTATCCGAGCGTGGCCACGCATTTCTGCCAATCTTAATCGTCAGGGGGCCCAGAAATATCTCTCCCATGTGGGAGGTGTAAATCCCATCTTGACTATCCGCATCTACAACCACGGCTTCCGCTGCATCTAGTCATACCCCTTATGACCACCCAGTTACGGTGCGGCGTTAGAGCATGCTAAGAGTACAGTAGTCCTCATGATCATAGACCAGATATCTCAGGTCAAAGGACAACCTATCATCAAGTCAATGCTTATGACAAAGGCTCCATGAAGCAGACTTGAAACTGGTCACATCCAATACCTATTCACTCTGATAAGTATCTATGAATGTCTAACTATATCAACTGTATATTAAACACTTCATAATAGCGTTATAACCCTACTGAGATTCCCATCTCAATAAGTTGCTACGGAGATTTAGATTTTTACGAACTCGTGAAAAATCATGGATAACCTTAAATATGCGAAAAGTAATTTTTCTTGAAACATCTTTAAAAAAGTATCTCTTTATTTCCAACACACTGTGAAATAAACTTTCATAATGTTTCAAAAATTACATTGATAATCGATAACATAAACTAACTACTAGTATCCAGGTACTGCATTCCTATGGAACTAGTATGGCCCTCATGCTTTGCTCTAGCTAAAGGCTTTGTTAGCGGATCTGCAACGTTCTCATCCGTCGGAATCTTGCATATTCTCACATCTCCTCTTCCAATAATCTCTCGGATGAGGTGATATTTCCTGAGTACATGTCTCGACTTGTGATGTTCTCTGGGCTCCTTCGCTTGCGCTACTGCCCCAGAGTTATCACAGTAAATATCAATGGGTCTAGAGATACTGGCTACAACTCTTAGATCCGTGATAAAACTCCTGAGCCAGACAGCTTCCTTTGCCGCGTCTGATGCTGCAATGTACTCTGCCTCTGTAGTGGAATCCGCTATGGTATCTTGCTTCGAGCTCTTCCACGAGATCGCGCCTCCATTTAGGGTAAATACATATCCTGACTGTGATCTAAAATCATCTTTGTCGGTCTGAAAACTAGCGTCAGTGTAGCCTGTGACGCTAATCTCGTCTTCAGATCCTCCAAAGACCAAGAACATTTCTTTTGTGCGTCTCATGCACTTGAGAATGTTCTTGACAGCCACCCAATGGGCTTCACCTGGGTTCTGCTGGTATCTGCTCGTAACACTTATCGAGTAAGCAACATCGGGCCTTGTACATAACATGGCATACATAATTGATCCTATCGCTGAAGCATATGGGATCAATTTCATCTTGTCCTGATCTTCACTAGAAACAGGACACTGTGCTTTGCTTAGCACTATGCCATGCTGCATTGGGATAAATCCTTTCTTGGATTCGTCCATCCTGAATCGTTTCAGGATTTTGTCAATGTATGTACTTTGACTAAGCCCGATAAGCCGTCTAGATCTATTCCTATAGATCTTTATACCAAGTATATAGGCGGCTTCTCCAAGGTCTTTCATTTGGAAACACTTGCTTAACCAAGTCTTTACACTCTGTAAAGTTGGTACGTCATTTCCAATGAGTAGAATATCATCTACATATAAGACCAAGAAGGTTACTATGCTCCCACTGAACTTTGTGTAAACACATGGTTCAAACTCACTCTTGGCAAAACCAAATTCTTTGATTCGCTCATCAAAGTGTAAGTTCCAACTTCTAGATGCCTGTTTTAATCCATATATGGATTTCAACAACTTGCACACTTTATTAGGATTCTTTGGATCTATGAAACCTTCCGGCTGTTCCATATAGACGTCTTCTGTTAACTTCCCGTTCAGGAAGGCCGTCTTAACATCCATCTGCCAAATCTCGTAATTGAAGTACGCTGAAATGGCCATCAAGATCCTAATAGACTTTAACATTGCTACTGGTGAAAAAGTTTCATCATAGTCAATACCATGAGTTTGCGTGAAACCTTTTGCTACCAGTCTAGCTTTAAAGGTGTGCACATTACCGTCCATGTCAGTTTTCTTCTTGAAAACCCATTTACGTCCAACAGCCCTACAGTGTTGGGGTAAATCTGTCAACTCCCATACTTGGTTGTCGTACATGGACTGCATCTCAGCCTTCATGGCCTCCTGCCATTGTTCAGACTCACTGCCTGATACAGCTTCTCCATAGGAGGTCGGTTCATTCAAGTCTCCATCATCCTGAGAGACTAAGAACCCAAGATACCTATCTGGCTCTTGCCTTATCCTAGTGGATCTGCGAAGGTCCTGTGTTTGCACCTCCTCAACCGTTTCCGGTTGAGTCTCAACATATTCTTGTTGAGCAACTGGCTCAACTATCGGTGAAGTGTCATCTTCCTCTACCTCCTGTAGATCTACATCATTCCTGGTATCCTCTGTATTGAGGAACTTATCCTCCAGAAAATCACCTCCCCGAGCTACAAAGACTTTGTTCTCGGTAGGATTGTAGAAGTAGTATCCCACAGTAGTCTTGGGATATCCTACGAAGAAGCACTTATCTGATTTGGGTTTGAGTTTTTCAGAAGTTGGTCTCTTGACATATACTTCACAACCCCAAATCTTTAGAAAAGACAATTTTGGTTTCTTGCCTGTCCAAATTTCATATGGTGTCTGTTCTACCGATTTAGTTGGCACTTTGTTCAGTATGTGGGCCGCTGTTTCGAGCGCATGTCCCCAAAATGACACTGGTAGTGAGGAACGACACATCATTGATCTTACCATATCAAGCAAGGTACGGTTTCTCCTTTCTGACACACCATTCATCTGGGGTGTGTACGGAGGTGTGAGTTGTGAAACAATCCCACATTCTATCAAATGATTGTTAAATTCCTGACTCAGATATTCCCCACCTCGATCTGACCTTAGGAACTTGATCTTCTTGTCAAGTTGATTCTGTACTTCATTCTGAAATTCCTTAAATCTTTCAAAGGCTTCAGATTTATGTCTCATCAAGTAGACATAACCATATCTACTGAAATCGTCAGTAAAAGTGATGAAGTACCGGTATCCTCCTCTAGCTTCATGACTGAAGGGACCACACACATCTGTGTGTATAATTCCCAACAAATCATTTGCCCTTTCATTATCTTTGTTGAAGGGTTGCTTTGTCATCTTGCCGGATAAACAAGATTCGCAATTGTCAAATGGTTTAAAATCGAAAGGCCCAAGGAGTCCTCCTTTCTGGAGTTTCTCTATGCGTTTCTTGTTTATGTGACCTAGACGACAATGCCAGAGGTAAGTCTGATCCTCAATATTCTTGGATCGTTTACTTATATGATAGACTTCTCTATTTTCTTGTAGATTTAACACATATAGACCATTAGAGGGAGTTGCTTTGAAATAAAAGATATCATTTTTAAAGCAAGAAATAAGTTTATAATCATATTTATAATAAAAACCTTGGTCTACAAGTAAATCGAAAGAAATAACATTTTTGATCATTCTAGGAACATAGTAACAATTTTCAAGTTCCAATACTAGACCCGAGGGTAAACTAAGACTGTAAGACCCTATAGACTCAGCTACAAGCATCTGGCCTTCGCCGACTCTTAGGTTCGAACGGTCCTTCCCCAGCATCTCCCTTCTTTTGAATCCCTGTAAATGATTACAAATGTGATTACTGTTGGGTTTTTATGCGTTCCTCGTATCAAACTGACACGAAGAAAACTGTGGATTTCAATCCTAACTGGATGAGATACACGACAAAACTTTGTGATCAAACTGATCAATAAGTTTATCGAATCAAACCTAACTGGTTTGATACGTGCGGAAGCGATTTGGATATAAAACCCAAATATCCACAGATCTTTTCGTTTCAATTATAATAGTAATAGATTTGTTAGAGTGTTACCTGGAATGCTCGAGTTAGATCCACCCGTGATCGACCAAACGAAGATCCCTCTAGCAGGAATGAGTCCCCGATACGATGAAAAACAGCTAAGGATTAATCAAAGAACCAAAAACCGAACTGGTTTTGCTCTTGGATCGGCGCCGGTTTCAAAGGAGGAGGGAGGAGAGAATTTTCTGGTTTGTTTTTCTTGGTGGAATGAATTATGAAAACTGATAAGCCATAGGCTTATTTTATATGGAGGAATTTCCATACAACTCAGTTTCCATAATTAGTTTCATAATTATCTTTGGCAAATATTCTTTTCTTTTCCTTAAAGAAAAATAACTAGATAATTATTTGTATTATTAATTATTATCCTATTATATATTTATTTACCTAATAAATATATAATTCAATAATTAATAAACTTATATATTTATTTATCTAATAAATATATAATTACTAACAAACCTTTAACTTTGGGATTTAGTACGGAAAATGCCCAACTGATTTATAATTAACTATTATAAACCTTAATTTCTCCAAACTGGGACTATCTTATTTATTCGGTTTACAGGTCCTCACAGGTGTGACCCTCGAGTGTCTAGTAACGTTGGATGTGTAATCACTGGTTTGCCAACTTCTGCACATAATTACTAACAGACTCCCACTTGTGCAAGTTGGCAATACCGTCTTGATCACACGGACCTAAGGAGGCCCCTAGACAGGCGCTTAGGCTAACCAGGTTACAAGAACTCTTATACCCAGATAGGTGATTTAAAATTTCCATATGAAAATGACATTAATGAAACAACTGTTCATAAATTGGGTATATCTTGGCTTTTCCCTTTGCAACACGATATTTCATCTATGAGTATGAGCATGGATTTAAGTCAACTCTAAATACTCATGATTCTGTTTCTCGACTATCCGACCTCTACTGATAGGTAAACGACAAAGAACTAATCAGTTCGTTTGGGCATGGCCATGCACTTCATCAGTATATTCAGTCAGTCAAGGGGCCCAGAAATATCTCTCTTCGGAGAAGAGGTGCAAATCCCATCTTGCATATCTGCATTTAACACCACGGCTTCCGCTGAATCTAGTCACGCCCTTTATAGCCACCCTGTTACGGCGTAGCGGTTGAACGCACTAAGTATCCAGCAGTCCTCATGATATCAAACCGGATACCTCAGGTGATAGGGACAACCACTGTGAGATTCTACTTATGACAAAATCCAAGAAGTAGTCTCAACCGCGGATCACGTCCGATATTCGCTACTCTATCAAATATCTGTGCAACTCCTGGTCTACAACGCTTGTAGCTGTTATTCAACCACTGATCATAACTACCCAGAGGCTCACAATGACTTTAACGCCCTAACGGGTTCCCACCACGATAAGTTGTCACGGACAAATTTCGAATGAAAGACTGGAAACTAGTCTCATTCCTGGATCATAAAACATGCAAAATATAAAAGTGATAAAGAAAATAATTTTGTATAGTCCATATTACACTCTGTAATAATAACAAAATTAATAGCATTTCTTAATTACTTTTACGGTGTCTATTCAACGTTTTACTAAAATACTGATTTAAATGAAGTATCACCTAACTTCAGTTTAAACCCTTTGATTAATGTTTACCGTATTAATCAAAGTAACAACCAAAATAATACAAGTTTTGTATCATCTGATACAATCTACTTGATTCTACTAATCTTTGTTTTGCAAACACTTTTAAACAAAGATTAGACTTTTCTTTACCATATTCCATGAACTTGGAGACACTGGAATAACTCCTAGTTTTCCTGAATATGTAAAGTTTAAACTGCAACTTCCCTTAGTTGCTGTGTAGATGAATGATTTCTACCTGAAATCAGATAAAATTTCCATTTACCAAGCTGGCAAATTTCAGGAAATTTATTCTAGTGTTTACGACACTTTTAGAAAGATAATTAATATCTTTAATAATTATTCCAACACATTTTAATTATTGATTTCTCTCGAAGTCAATTATGACCTTATTTAGTTTCAAAGACTTTGAAACTTTCGTTCTACCCTTTTGACTAAAAGATAGATTCGTATATCTTATGAATTTACATCCTTTCTGGATCATGAATTCCGAGATATATACTAAATCAATAATTTTATCTTTTATTCTTTATCATGCACTAGATAGAGAATAACCTGGGCTCCCACTAACTTATATGAAAACCAACTATTACTTAAAATTAACTATTGACTTAGTCAAAACTTGATTACTTAGTCAATTCTATTTCAAGTAATAAACACGAGAATTTTAACATTTATAAAACTTAACTGGATTATATTAAATCCTAATTCCGAAACTTGGAATTTTTCCTAGTTTTATAAATACTGATATTATCAATGATATTTGAAATAATATCCTAAATTCTTCTTAAAACATATGAGTAATAAATTTTGATCATAAAATAGTTTCATAATCTTTTACTCATAAATGTTTTATTTAAAAACACATTCCTATAATTATAGTACTTCGTGTGTTTTTGACAGTTTTCATATACATTACTTCAAACTATTTTGATTGAAGCAATACTGTTAGTGTAATAGGCAACATCTCGGATCTAATTTTGAATCAAGTCTAATTTGACTTATACAGATTCAAAATATCATGCATAAAGATATCAAGACAATAGTTTTAAATTTTAAAACCGATAAGAATTCAAAAAACAAAATTCAAATTTTGGAAAGACAAGATTGTTTTAAAAATTTAAAATTGTCTTGATAATATCTAAAAGTAATCTTGCATGCTGATCCTTGCAATCTGGGCACTTCACTTTTAATGACCACCTGCAAATAAACATTTGCTTCTAGGTGTCAACACACTTGTAAACTAACAAGCGAAAGTGATAATCTGAAGCAGTCACGAATACCTGAGGTGTTTATATCTGCTTCGTAACGCTTCGGGCAGTTATGCCTTCAATGACCGACTTCATAGCACTTGAAGTATTGATTCTCGGTTATTATTCTGTTAGGCTTAACCTTTTTACCCTTGCCTTTGCCTATATCATAAACATTGGGTGCACTCAGGGTAGCCAGAACTTGGCCCTTTCCCTTACTGGTGTTCCCATGCCCACGCTTCTTCTTTACTTCACCATTCTTGAGCACATCTTTGGTCTCGGTCTTCATCCTCAACTCAATTACTTATAATCTTCAGACAGTGAGTTGAGTATCGTATTTGTTGCTAACTGCAACAAAACTGGGCGACTGAGCCTCTCTAGGTGATTAATGTGCCTCTTTATTTTCATCATCACTAACTGAGGTCCCCTTTTGCCATCTTGCACGCGTTCAGTGCTCATAACGCTCTGTGCGTGCTTGCGTCTGAAACATGTCCCTCAACTGGCGGATCATGTTATAGGCATTTGTGTTTATGAGCCTCGTACGAAAAACTGGGCTCATAGTCGCAAGCATAAGATAGCCTACGTCCAGCAAATAATCGGAATGCTTTCTATAAGCGTTCCTGACAGTGACAGTAGCTTTTGCTGGAAGGGCCTTCACCTAGAGGCTTTTCTAGGACATACTACTTTCTCTCGTGTCTGAGCACAATCATCAGACTGCGCTCCCATACGAAAAATTATACCTAGTAAGTTTGTCCTTTCGAGAATGGAGCGAAGAGGGAGTTTATCAGTGTTGGTAATAGTGTTTTCTATCTACACATTTTAAAAACTTTGGTTTTAGTAACTGTGAAAGACTATTTCCAATAAATATCAATAAACCCTTAAATGATCAATTATTGGACTAGGATCCTAATTACATACGCCTTGATGACCGGTGTGTTCACGTCTCACCAGGACCACGTACTAACTAGGTAGGTAAGGACTTTTACCAATCATATCTAACTGACACGACTCCTAGATCTTTTCGGGACAACGGTAATTATCCGTACATGTTTCAGTCCCTCTAAGTGCTTTTTGGCCCGGTACCACCGGTAAACTTAACAGAACCAAAACAGATCTCACCATTTTGGGACTTGGACACTTTACTCTGGCCGGTACCACCCGGAGATAATTCGCAGAGTCTTGTTAATCCCCTCCAGCTTCGGTTTGAACGCGGTCGTTCAAGGTGTGTTCACTTACAACGGCCGCGTACCTTACGCCGGAGGTGCCCCTAGATGGGTTGCACTCTGATCTATGATTTTCGGGGTTTTTAATTAATTTTGAAAAACCTTTTAGTTCCAGTATTTTTGAAAATCTATAATTTTGAAAAACTGATTGTTTAGAAGGTAACTGATGTTTAAACTAACTGTTTAAACATGCTTGCTATTTTAAAACTAACTGTTTTAAAGAGCACTTGCTAATTAAAAACTAACTGTTTTAATAAGCACACTTGCTAATCAAAACTACCTGTCTTGATAGCATATTTGTTGACCAAAACTAACTGTTTTATCAACTTGCCTTTTCATACAAAACAGTCTTATTATTGAGGTTTTAAATAAAATCTACCGTTTCAAAAAGGTTTATAAAACTGGTAATTTTAATTATAAAACCTGTCCGCTCTTGTGATTTTATCTAGTTTTAAAAAATTCTCTTATTTTAAAACATTTTGATATAATTATAAAATCACAACCACGCAGTTAATATGTCAACAACCACGCAGTTAGAGCTAACTAATTATAGGTTTGCCAACTTTTATTCCTAAGGACCAATAATGACCTATTTTTCTAAAGGATTTCTAACACCTCGCGTAGCTCCCACTGGCTCCCCGGTATCTTCGTTAGTACTCCAGAAAAGAAAATTTGGGTTTTTCTTGCGTAGCTCCCACTGGCCTTCGGCATTCTCGATGGAACTCCCAAAAAAAAAGGAAAAATAACTATCCTATGGTCATTATTACAAAGGGGTTGTAAATGGCACGCAGGCCTCCCCAAATATAATCCAAAAGGTCTAAGTTGGCAAGCCCTATAATAGATATATACGAAAGCATGTATATACTCAAGCAACCACGCATTTATATATATTAAACAATATAATAAAGCGATAAAGAAATCCTAGATCCGTTAAAAATTATCTTGTTCCGTTTATCGCAAAACTTGGTTTATAAAACAAACTGTTTATAAACCGAAACTAATATTTTAAACTGAAAACGGTTTTTACTTGAATTATAAAAATACTAAGATTTATAATCAATAAATCTATTTATAAAGCAAAACCGATTTTCTAAAATATTTGCTTTTTATCTAAAAGTTATATCAAAACCCGGTCCTCGAACAAACTGGTCGGAAAAATAAACATTGGACCGTAAACTGTGTCGTGGTTTGACCAACTGGTCAAAACATGACACTAGACTTATTTGACCAAACGGGTCAAATAACAGGTTTGATAAAACACAATTTTACTTGGGATAATTATTAACTAAAAATCCCTTAAACATAATTTTATAATATAATGTAACTGATTTATATATATAAAAATATATTATCTAAATAAAATTAATTTGGGTCAAAAAGCTTAAAACTCAATAAACCCTTTTGGGCCATAAACTTGGTCCAAAATACCATGGTTTCGGCCCATTACCAAATTGATAAGTCTGGGCCCCGAAAGATAAAAAAATTTGAGAAACGCTTGAAACCAACCGCTACCTACGATCAACCGGGATATTATCGCCGCTCACATCGCCGTCGATCACCACCGCCTGGTGGCGATTGACCGCCGGTGCCATCACTGACCATCATCGTCGTGGCGGCCGCTGGTGGTCGCACTCCTCTCGGCCCACCACTAACTGATGGTTCGGCCGAGCGCCGCCTTGGTGCATTAAGGGATCGGGCCATGGCTTGATTTGGGTATAGACCATGGCCAACCAAGCTGGTGGACCATGCCTTGAACTCTGATCAGGCCACGGCCTAGTGTCGACTCAAGCCACGGCTTGAATTCTGATCAGGCCAAGGTCTGATGGCTGATCAAGCCATGGTCTGATGGCAAGTCAGGCCACGGCCGAGTGGCGAGTCAGGCCACGGCCGAGTGGCGAGTCAGGCCACGGCCGAGTGGCGAGTCAGGCCACGGCCGAGTGGCGAGTCAGGCCACGGCCTGGTGGTGGTTCGGCCACCAGCTGGCGGTCCGGTCGGCTGTTGCCGCCTCTAGCCTCGGTCGGCGATCGGTGGGTGGTTCGGTCGGCTATCTGCCGCAGTTCCGCCACCGATTCCCACTACCCTGTGGGGTTTTTCCGTGATAGCTTTTTCGACGATAAACATAAAACGATAAAACTGAAAAGTTATAATAGATAATCATTAAATCTTTATACGGAACTGAAAAAGATTTTTAAACTGATAAAAATCAAATTTTTTCCCAAACTGATTAAAATTGAATTTTTATACGAAACGATTATCAATAAAACTTTATTCGCAAGAAACAATTTTTAACGGATCTTTAAACAGTTAAAAAGAATAAAACGAATAAACCTGTGGCTCTGATACCACTGTTGGGTTTTTATGCGTTCCTCGTATCAAACTGACACGAAGAAAACTGTGGATTTCAATCCTAACTGGATGAGATACACGACAAAACTTTGTGATCAAACTGATCAATAAGTTTATCGAATCAAACCTAACTGGTTTGATACGTGCGGAAGCGATTTGGATATAAAACCCAAATATCCACAGATCTTTTCGTTTCAATTATAATAGTAATAGATTTGTTAGAGTGTTACCTGGAATGCTCGAGTTAGATCCACCCGTGATCGACCAAACGAAGATCCCTCTAGCAGGAATGAGTCCCCGATACGATGAAAAACAGCTAAGGATTAATCAAAGAACCAAAAACCGAACTGGTTTTGCTCTTGGATCGGCGCCGGTTTCAAAGGAGGAGGGAGGAGAGAATTTTCTGGTTTGTTTTTCTTGGTGGAATGAATTATGAAAACTGATAAGCCATAGGCTTATTTTATATGGAGGAATTTCCATACAACTCAGTTTCCATAATTAGTTTCATAATTATCTTTGGCAAATATTCTTTTCTTTTCCTTAAAGAAAAATAACTAGATAATTATTTGTATTATTAATTATTATCCTATTATATATTTATTTACCTAATAAATATATAATTCAATAATTAATAAACTTATATATTTATTTATCTAATAAATATATAATTACTAACAAACCTTTAACTTTGGGATTTAGTACGGAAAATGCCCAACTGATTTATAATTAACTATTATAAACCTTAATTTCTCCAAACTGGGACTATCTTATTTATTCGGTTTACAGGTCCTCACAGGTGTGACCCTCGAGTGTCTAGTAACGTTGGATGTGTAATCACTGGTTTGCCAACTTCTGCACATAATTACTAACAATTACCACTGCCTGTATCAAGTACCCATGATTCATAAGAAGTGATCAAACAGTCTATCATAAAGATACCTGGTGCATCGGGTAAACCGATGTCTAGCTGGTCGATGTCCATCGAGTGAGCACAAATATCCTTGCTACCGCATTCTGGGCAACTCAGATCTCCCAGCTCGTCAATCCAATCCGTGTCCATGAGGTCAGCAGATGCTGAAGTTTTCGGCTCCAAACTGGCCAAAATATCCTCATGAAGCTTTGCCACGTCTCTCTTTGGTTCTCCAATGTATGCACTAACTGTGTTACGTATCTCATCAGTGAGGGAGAACCACATGAGATGCACAAGTTCCTCCTGGACTACTTTGTATCCCATGCGTGACAAACTTTTAAAGAGCTTCCTTATCTCTAGGAGATGCTCTTTAACAGATTGACCTTTTTCCAGTTTCAGAGAATAGATCTCTTTCATGATCAGATACTTCCCACTTTTCTTACAGAAACCCACCTGGTTCTCTATATTCTTCACGACCTCATGGCAATATCTAACCCTCAAATCAGTAGTAAACTCGGGTGAGGTAGAAAAGGACAGAATCGACATCACATCAGATTCGTCAGCCATGAATTTGAAGTATTCAGCAAAGTCCTTTTCAGGAGCATTGCAACTGGGTCGTGAAACGGGTTTCTCTATCACGTACCGCTTACCCTGTGCATCCAAGACGTTGTCAAGGTGCATTTTCCAGACTGGAAAATTTTGGCCTGTAAGCTTCCATTTCCCCATTATCAGGCGGAGAGATTCCTCAGGTGAATAAAAGATAATAGCAGACATCTACAGATAAATATAAAATTCCGATTTAGTTATCTGATTGTATTTCTAATAAATTATTACCTTAGAACAATAATTATATTAGACTAGAATCCATATTTCACATGAATTGACAGGCGGTTTGCTCACGCAAGCCAATCCATGCTATTTCTGGTAGGTAACGCCTTATACCAATCGCATCTTTAAACGAAGATACGACTTCTAGATCGTCGGGACATCGGATACTTGAATCCGTGCATATTTAGTCCCTCTAGTGTGTTTTGGCCCGGTACCACCCGGTGAGTTGTAACAACTACCAAAATAGATCGCACCATTTTGAACTGGATGTACTCTGGTCGGTACCCCCCGATATCGCAGAGTCTTTTCACCCCCTTCAGCTTGGGGTTTGAACGTGGGTGCTAAAGGTTCGACTCCTTCGAGCCCCAACGTACCTTACGCCAAAGGTGTCCACAAATGGATCACACTAACTGATCTAAGATTTTCCTAAGGATTTAGCCAGTTTTTAGTTTTGAAAAAGACTGGTTCGAAAAACAAACTGTAATCGAACTCTTTAATCTGATTTCATAAAATTTTGTTTTTATCTAAGACTAAGCAATCATAATCAACCACGCAGATAAAAACAAGACAGTGTCATAGCTTTTGCCCAGATCTATTGTCAGTCTCGTGAGCCAACACGAGAACTGACGGTCCAAAATCCTATGTGACTAAACAACCATAAGGCATGAAATCTTGGTGCTCCCACTGGCTCCAACATCTCCGGTCGTGTCTCCGTGAAACTCCGTCTTCAGATTTAACGAAACTAATATTTTAACTATTACATAAAAGGGTTGCAAATGGCACGCAGGCCTCCCTTACCAAAATAATTATATAAAGCAATAAAATAACACAATAAAGAACACAACCATAGGTCAAAGGGCTTGGCTATGACAACTAAACAGTTTAAAGAATTAAACTAAGACAAAACTGTTTTTGATAAGACTGGTTTTTGTAATAATCCAAACTGGATTATATTAAAGTTTTAAAATACTAATTAAAACTCATCCTAATTCGAAAAGAGTTCCTAATTCGAATTTGATAATTATCCCGAAAACAATTAAAGGATAATGATAATCCCAATCCCAAAAATTTGATCCGTTAAACTTTAGTGATTATCGTGTCTTGACCATCACGGTTTTACCGGAACCAAAAGATATCACCGATTATATCCGCCATCGACAACCGCCGCGACGTGGTCAGCCGTCGATTGCCCGGAACCGGCACACGACGGCGATGCCAAACGAACGCCACCGCCGCTGCCCCGTAACACCATCGTCGCGAACGGCGATGACGCAAAAACGCCACCACCGCCGCCTAATCGTCGCCGGCGTGCGACGATGACGCAAACGCCACCGCCGCCGCCCCGAAAACAATCAGAAACCGCCGCCACCACCGCGGCTGCCCTAGCCGACCGGTGGTGCAGCTCTGTGGTGTTCGGACGACCACCACCACCATCGCCGATCGCGGCTTTGGTGGCTGGTGGTGTCGAGACTGAGATCGACCACCGCCACCGAATTGGTGGTGGGTGGTTTACGGTTTTGGCGAGGAACGACCACCACCGCCGTCGCCGATCGAGGCTTCGGCGGTGTGGTGGTTTGCGATGGACACAGCCACCACCACCGTTGCCAATCGTGGCTTCGGTGGTGGTTTGCGACGAGACCCAAAAAAAAAACAGCCACCACCACCGTTGCCAATTGCGGCTTCGGTGGTGGTTCACGGCTTCGCTTCCGGTGGTCCATCGGGGATTCGTCCGGCGATCGGTTCGGCGGTTCGGTTGGTTTATCACCACCGTTCCACCGCCGATTGCCACAAGTCTCGGGATTAATCCAAAAATCAAAATTTTACCGGAAAATTAGATTTTTACCAAAAACCAACTTTTATCAAAAAAACTAAAACAGATCTGATAAATATACGGAAGTGGCTCTGATACCACTGTTGGGTTTTATCGGGTCGGATAAACAGATAAAAACGTATAAACGAATAAACGCAGCGGATAAAACAAAAAACCCGAACAAAGATCCAACCGTAATTTAAACAGACACAAATCTATCAAGGGGGTTTTCTCGCGTTTACCTTTAGCGATCCAAACTTTTCTCCGGAAGCTAGTGAGGGATACACCGCTACTGCACCACCGTGAGACTGGCTGCTAGACCGCCTAGGATTTGATCGGAAAAACCTCCCGGTGTGTGTGTGTGTGTCAACGCCGACAAGAGAGAGAGAGAGGTTCGGGATTCTTTGCGAGAAAGTAATTATGAAATCAGTGTTATAATTCTATTACCCTAACCCTATATTTATATAGGTAATTATGGTAATCATATTAAGAATCCCAATCCATAAATAACTATCCACAATAATTTCCTTAATTAACTCAAACTTGTTAATCAAGTAATTATATTTATCTGATAAATAATAAATAAACAATTTATTATTTATTCCTTTCTCTCTATCAAATAATTAAACTTAATTAATTATTTCCACACGATAAATCCAATAGGTCTCGGGTTGGGTGTGTAGCAGTGTGACCCACTAGTGTCTTATAACATTGGACATAGTGATCCTAATTACTGTCTTGCACATAATCCTTTCACTCATAACTCTTAGATGCAATCAACTTTCACGCCATAATGGTAAACAATTTTCACGCCATAATGGTAAACAATTAGATGCAATCAACAAATAAGATAATCATGATTGGAAGCATGATGGTTAGAAAACCTTCTAATGATCAATAAGATTCCAATAGCAAGAATATCTCTATCAGGTGCACATCCCAAAACCATTCACGTATTTAGCGATACTTCCTTCATATCTCTATGTATCCTCTGCAATCAACTAATAGAGAAAAACAAAACACACACACACATTCGATGTCGGGTGTGTGTGTGCTCTTCAATTTGTAGAAAAAAAAAAAACAAAAGCCACTTCATTTTCTTTTTCCTTGTTTTGTTGAAAGCTTGTCAGAAAAAGGAAAAAAAAATACTTTCACTTTTCCTTTTGTTTGAGTATAGGTTACATCAAAAGAAAAAACAACTCATTTCAACTATTCATTTCATTTGTGAACACTTTGATGAAATAACGTTTTTAGTCTTTCAACTATTTTTGAATACTTAAATAATCGTACTATATATGATATATAATAAAATAATTAGATCAAAAAATATTCGATATTGGGCTCATTTCGAAGGTATCGACGACACGATTATAATGGCGTAATTTGTTAAAATTAAAACATATTTGTTAACATATTTAAGCAACATAAGATATATGACTAAAACGCTAAATGAAATATAGGAAATTAAAATGTATAAAGTGATTAAACATTATAAATCTAAGGGGGTAAAATGTAAATGTTAAATGAATAGTGTATTTTTACTATTCACTCGGTTGTAAATTGATATAAGGTATAATAAATTGTAGAATTAAAATGCAATGCTAGATTCAATCTTTTTAACGTGTTTAAGAGTTTTACTAAAACTAATCTCTCATGTTAGTTTTGCAATAAATTTTTAATGTCACTTATTTTTCATAACTCTTTTTAAAGTGGTGGTGTTTACCAACTTGTATATAATTTATATTTTAGTAATTTATAATATTACTAAAATGGAAAAGTATAATTTATTTATAATATAATATAATATAATTAATTAATTAATTATATTTTTTAATATTTTAAGTTTAGGATTATACGTTATGCTCTTATAACTAGTTAATTAAATTATTTTTAATATTTTTTTTCATTTTATACTTTTATCATATTAATATAAATAAAAATATATTAAAATTTTTGAATTTTTTAATAAATTATATCATTATAACCTTCTTATTAATACTTTTAAAATGAGCCTACTATTTAATATTGATTTAATCGTATTAAATATCAAAATTTTCAAATTAATTTATTTTATATTTTTTGCGCTTTCATTTTTCATTTTTTATTTTAAACTTTTATCTATTATATATATATATATATATATATACTATAAGAATTAGTTTAAACAAGAACAAAACAAATTTGCAAGAATAAAGGAACCAACAAAGTCAATTGTGCTCTGACGCCCACTCACATCTCACCCATGCGCCTTGTCGGAGAGTGGCATACACTCGTTTTTTCCATCGCAACACAAAATCACATGTGATTTCCTTGGTTCCTTTGTTCTTGCAAATTGGGTTGTTCTTTTATTAACCTCCCTCTATATTATAATACTTGCTATAAATCAAGTGGTTTAACTCCATAGAAAGAGCTTCTGCATCATGATTTTATGATGATAAATCATCATCATCATCATTATCATCATGGACCATCATCATCTTCATGTGGTCGAATGTGGTGACTCGTGAGGTTTCCTCAATTAGAAAGTCATAAGTGAATCAAGAATAATTAACCAATTAGATATTTTTTACGGTTTCAAAAGCGATATTCGCTTTGGGTGATTTCAAGAGAAGTTGTAATAAATTTCGTTTGAATTTTCTATTTTTGGTATTAATAGAAATGCCTATTTTTTTAAAATACAATTTATATCGATCAATCTCTCTAGTCTATATCTATATCTATATCTATATATATATTAAAGAAAGGTTTTTGCTGATGTCATGATTATGAAATTGAGTGATTTTATTGGTCAATTAAACAAATCCTATCAAATGATGATGTCATAATTCATTTCCATTTTTTTCCCCAAAATTTACATACTTAAAATTTCTCATTAATTTATTAGTTTCATTTTTATTACTTACATTTTGTATCCTTATAATTATTTGATTAAATTACTTATTTCCCCCTACTTTTTCAATTTTCATTTTACATTCTTATCATATTAAGGTAAATAATGTATATGAATTAAAACCATTTAAGTTTTTTGTTTTTCTTTTTTATAAATTACACCCTTATAATTGTCTCAACGATACCTTCAAAATAAGTATAATATTGAATATTTTTTTAATTTATTTATATTAGTAAATATTAAGAATAGATATAAGTTAAGTTGTTTACATTTTATTACAATTCTATCATTGATATTTTTGAAATTTAAAGTTCCTATTTTTAATCTAATTTTTTATAGGTTATTTATAAATAATAAAAGTTTATTTTATTTAAAACGCTATTGTTGATGTTCTTGAAATTTAAATATTTCATCCTTTTAATCTTACTAATTCTATACATCATTTATAAATAATAATTTTTTTTAAAACCCTACAAATCAAAAACACTATGGCTATGTTTGGCAAGAGTAGCTTATAAGCTAGCTGGTAGCTGATAAGCTAGCGGATAGCTGATAAGCTAGCTGTTGATTGATAAGCTTGCTAGTAGCTGATAAGCTAGCTGTTGAACAAATTATGTTTGGCAAAAACTAGCTTATGAGTATGTAAAATGACCAAAAAGGATATATTTGAATTTAATAATTAATATTAATAAGGGTATAATTGGAAAAAGCTACAATAAGCTCCTCATAAGCTACTCAAAGTAGCGTTTCAAAAAGCTAGCTTATAAGCTAGCTTCCTGGTACATGTTTGGATGGACTAGCTTATAAGCTAGCTTATCAGCTAGCTTATAAGCTAGCTTATGCTTGCCAAACAAAGCCTATATAATTTATTTCAGAATCTCTCCCGTTTTAGAATCATTCCCGAAATCCAAATCTTTCAACAAAAGAATTTCAGATATTTTAATAACTATTAGATGACTAAAATATTTAATAATAAAGTAAGAGTAATTTTTTTTCATTTAAATCGTTGATTAATTAGAATTATTTTTAATAAATAATATTTCTCTACTTACTCAATTTCAAAGAAAGCTTTGAATAAAAAATGAAAGAAAAGTAATTTAAATGTTATATATATAATTTCCTAAATGGTTATGATTAAACTATATCATTAATGTTTCTTTTATCAATTTAACAAAGTCATATTTATATTGTTAATTGGATATTACGTTGGTTTGTGGTGAATTATTTGTGAACTTTATAATACAAATGTTAATTCTTATTATAAACTAAAACAATATGTTTAAATCATCCGTGTATTACACGGACCATTAACTAGTTTTCTTTATTAAAAGATTGTATTTTATAAAATCTGGCATCATGACATTTGGTAACTTCCCTTTTTATTTAATTATGGAAATAACAATTATTTATTTTGATTGTTCCTCGTCATTGTCGTCAATAAGAAGATTATATACGCTTTAATTTGCTTCACATCTATATATATTAAAAGAATGTTTTTGCTGATATCATCAAAAAGAAATTGAGTAATATCATTGGTCAATTAAACAAATTCTATCAAATGATGATGTGATAATCTATTTCCATTTTTTTTCCAAAATTTACATACCTAAAATTTCTCATTAATTATTAGTTACCCTTTTTATAATTTACATTTTGTATCCTTATAATTATTTGATTAAATTACTTATTACCCCTTAGTTTTTCAATTTTCACTTTACATTCTTATCATATTAAGGTAAATAATATATATGAATTAAAACCATTTAAGTTTTTTGTTTTCTTTTTTATAAATTGCACCCTTATAATCGTCTCGACGATACCTTCAAAATGAGTATAATATTGAATATTTTTTTTTAATTTAAAGATTTCATTCTTTTAATCTTACTAATTCTATAGATCATTAATAAATAATATTTTTTTTTAAAACCCTACAAATCAAAAACACTATATAATTTATTTCAGAATCCCTCCCATTTTAGAATCATTCACGAAATCCAAATCTTTCAACAAATTTTTTTTAGATATTTTAACAACTATTAGATGGCTAAAATATTTAATAATAAAGTAAGAGTAATTTTTTTTCGTTTAAATCGTTGATTAATTAGAATTATTTTAATAAATAATAATTCTCTACATACTCAATTTTAAAGAAAGCTTTAAATAAAAAAAATGAAAGAAAAGTAATTTAAATGATATATATATTTATAATTTCCTAAATGATTATGATTAAACTAAATCCTTAATGTTTCTTTTATCAATTAACTAAGTCATATTTATATTGTTAATTGGATATTACGTTTGTTTTGTGGTGAATTATTTGTGAACTTTATAATGCAAATGCTAATTTTTATTAGAAACTAAAACAATATGTTTAAATCGTCCGTGTATTACACGGGCCATTAACTAATAATATATAGTGACCGGTTTATTTGTTAACCGTGTAATTTGTACTAACCATGTTAATAAGAAATGGACCAATAAAAACTCTCTGCATATATGGGTCATCCTCGATCCCATATTTTAGAATTTAACTAGTTGATAAGCCCGGGCTTCGCACCGGGTCCATGAAGAGTAGCTACCGACACTTTAACATATTTTAGTTAATATGTTCTTCGATCTTATCGACCATAAGATTATAATGCGTACTTCGTTAACATTAAAACGTGTTTTTTACATATTCTAGATCGTATCTACGATACGATTATAATAGCGTAATTTGTTAAAATTAAAACGTATTTTTTTAACATGTTCCAACCAATACACGATATATGAGTAAAACGTAAAATGAAATATAGAAAACTAAGGTATAAAGTGAATAAAGATTATAAATTTAGGAGGCTAATAAGTAGATTTGAAAATGAGTATAGGATTCGGGTCGATTGGAGCATATATATAGTATATAATAAAATAACTACATCAAAAAATATTCAATATTAGACTCATTTCGATCGTATCGACGATACGAATATAATGGCGTAACTTGTTAAAATTAAAACGTATTTTTTTAACATCTTTTTGCCAATACACGATATATGACTAAAACGTAAAATGAAATATTAAAAAGTAAAAGGTATAAAGTGAATAAATCTTATAAGTTTTAAGTTTAGGGGGCTAATATGTAAACTTGAGAATGTTATAAATTTCGGATTGGTTGGAGCGTATATATAGTATATAATAAAATAACTACGTCAAAAAATATTCAATATTAGACTCATTTCGATCGTATCGACGATACTAATTTAATGGCGTAATTTTTTAAAATTAAAACGTATTTTTTTAACGTATTTTAGCCAAAACACGATATATGACTAAAACGTAAAATGAAATATTGAAATGTTAAAGGTTATAAAGTGAATAAGCTTTATAGTTTCAGGGGCCAAATATGAAAATTGGAGATTGGAATTGGGAAGGAAGCCGCGCGCGGGTCATGCCGGGTCAGGAGGGCGGGTCTTTGACGGGTCTGGGTCAAAAGTAGAGAGGGAAAGCTGGGTCATGGGTCGGATCGGTTCGGATTACGGGTCGGGTCGGATGCAGGCGGGTCGGTGCGCCTGCTGATTGTATATATTAGATAATTAAAAACCCTTTAAATTGAGAAGTCAATATATTAGCCATTGAGTAAAATGATCAACCATGATTGTTGCTTAACATGAGTAATATAAATTGTACCGTTAACAAATGAATTAGGACATATTAAAGGTTATGAATAGTTAATATGCATTTTTTTTTATAAAAATTTGTTAAATTGTTTAAAACGGTCATATAATTCAATTATAACAGATTTAGATATAAAATTTTATTTGTTTTATGTTAAATTCTCTATAACAAGTATTAAAATGCTTAAAAATTGATGACATTTTTAACCAAATTTTGTTACAATATGATTTTATTGCGAGTGGTTTTAGATATTGAAATTGAACTTTTCACGTTATTTTCAATTAATTTAGGCCATGTTTGCCAAAAATAAGCTAATACATGTTTAAATGGATCATAAGCTAGCTTATCGAAACGTTACTCATTTTTGGAGTATTTTCCAATTATATCTTTATTAATATAAATTATTATATTCTAACATACTCTTTTTGCTACTTTTGGATACTCATAAGCTAGCTTGTTAATTAAGAGCTCGTTTTTCAAACATAATGTTTTAAATGAATCCCATTAGTTGATTGGATGAATTTTTTAAAATATTTTTACAAAATTAGTATAGATATTTTCTACTAATTTAGGCCAATTTTCAGTTTAAATAACTTATTTTATTTCCTCATACTGTTTAAATGAAATCACATTTTATAGGAACTTCTTGAAAATTATAAATGTATCACTATATTACATCAAGACAACTACTTTTCAGGCTGACCATTTCTCTAGTTGTGACTTGTGCATGATGAGAATATGAATATCTAGGGAATTTGGCCGATATAACCATTACTCTCTTTTAAAATACTCATTTAGCCATCTCTCTCCCAATATTAGTGAAATAGCCACTGACTTCGTGACTTCTAACTTCGTCACTTCGTGTTTGAACTAAAATGTAAGAAAAAATGTTGAAATCACGAAATCGTGACTCCTCGACTAAGAGAAATCACGAAGTCACGGACTCGTGACTTCGTGACTTGTACCTTAGTACCATGCAGATGCCAAAGTCACGAAGTTGTACCATGCAAATCACGAAGTCACGAAGTGGCAACTTCGTGACTTGTACCTTAGCCGGGGACTCACAAGTTCGTGACTTCTTGACCTCCATCTCCTTGAATTCGTGTGCCATTGAAGATGTCACGAAGTCACAAATTCCCGACTTCGTGACTTGTATATATCCAAAACTTGTACCTAACTCCGTGTAGCATGAGGAAGTCGAAGTCACGAATTCGTGACTTCGTGACTTGTATTTGTGATATATAATTTTCATGAGTCAAGGGTTATGTTATATATTTCATGACTTATATAATTTGAGGTTGCCTAGCAAATTTCATCGAGGGAAATCATAAAAAGAGAGTTGTTCAGTAAAAAATTTCATCAAAGAGTGTTAGCTGAATTCAGTGTATTTTCTTCTCTCAAATAGAGAATTGTTGCGTTTTTGCGGAGCAAATAGAAGTTGTTGCGTTGGAGGCGGCTCGTTAGAGGCGGCAATACATTGTTTATTCGACAAAGACGAAAGATCCATCGTTGGAGGGGGCAATAAATAGACTTCGTTGTTATTTTTTTAGGTTTAACATTTCGTTTACTGGTGTTTTTGTTAACTAGTGTAGGCTAGGTAATTTAAAATAATTTTATATCTGATGGCAAACGGTGCAGCAAATTCAGGCCAAATGAGATACGTTAGAGGAGCTCATTAGGCTACCCATAAATAAAAACCCGTCGTCGAGTTACATTAGTTCAAATACATCTTACAATTAACCCCGACCCTAGATCCGTTGCTGCATGTCCGATTAAAGAAAGACAACATGATATACGACCCGCCAAATGCCAAACATCATTTTTATATGGTTTAAATCGTATAAAATTAATGGTTGGCATTTGTAGGATTTATCATTTATCGGGTTGTCTTTTTTTACTCGGACTTGAAGCAATGGATCTAGGGCCAGGGTTAATTGTAAGATGTATTTGCACCGATGTAACTCGACGACAGGTATGTATTTATGGGTAGCCTAGTGAGCTTCTCTAGCGCATCTCATTTGGCTTCAATTTGCTCCACCGTTTGCCATCAGATACAAAATTATTTTTGTCTTTGAGACTTTAAATTATTTAATGTATGACTTCAAATTATTTACTTTTATCAGTATTTCTTTTATTAGTTGTAATTCATATTGACTAGCTACAATTCAGTTGTGAGGGATGATTCATTGAAATTAAAAGAAATAACATCGTTGATACATGAAAATAAAAGATATCACACAACTACAACAGAAATCTCGTACAAACATATCACACTTCCTCCACCTCAAAAATAACATTGTACGCACTCCAAATCCCAGTAGTAGGTCGATCTTGAACAAGCTTGAACTTCAACCAAGCGGCATTCTGTAAGCTAGCTGGTAGCTGATAAGCTAGCTGTTGATTGATAAGCTTGCTAGTAGCTGATAAGGGTAAAATTGGAAAAAGTTACGATAAGCTCCTCATAAGCTACTCAAAGTAGCGTTTCAAAAAGATCCTGAACATGTTTGGATGGACTAGCTTATAACCTAGCTTATGTTTGCCAAACACAGCCTTAATCTTGCCAACCACGAATTGATGAACAAGACACGAAATGGCAACTTCTTGACTTGTACAAGTCACGAAGTCACGAATTCGTGACTTCGTGACTTCCTCATGCTACACGGACTCAAGGTACAAATTTAGGATATATACAAGTCACGAAGTCGGGAAATTGTGACTTCGTGACATCTTCAATGGCACACGAATTCAAGGAGATGGAGGTCAAGAAGTCACGAACTTGTGTGTCCCCGACTAAGGTACAAGTCACGAAGTTGCCACCTCGTGACTTCGTGATTTGCACGGTACAACTTCGTGACTTTGGCATCTGCATGGTACTAAGGTACAAGTCACGAAGTCACGAGTCCGTGACTTCGTGATTTCTCTTAGTCGAGGAGTCACGATTTCGTGATTTCAACAATTTTTCTTACATTTTAGTCCAATCACGAAGTGACGAAGTTAGAAGTCACGAAGTCAGTGGCTATTTCACTAATATTGGGAGAGAGATGGCTAAATGAGTATTTTAAGAGAGAGTAATGGTTATATCGGCCAAATTCCCATATTAATGTCACAATACTTTATAAAGACATAATATTTATAAAACTTAGTGAATATTTAAAAATATAAAATAATACGAACTATTTTACTTTTAAAGATTAAACCACTCAACTACTTTTTAATAAATAAAAATATCTCATTTTAAATAATATTGAACAATTTTCTAATAAAAAAGAAAACCATTAAAACTATTAATTTTGAATGGTTAAATCTTGGAAAAAAATAATTCAATTGTACGATTATATAAATACCTCTCAAAAAAGGACCATTTGTTGAAGTGAGAGCTAGGGAGTTGGATAAAGTTCAAGTTGTTGATTTTGATACCATGAGATGCACTTAGAATAACATCTATCCCAACAATTCTTTCCATGAATACCGGCATTTCACTAAGAAAAAAAATATTTCCAAAATAGTCCCTACAAGTTAATATGGTTTAAGGTTCACTCAATCAACCATATAAACTTATCGTATAATAACTTTATAGGTGCATAATCTCCTTTATTATATATACTTGTTTCACCTAGTACCAATAGTTCCATCTCTAACAATAAGTTTTTGTAAAGCTAAATTCGTGCTCTTTTGCAAGTTGAAAACAAACGGTAGAAGTCGGTAACAAAGCTTGTCTAGCCTAGTGGTAGAGCTAACATCCTAGGGGGGCAGTAGATAGTAACGCTGGCTCCCCGGGTTTGAAACTCCGTGGCTGCACGGCAACAAAGAGAGTTACCCAGATTCTAAATGGATCTTGGATACCCCGCTATGTTTGAGTTTATCTGTCATTCAAATAAAAAGAATAGTAGAAGTTGGTATAAAAGATGAAGTAAAGGCATGTAATGACAAGGACTACAAACAGGGGGCGTATCTAGGCTTTGTAATTGGGGGTCAAATGACCCCCATAAAGCTTCCACAATAATGGTTTTCATATAATAAAATTGAACTTCTATATGAACATATGTTTAAATTGACCCCCTAAAAAACAAGGTTTTGCCCCTAGAAAATTATTTATCACCAGTGGTTTTTATATTATTTGTTATGCTTTATTTAACAAACTAGCTGATAAGCTAGCTTGTGCACAAATTATGTTTGACAAAAACTAGCTTATGGGTATGTAAAATGACTAAAAAAGATATTTTTTAATTTAATAATTAATATTAATTAGGGTATAATTGGAAAAAACTACAAAAAAGCTACTCAGAGTAGCGCTTCAAAAAACTAGCTTATGGTACATATTTAGATGGATTAGCTTATAAGTTAGCAATTCAGATAACTTATTTTTGCCAAAGGCATCCTTAATCTTTGATTGTTAGAATTAGATTTTCTTAGTTATTAGTAGTTGTTAGAGTTAGGGTTTATTAACTTATATCAAATTTTAAATTTTGTTGTCAATTTTTATGTTTAAAGTTTATTAGTTGATGTATAATCGTTAAGTTGGATGATTTTCTTTGGATCTATTTGAAAAGAAAAATTATGAAGTAGTACCTTAATCAAATTAGATGAATAAAAAGAGACTATTTACGTATGGAACATCAATCCGTAAGACATTACTTAAACTCCGACCTCTATATCTAAAGTTTCTGGATCCGCCTCTGACTATAAATGCAATTGAGCATTAGGTAAGAGGCATACATAAATAAACCATGTAATCACAAGGACTATAAATGCAATTATTCATCGACATGATTGATTAGAAAGATGACTGTTACAAAGTCTTCTTCTTCGTCTTCGTCAATCCTCAGTCTCTCTCACTCTCTCTCTTTTCCAACAGCTTTCTTTTGATGGAGACTTTTTGATGAATTACATCTCTGGTCCTTTTTATATATCTTAATTACAATTTACACCCTTATATTTTGGTTTTCTATTTTTTACAACCTTTTTCTTTTGGTTGGAAAATAGACAGTTGACCCAGTCAAACCTATTCCATTCTTTCCTTTACCATATTATTAAACTAGTTATCAAGAGCCCCGGACTTCGTACCGGGTTATAAACTGTATTGGATTTTATCATTAGTAGTAACATGGATTCATATAAAATATAAAGTTTATACATATGTTGTCAAGCGAAGATTAATATGACGGACTTTATGCATTGTGTTGTGTATTGAACTATATGCTTACAATAAAAAAAGAGTTATCTATTGCAGTCGATGTCTATTTTACGTGGCTGGTAGCATGCATGTAGATAACGTGTGTGTATGGGGGGGACGAAAAGCGTTATAAATATCAAACCACAGAGACAAAGTCGTACTTTCTTCTTATAATATGATGAAGAATATGATGAATGTGTAAAAATTAAAAATATAAAACTATAAAGTAAAAAATAAAATTGAAATACGTTTAAAATACATATATAATCGTAGTATATATGGTATATAATAAAATAATTACATCAAAAACTATTCAATATTAGGCTCGTTTCGAACGTATCGACGATACGATTATAATGATGTAATTTATTAAAATTAAAACGTATTTTTTAATATATTTTAATCAATATTCGATATATCGTAGTATATATGATATATAATAAAATAATAACATCAAAAAATATTCAATATTAGGATCGTTTCAAACGTATCGACGATATGTTTATAATGGTGTAATTTGTTAAAACTAAAACGTATTTTTTTAAACATATTTCAGTCAATATTCGATATATGACTAAAACGTAAAATGAAATATAGAAAACTAAAAGGTATAAAATGAATATGTATTATATATGATATATAATAAAATAATAACAGCAAAAAATATTCAATATTAGGCTCGTTTCGAACGTATCGACGATATGATTATAATGATGTAATTTGATAAAACTAAAACGTATTTATTTAACATATTTCAGTCAATATTCGATATATGACTAAAACGTAAAATGAAATATAGAAAACTAAAAGGTATAAAATGAATATGTATTATAAGACCATCTCCAATGGGGTCACTAAATCTTACACTAAACATCAAATTTGGTGTAAATATTACTATTCACATCTCCAATGGGGTCACTATTTTTCACACTAAATATAGTGTGATGAATAGTATAACACCAAATTTGGTGTAACACTATTTTTCACACTATTTTCCATACTACTTTTTTGGTGTAAAAAATAGTGTTACCCATTGGAGAAGATTTAGTAGTAACACTAAATCTTACACTACTTTTTACACTATTTTTAACATTTGGTGTAAAAAATAGTGTTACCCATTGGAGATGCTCTAAATACATGGTGTAAAGTGTAAATGTCAAGAGTTACTGTTCATAACTCCTGATAAATGTTATTTATATATCAGTCAATATTCGATATATGATTAAAACGTAAAATGAAATATAGAAAACTAAAAGGTATAAAATGAATATGTATTATAAATACATGGTGTAAAGTGTAAATGTCAAGAGTTACTGTTCATAACTCCTGATAAATGTTATATATATATAATTTAAGTTACGTAGTATTATTTCTAAATTTATTTAAAATCCTATCCTTCATTTATCCCAAATTCTTCCAAAACTGTGGTTACATTCTCTTTCTTAAGTTAAATATAATCTTTTTATTATGATTAAATTATTTTACTTCACATAATCTCATTAAATCTATTATATCTCATATTTTCTAAGACATTTTAATCAATCTTAATCAATATTTAAAATCATGTTTAAATTATTTAAATGATGATTAAAATCTATTTTTATTTAAATAAAATGTTTCTATGATTAATGTTAATTATTCAATAAATTGTTTCTCTAGAATCATCAAAACACGTTAACCCTCCTTCCCTTTCAAACACTATACTTGATTCCAAACACAATTTCAACCGCATTCTCTTTAATTGATAAAGATCTTTTTATTTTCATGTTAAATTTAAATAATTATTCTATAATTAAATTACTCACATCTTTATTTTAGAAAATCTCGTCAGTTTTTTTTTTCTTATTTTTTCTTGCAATTTAACTTTTTTGTTATTTTTTTGAAATCAATTTAAATTCTTTGATTTTTTTCTTCAAAATTAGCTATAGTTAATCTTCTAATTGTTTTTCTATGTGCTTATATTTTCTTATAAAAGACCACATATAAAATAAGTATAAATTTAATTATATTATATTTTTCAATTAACATAATCATAGAAATGTGTAATTTTTAATTTTCAGTCAAGTACTCTTTCATGAATTGCATCATAAAAAGAAATTGATCCAATGGTTCCCATCTTTCATACAAGAGTTGTTAATCGGTTCTCATTATTCTCACCAAATTTAACACTTCTCGTTATAACTCAACCTCACATAAATTAGATTTGGGAGAGTTGTTATTTGATTAGTAACATAACAGAAGCAGTTTTTTTTAAACATAAGATGATTTTGTTGTCACAGTCTTGGTTGATTAGTAACATAATTCAAAAGCTGTAACCAAAATAAGTCACTGTTACACCATTTGCAAAAGATTAACTTCATTACAATAATAATAATAATAGACACCAACCCAACTATATATTAGAGACCAAAACATACATAGGAGACCATATTATATGCCAAAATGCTTCCTGATCACCATCTTTGCCATTCATTCTCCTGCCTTTTAAGACAAAAAATGTAAAATTTCGTAAGCAGAAAATAAAAGATCAAATATTTAACTTCAAATTTGGGTGGTTTTGACATACCTTATTAAGCAGAGAATGTGGAATTTAGGAAGTTTTCATCCTCCAGAAACACTTGCAGGTTCTTGATTTTCATAATGAAATCAACAGCTTCTTCATTAAACTCCACCAGAAAGCCCAACCTTATAAGTTCAGACAACTCTCTAACAAACTCTTCATTCTCCCACAGCACCCCTTCAGCTATCACCTCACCAAAATGACAACCATATTCAATAACATCTTTGTACCCAGCACCAGACCTCTCACTCTTCAGCATGAACAATTTCGAATTCTGTTTGTCCCAACGTATCATTCGATCCGCTTCCACCTCGATCACATCTCCGCAAGTTAGCGATAAGCTATGTCCGACCGTCATCGGGTTTAGCGTCTCGAAAGCTTCCAACTCGAGTAAACGACCAACCGCCTCGTGTCTCTTTTCGACCTCCAGATTAAGCCTCGGATCGGCAAGAAAGCCCAGAATCAGTTTAAACAAACCCCGGTTTTTCGTTTTCTCTCTCGAGTTCACCGTCTCGAATACGGAAAAATCGACATCAGAAACGGTTTTCTTAGCCGATTCAGACAAGGTACGGACGCCGAGCTTTGTGTAGGTATCGACAAGTTTTGTACGGGCGAGCGATTTCGAACATGGCTGAGGATACCATACGAAAATGGGACGAGAAGAATGACGACAAAAGAGGTCCGTCAAGAAAAGATCATCGCCGATGAACACATCGCACTTGTCAGCGAGAATAATCTTACCAGAAGAAGGATCTAAAACCGGGAGCTTCGATAAGTTCTTACGGAACGTGTCTTCCGTTTTCGAGTTCCAATGTCCGACAACATACTCCCAAAACGCACAGCACTCTTCATGCATTATTTCTCGTTTCGAACTCTCCCACGTCGTCCACAGCTTGCAGTAATCGTCAACCGAAGGGTGGACCTTCACATCGAAAACATCAGCAAAGAAGTTCAGAATGTTCTTCGGGTAGTTCGATTTCTCCAAAACGTTCAGCTGATCGCCAAACAGATTCTTTCGGTCATGAAGCACGCACTCGTTTGGCGATACCCATTCTCCGTTGTCGGTTCCTCGCGGGATCCAAATCTTTCGACTGCTTTCATCAACCGGTCGCCACTTAAATTCAGATAAGTAACGGTAGATTTGACAAATGGTTTCAAAATTGGAATGAGAGTCGAGACAACCCGCAAGCAGCTTGCAACCCTGGTTGATATCAGTTACGACTCCAACAACTTCTAGCTCTTTGGAATAAGATCCGATGGCTGGACCGTAAAACCCTTCATCGATGAAAGGACCAACGCTTGGTTTCAAGTGCTTATCCCATTCAGCAGAGAAAAGCAAGCACTCGTTCGGACGTTTGTAGCCAAAGTGAGTTCGTAACCAATTCTTTTGGGACACTTTCGTCAAAAATGGAACAGGAATCTCGACTTTGACCTCTTTCAGTTGCTTAACGGAATCGAGCAAGGCGTAAACGTTAACAGAAGTAATGTTATCCGAATCCTGGGGTAAGAATAGCCCATCAACCACAAACTTTGCACCATTTTTGAATTCAGTAACAACACCCAACCTCTCCAGCTCTATCCGAAAATCATGAATCCCGTTGCCATAAAACTTATCGCTGTCGTCGATGAACGGAAGCAGCGATATTGGCAAAATGGGCTCCCAATCTGAACCGAAAAGAATGCATTCGCTTGGTGATCGATAGTCACCGAGTCTTGTTCTCAACCATTTTTCCTTGTAAAAACAATCCCGGAGTTCTGAGGGAAATTTATCTTTCAATGTCTTCAGCTTTCGGTAAGCCGATAGAAACAAAAGAACGTTTTCTTTACTGATCGAAGAAGACGAAACGTGTTGTTTGAAAGTGCGAGCAAACGCTTTGCTAGCATCCTCAAACTCCACCATAACACCGAGTTTCTTTAGCTCGCTGGTCATCGAAAAGATCGAACTCCCATACACCGATTGATCTAGAATCGGGAACGATCCAAATACTCGTAGAAGACAACCCCATTCAGATTCTGGATTCAATAAAAAGCATTCAGACGGGCATCTGAAGCCCAAGTTGGTCTTCAAGCATTTCTGGTTCTTAAGGGCTTGCACCAGCTTATCAGATGATCTGATGTTCTGAATGCATCTTAATACCAACAAGACAGCTTCAGATGATAAACAAGACAATGAAGATGAAGACTTGAGGTTGTCTAAAACAAGCTGGTAACTCTGATTGAATTCAACCGAAACACCCAGCATTTCTAGCTCTTTCTTGAAAGAAACTATCTCCCTACCGTAGTACTCTTGATCGATGAACGGAATATCGCTTAATTGCGAAGAGGCATTCCATTCTTGGGAGAACAAAACAGAGTTACATGGAGGCATATTACCCTTCGACGTTCGAAGCCAACTTTCTCCACGGATGCTATTGATCAGCTTCTCGGAACGAATATATTTCGCTCCCAAATACTGAATAAACTTGAGTATCGAAAATACATTTTCTCGGGTGAGTCGTGAGGACGATGCAAGAGACATGAGACGTTCGCCAATAAACCCACAAGCGTCTTCTTCCTGAAACCGAACACCAATGAATCGTAACTCCTCTTTGTACTTCTTTATCTCTTCTCCATAATAACTCTCGTCTAGCAACGGGATATCGACAAGCACCGATCCATTCTGTAGAAGCTGTCCAATTTTCGAAGCTAGCATGAACGATTCTGACGGAGGCCTGTGGCCAGGACTGCAGCTTAGTGAAATCTTCAGCCAGCTGCTATTTTTAATCGATGACAAAAACATTTGTGGAAAATCAGACCTACTTGTCCTTAGGTGCTGAATCCACTTCAGAAGTAGAAATGCGTTGCTTTGTTCTAATACTGAAGATAAAGTGGGAATTGCAACTTTAGGAGCAGGCAAATAAGGGAGATCAGAAGCTTTAACATACTCTCGAAGAAATGGAAGTAGTTCTTTGCCTGATGTAGAAATCCCAACATAGGTCTTGGGTTGCATATAATCTAATCCCAGCTCAACATAATCATCTTTCCCCCAAGGATTATGACCAAAAAGCTTGACCCAATTGCTTCCTTCAGAAGGTTCTAGAACCCCACTTCTTCTTACAACTACTACTCCGTAGTTATTGACAATCGGCATGTTACTACACAGATTTGTAACCTCATGCTTCATTAGATACTGTCTTTCGAGCGACCTGTAGAGAAAATGCGCATAGGTAACAGCCAGCTTGCGGTCGTTACTCAGTGCAGGGCTAAGAAGCTTTGCATATTCGCAAACACTGACGAAATTCACCTTCACTTCTTCTCTTAGCCACTTCTTTAACGTGTGATTCTTCGAACATGATCCGATGGCTTCTTGCGTGGCTTTGGGCATAAAGAACCGACCTGTTGAGCAACAGAATTCGGAGTTCCAGTTAATGAGCCACGAGATGATGCCAGCGGAATCTGCAGCAAGCAACTTGTTACCAGCTCCCTGTGAAATAACATTGATTTTGAACAAATCTTGTTTCCCATCCATGCCGACATACTTTATGATCGGTACATTCTTGATGTTGGTGTTGTGAAACGAGGACCCCCAACCCTCAGCGATGAATACGAGAAGCTGTATGTAAAGATCCTCCAAGATGCCCATAACAAGGTTAGAACCCGATATGCATTTTGCATACCATTCGTTATGAACATAATGAATTTCAAGAAAGTCTAGAATGGAATTGTACTCCGGTTTATCAAAAGAAGACGCTAGAATATAAGATCCGTGCGATGAAATATCGCTGAAATTCACACCTTGTTTCCGTGCCTTGTTCAGTATGCTCCAAAATGCAGGCTTCAGCCTACCAACTTCATTGGGTTTACGAAACAGCTTCTGCCCTGTGTATGACTCACAAGGAATGATGGTATCCTTCATGAGTTTGGATTTAATGGCATCACGAACAATGTTCAGCTTTGGATGGGAGGATTCGTGTATGGGTAAAAACCAAAACATATTTAGGAGGCTGGAGACTGGAGCTTCCGTAGACTTCACAAGTTGAGTGAATGCATTTAGAAAGGCGGTTGGAACACAATCGAGAATTCCCTGGTTCCATTTGTTATCCCAAAGGATATTTTCTCTTGACGACGCCAAAAGGAAATCAGATTGGATAACAAAAGGTAAGTTTGTTACGGTTTCGGTGGGTAAAAACGAATAGATACCCGGTAAACTTGCACCTCTTCCGAGTCTTCTCCCAATTGGAAAAGCCAATGTGATAACCCACTCCTCTACTTCCATTCTGACTTCAACTTTGTTCTCCTGCTTCACAGGAAATCTTTGTTTCCACATATAATATCCACATTCTCTGTCTTCAACATCACCAACATCATCAGCAGTTAGATAAAGGGTGAACGAATCAGCATCCAGACTCTTCGAAGTAACAAAGTTTTTCTCACTGGAGATGGATATTGCACTAACGGTTTTGAGATTAGGATCCTCATTGTGTTCCTTGACTGAAAGGCGTTTTACCTTGGACAGAAATAGCAACACTTCTGGATGGACAGCCGATAGCTGATCCTTCACTGGTTTCACCTTATCCGGCTTTAACGGTAAGACAAGAGTTGTCTTAGGCAGAGGAGAAGCCGAACCGTATACACTTGCAATTTCAGACAAAAGCTGGTCCCCCTCAACCCATTCAGGAACAATATAACCAACACTGCAATGCTCGCATGGTTTCTCGTTAAACCTTATCTGGTAACCGTTACTGAATATGTATGGCTGGGCTGTTATCAGAAATACGCTTTTGAAGCCAATACCTAAGAAGAACGTAGACAATCAATTAGAAACAGCAGATTGTTGCATATATAATACGAAGTTGGTAATCATCAAACAGGTGAACCTTATCTAGGAATTAAAACGACAGCTTAATTTGAGTTGTAAGGAATCCACTTGTAGATTAATACGTTCTGCAAATTGTCTCACCATTCAAATGTATCAACTTTATGTGCATATATGCATATATCTAGGAAGAGGAAAGTTCAAATAAAAACCACTTTTTGGTTGTGAACGTGAGGACAGCCGAGAGCGCGACACGTGGCGACTTTGAGTGTGGTCCCCTCCTTTAATTCAATGCCCTCCCATGAATCGCGCCTAGTCACCCACCGTGGATCTGACGTGGCGCCTAGTCATCCGCCACATGTCGCGCTCTCGGTTGTCCTCACGTTCACAACCAAAAAGTGGTTCACAATTAAACCCACCCCTATCTAGAAATAGTGTAAAAAATAGGCTAAATGTATCAATTTGCAACAAAGTTTGCTTAAATTGTTATTGAATGTAAAAATAAATCAAAATTTTCTATTTTGTACCCAATTCAATGTGTAACATTTGATTATGATGTGAAGTTTGTCATCTACTTGGCCATATCCCTTTCAAAAACAGATATTATCATCATAAAATTGAAAAACATCCCTAAGGTGTTAGCTCAGTTGGATAGGCAACAGGGAAGGGTGTGGGGTGAAAGCTACACTACCACGGTTCGAATCCAACAGGTGACATTTCTGAGATATTCAGACTTCGGATCTGGTCCATTGGGGCGGGTTCGGGGCCGGTATAGGAAGATCTACTCTATGGGATCCACTTCCCTGCCGGTCCGGTTCAACCATAGGTTGGGCCGGGTCGCAGCGAATTAGTGGGATTGCCCAATTGAAGGCCCGATACTAGCTGGAGCGTGTGTGTTTACTTGCAGTTAAAAAAAATCATAAAATTGAAAAACAATGGCATTAAACCAAGGAGAATAAGAACTTATATGTAACTTGATCCATTTTGCACTAAAATTATTACATCAAACCTTACAAGAATGTTACCTAAACCATGATATCTTTTGAAAACAAGTTAAATAAAAAGAATAATTTAGCACAAACACAAGAGATTCAGCCAGACAAACATTTGACTACTATTTGACTACTTTTTCAAATTGGTTATTTTATTTCTACAAGTACGTTACCCAAATTGAGTATTTCTACAAAAAAACAAGTAAAATAATCACAATCAACGTCGTGGACGTGTGCACCTTCAATTTTGAAAAAAACACGAAATTATGCACATGTATAAATAACAAAAATAAAACGTTGAAAAAGAAGCATATACCCTTCTCGCCTATATAGCCACGCTTTCGAAGCCCTTTCTTCGTAGAACGTCCAACGCTACAAATGGAATCAATATTTTTACGAGAAAACCCTTTCTCGTTGTTGAATATCAACAACGTCGCCGGAGCTCCGGTGCTTGTTATGTCCTTGGAGGTTATCACAAACTCCAGCGATGGATCAACGCCATCCGGATACTCGTTATCCTCAGCATTCTGTTAATCAAAAGTTACAACCAAAACTTTAATCAAATCCAGCCACGAAGTATTGTTAATCAATCTTCATCCTCAAAACTTACAGATCTACAAATTTAACAAACTAACAATAATTACATAAACGTATTACACTAGATAATCCACCACATTCAACAACAAATTATTTGTTATCATATCAAAAAGCAAGAGACGATCGATTCTACAAAAATCAACAATGAATATAGTACCAAAATGCAATGATCGATCAGATATTTACAGATATCACTACTAAAACATAAAATGTGTAGCAGAAACAGAGTATGTAAACAGTAAACACCAAATTCCACTTCAAAATAACGAGGATGATGCAAAATCAAACAAAAAACTATAAGCAATCGACGACATACGCTTTAATTTAAACTTAAATAACGAAAACGATACAAAATCAAACTAAAAACCTAGAAAATCAACGAAAATACGCACCTGAATCAACTCCATGAGGAAATGGACGTCTTTGGCGTAAAGCTCGGCAGAGAGATTCTTAACCGCCTGATGTAAATCCTCCGTTAACGGATTCGGTTCTCCGCCGATCGAAAACTTCGTCCGCCGTATCTCCGCCACATGCTCCTTCGCCATGGACGCCATTACTACCGATGATGAACAACCACGAACAATGCTGCAAGCTTCGTCGTCTTCCTTCAAATTCGTACGTTTAACAAACAAACGATTAACACACACAGAGAGAGAATCGGATGAAGATATCAGATATGGATGAACGAGATTGTTGTTGTATATAAAGTGTAAAAATGGAGAGAAGCTTGGTGGAGAAGGAATCGAAGTTCATTGGAACAACGCAAAAAGGCAGGAGACTGTTCGTCGTCTTCGTCTTCGTCAGTTGTGAGTCTTGTGGAATCTTTTCCAATAACTTTCTTTCGTTTCATTAATGGAAGAAACTTTTTGGAAAATTACGGTTTTTACCCTTGTTAACTTGGAAGGGTGTCAAAATTAACCCCCAACTGAATAAGCGGTTAGAACCGACTGTGTGTGTAACCAAATAGACATTATATTATATCGGGTGTTTATAAGTTTTTAGGTAAATTAATTATTTTAATCATTTTATAAGATTTTTAAAACCATCTAACCATTTTTTTTTTAAAAACTTAAAGTAACCATCAATTTCCCAGAATAAAATCCCTAGATAGCGGATATGCAAATTCAAGCCAAAATTCTCCAAAATACCAAATTCCGCTAACAATACATCCACACACAAAAAAAAAATCAATTTTGGTTCCTCAACGATTTGCATAGTTGGCCTCTAAGAATCAAAAATGACAATTTTGGTTTTTATCCGCCAATGGCGGATTTTATTTTCGAAGAATTGATGGCTATCTTAGTTTAAAGCTATGTTTGGCAAGCTAGCTGATAAGTTAGCTTATGACTGATAAGATAGTTAATGAATAAGTTGTGTTTGGCAAAAACTAGTTAATAAAGTAGCTTATGATTGTAAAATGACAAAGAAAAAAAACATGTTTAAAAAATGTTAATGCAAAAAGTAGCAAGAGTATATTTGGAATAAAAAATAAATATTTTTTATAAGTCACCAAAACGCTAGTGAGAGTAGTTTCTCAAAAAACTAGTTTATACACTAACTTATGGTTCATCCAAACATATACCTAACTTAAAAGATACCTTAACTTTACCAAACAATGCCTTAGAGAGAAACCAGCTAAAAAGTGTTGAGAGTTTTATAAAAGGGGGTTGCTATTTGCACCCTTTTAATGATGCATCGGAAATATAAAAAACATGCATGCATAGAAAATTATTTATCTATCCACACACATAAATACATTTAACCTCCTACCGAATCTCTCCCAATTTTATCTCCTTTCCCATAAAGTTAAAATATTTTGCTTTCTAAAAAACACTCTTTAAGAGCTTTCCTATAAAGTTGATAAGGTAATTCAAACACTTCAAAACACCTTTTTATTTTTCCAGAAAAAAAAAAAGATAAGTCATAAGCAGTTTCAAATAAACACTCCCAAACACCCCCTTAGCGTGTTTGGCTTATTACCCCGAAACAAATACTACTTGCAAGAATCATTTGAGCAAGGGAACACAAGTCAAATAACGAAAGGAAACAACAATATTAATTTTCTAACCATCTTTCTCGTGTTTTTACCTAAATATTACTAAGTACGCAATAGCTAAAAAAACACATATATAAAACACAAATTTGATCATTTTTTCTTAAAAGAAATAATAAATGCAAACCTAGATATAATTTTTGTAAAGAAAAATTGATCAAATTCACTATTTTTATGCTTTTAACTAGGCCAGTAAATATTGTAGACGACATAGTGACATTTAAATAATGTATGAAAAAAATGACATAGTGACATTTAAATAATGTATGAAAAAATAACTATAAGACCAATTTAAAGGTTTACTTTGATTATTTAAGTCAATTTCCGTTTGCGGGGGGCATGCAACCTTGTTGGGCTTCATAGGGTCCCCAACCCCCTAGCTTCCCTACGTAGGGCTACATTTACTAAAAGTGTTTCAAACTTAAGTTGTTTTTTATTTTGATAGAGAGAGTGTATTCTATAATCTGGATAAAAGGTTGATTATCATCAAACCTACACGGAGCCCCCAATGACATCAATGTGAATGAACATTTTTTTTTACTCACTCAACACTTTGAGGCTAGCACAAGGTTGGGACGATCTCTAGACCTGTCTAGTATTTGGTCAAAATTGCCTAGTGCTCACCTTTCGCCAACTGAGCTATATGCCAAAGACTGTATTAATTGATTATAAAGAATGTAAGACTGTATTAATTGATTATAAAAAATGTGAACCTCTTCGAGATTCACAATGCGTTGCTTCCTTCCGCTACCACGAGGCCTCCCCCTCTTCGTTTCAGAGCCATCGAGGGGGTACTTTCTCGGTCTCCCTCTTTTTCTCTTTACAACGGACTCACACCCACTTCCTCCACCACCACCACCATTGCCGCCGCCACCCATTTACCCGCTAATCATCCAAGCCCCCGCCAAAAGATAACAAAAAATTGACCACAAACACGTCTTGTCTCAACAAACCCCCCACTTTAAAATCACAACATACGATAATAAATATAATTTAAAAAGAAATCCATTAAAGATAAACAAAATTTTATCGAATGTTTTACATGGATTTGTCAAGAAATCGATTTCAAATACACGAAGTTGAAAGAAATTATAAAAGATCAAGGAAAACCATTAATAACAAAACAAGAAAGTATTAGAAATATTAGGAAACCCATTAATAACAAATCAAGAAAATATCAAAGAAAAAAAATACGAACCTGTTTTTAATTTCTTGATGTTTTATGAGCTACACAATGGAGGTTTTGCGATTGATCATAAGTATTAGTATAGATTACGTTGAATGTTTATCTTAGTATTTAAACTTATTTGTAAATACTATTTAAAACAAATGATATACTCTCTATTTTAAATAAGGATATGATACTACTAGCTAGATAATAGCATATTATTCCTCAAACGTATTTTTAACTTTAATTAAATATGTAAAATATTTTAGTAAAAATAAAATAAAACATATCATTTATTCCAAGAAATTAGATCGGATTTGGGTATGTTTATACTCATGAGGTGTAACTTTTTATAAACTTGTAAGATAAGATAATATATAAGGAAGGATGCAAATTTATTTATTATAATTTAAATATTTATAAAAGATGATTGTAGTTTTTTAATTACGATATATATTTTATATTTGAAAAAAATCTAACATATTTATGGATTCAAATGTTTGTTAGACTAAATGAACATTATAAAAGTTATAACTTTTATAAAGTTTAAAAAAAATGTACCTTTTATATTGATATAGTATACATATGTGTTTGTGAAATTAGAAAACTATTTCCAAATATAATAAGAGTTTGTTACACAATTTAAATTCATATATATTTTTTCAATAATAAGTTTTGATCGCGGTTGCCGCTGTTCGTACTGGGAAGGTTGACTTTTGTGGCTGCTTGGTTTCTACATATTGGTGCTATCTTCCTGTGTGGTTTGTGGTTCTAAATATGGTGCACCATTCGGACTCAGTGTTTTTGATTTACTTATCGTTTGCAACACAGCTTAGAGTCTAGTTCTACTTCATCTTGGCTTAAACCTCTTAAGTTGTGGCTTTGCTCTTTCTTTGTGCCATCTATCCGTGTCCTTTCGTCCGGAGTGGCTCTTATTTTGTTTTTTGCTTTTTATGCGTTGGTTCGAGTTATTTCGTGGCTTGTATTCGTGTCACTTTTTCCGGTTGTGTGGTAATAAGATTTGCTTGCTGTTGAAAAAAAAAATTATAAAATGGGTGTTGTTACCAACACCCCCTCTACTTATGAAATCAATCAAAACCATCTAGAAATTTGAAAAATACTATTTTAAATTAAAAAAGTCAACTTATCTATAGTAAAAAACTGTCTAGGAAATTTCATATATGTCACTTCATAGACTAGGGAGGAGTAATGATCCAAACCCAGTTTAAAAATATTTTAATTTTTCACGTTGTAACTTGAAATTGGTTCAATACAATTTCCAAGATATATCAATGGGAAACTTTGGCACCGATTAAGTTGATACCAAATAACTTCTTAAAAATTCATTTAAGCGTCGTAAGACTAACTAATAACCAACTCGTAGACTTATTCAATTATGAGATAAGCACAATCTTGTCAAAATTCGCTTCGCAAATATCAGATGAATCAACAACCTTAAAGATGAATTATATATTCTATCTAAAACCACACAAAACCATAAAAGATAAAAGATAGAACTTCAAAGGTTAAAAAAGATAAAACCAGATATGAAGCAAGATTAAAGGCTCAAGTTTTTTACTTCAGAATCAAGGTACACCATGGTTATCCATGTTGAAGGAAAAATTAATAATAATCATTGTAAAACTAACAAATAACCAAGTGATAAACACATAGAAAATGTTGCATATTTCATAATATGTACAAGAGAAGTGAAATTGCATTTTGCAAATTATGAACAAAGAGGCCATTGGTTTTCCCTTTTTATGGGGGATTATACAACTAACAAAATAAAATAACCTAATCAAAAAACACCATGTACCAATTAAATTACATTCAAGAAATTAACTCGTAAAACCTTAAGGGTCAGCTCAACTGGCAAATACAGGCTAAGCCTTAGTGCTCCTCGTTAAATCGCCAATTCAACTCTCCTCAAAGCTACTAGAGATTTTCCTAATTGTTATCTTAAGAGCATCGTGGTAAAGCATCACCCATCTACTAACAACTTAAACTACATCTATCTTTATTTACCTTTTGTTGCCAAAAACATCAGAAACCGGCTCCTTGCCCCTAAACCCTAAATCCATCGATAGACTAATGGAGGTTGGTAGGAAGGTGTGGATGAACTTACGTGACGGGCCTGGTCGTGATGACGGTTCTTTCTTGCTTTTCCGTCTCCTTGACGACCCGCCGATGGTCCCACGTTCTTTTACGGATCTTGAGGACTTTGAGTCGAAAATTGAGGAGCCAAACGAATTGTCATCGGTTGCGCCAAAAGAATTAGGGCCACCGTTATGTGACGGATACCCGACGGCGGCATCCTGATGGGGAGGCGGGAATTTCTCGCTCTTGCTTTTCGCATTTGCTTCGTTTACAACTCTCCGTCTCTGGAGACACATCAAGACAAGGGATCTTTTAGGTAGCATTTGGTACATAGACACGATTGAACAGAACTAGACAAGACATGAAGGACTAGAAAAACTAGACAAGTTCCCTTAAAAATAATTTGATAATTTTATATATCATATAATAGTTACAATTAACACAAATAAAGTTTAAACATTTTTATACACTTTTCCAACGGGAATCTTGAGTCATGACTAATGAGTTACTCGTAAATCCCAACCTCCTCAGAGGTCATAGGTCCAAGCCTCACCAAAGGTGAGAAGTGTGTATTGAGTTTTGTTGTGTATAAACTCGTATACTTTTATAAGAAAGCAAATGAAAGGAACATTACCTCTATGTCTACATGTTACGGTTGTTACCAGACCAAATGAACTCAGTATATCTAATATAGATGTACGAAATGGGGAAAAGATGTACACAGACTTTGTCTCTACCAGTTGGGACAGCATAAATATACTTCATATAGGATTTCGGAAACTACTAGGTGTTCAAACATCTAAAAACAAACTAATACTTCCGAGTTCCGTCCCAAAATAAGTGTAAGAATATTAATTTTTGGTCGTTCCAAAATAATGCAACACCCCCAGTTTTGAAAAGGTCTAATAATGTTGTTAATACTGATTCTTGATCCATACTATTCTTTTGTATCATTTTTGTTGGAAAACACTTTATATATAGTCAAAGCATTTTATTAAATCCCATCTTATTTATTTTAGAACAGGAGACCACCTCCATTCTCCCAATAGTGTAAAGTTAATAAATATAAGGGTATTATTGAAAACTTAACAAATTAAAGATAAAAATATATAGGTTAATTACATGATAGTGTATCCAACTTGTCACGTTTTTTCATTGTATGTACCCAACTTTTAAACCTACCATTGTATGTACTGAACTTTTTAATTTTCTCATTGTATGTATCAAACCTGATATAACAGGTAAGAGGCTGACGTGGCACCAGTTATATTGACGTGGCATCTGATGTGGCGTGACGTGGCATCTGTTGTGGATATTCTTGAACTTTCTAATTTTCTCATTGTATGTATCAAACTTTTACTAATTTCTTCATCTTCAACCTCCCTCCCACCACCACCACCACCACCAAACTCACCACCATCAAACCACCACCACCACCACCCAACCATCACCACCACACCACCACCAAACCACCACCACCACCACCACCACCACCATCACCACCACCCAACCACCACCACCACCACCACCAAACCACCACCACCACCACCACCACCACCCAACCACCACCACCACCACAGCCACCACCATCACACAACCACCACCACCACAGCCACCATCTCCACCACCACAACCACCATCTCCACCACCACAGCCACCACCACCATCACCAAACCCGATTCCGGCAACCCAAACAACCACCAGCTCCTCAAAGCCGCCGGTTCGATCCAATCTCCCAAAATCGCAGCCACCACCATTCTCCGGTGAGTTTGCTCCCCCCCTCTGATTTCAACCCCTCCGGCGACCCCCGAAACTCCGGTGAGTTTGCTCCCCCCTCTCTCTCTTTCACGGTGGTCCAGATCCGGCCACACCACCCACGTTGATTAATTGGAAGACGAAGTTCGATTTCAAGCTGCAGAGCTTCGTGTTTTTGTTCGCGCAGTCGGTGATCGGAAAACCGGACCGAACGGAAGGCGTTACGGATGCGATTATTGACGACGTCGTCACGGCGGAGGAGCTCGAGTTACGGCTTTACTCGTCGTTCCATGGCGTTGTGGATTCGATCGAATGGGGGAACGTGATGTCGTGCTTGTTGGTTCAGCATCCGCTGCTGAATCGGATCACGATCGAAGGTTCGAGAAAAGGAGGGAAAATCTGTTTGACGGAACGAGAAATTGTGAATTTGAGAGACTCGTTGTCGCCGGAGGATGTTTCGAGGATTGGTGGTGGTGGTGGGGGTTTGGCAGCGGTGGTGGTGGTGGTGGGGGTTTGGTGGTGGTGGTGGTAGGGGTTTGGTGGTGGTGGTGGTGGCAGCCGTGGTGGCAGCCGTGGTGGTGGTGGGGGGGGGGGGGGGGTTTGGTGGTGGTGGGGAGGTGAGTTTGGTTTTTCAAAAAAGGCAAAACAGGCCCTTGGGACCAATTAATAAACTAGAGGGACTAAATATGTAATTTACTCAATGTGTTGGCATCCTATGTGGCAGCCAATGTGGCAGCCTATGTGGCATTGTGACCGGTTACCTGCTCAGCAGGTAACCTGATACATACAATGAGAAGTTTAACAAGTTTGATACATACAATGGCAAGTTTAAAAGTTGGGTACATACAATGAAAAAACGTGACAAGTTCGATACACACTCATGTAATTAACCCAAATATATATACTTAAAATCTTGGTGTAAAAATAGTGTTACTCGGAGAGTAAAAGATTCACTGTTGACCTTGGTATTGATATGCATAAAGAAAAAACAGGGGTGCTTTTTGTGTACCTGACACCTAGAATCCTTCAGCATAAAAGGCTCAAAAAGTGGTTACTTCAACATAACTACTATCTTTTGCCTTTAAAAAGAAAAAGAAACGCACACCTTTTTTTTTCCTCCTAGCAACTTCAGTATTCTAATAATAGGTGTACTAGGTTTCCATCTATCAAGGAAAGCTATATATCTATGTATAGATACCTACATATGTATGTATGTATATACTCTCATGTGTTCTTATACAATTCTAATATAAATCGTGAGAAATTCTCCGTTATTAAGGGTAAAATTATCATTAGTTCAAAAGTTACTCAAATTTGGTTGTGGTGTGCTGAAATTAACAGATAGGGTCCATCAAATGAATTTCTAACAAATGGCATTTCTCTAGTTTCATTTTTGCAACGGATTAAGTCCCTCTTACTGACGGGCTTTACGTTTGACCGTCAGGTGACCTCATTTGACCCTCAAGTGAGGTAACTTTTTTTCTTTTACGCCTTCATTTTGACTTTTTATTAGCTTTGAAGAGGGAAAAACAAAATAAATAACGATAACAAACAAAGCCAGCGGATTATTTTTTGTTTTATTTAATATGTAACTGAAAAGAAAATAAGATAAAAGCAATAATTAAATAATTGGTAAAAATATAAAAATGCCCTTCATGTGTGGTCACTTAACGGCCAGACATAGCAGCCATGAGCAAAGCCGACCCATTCCATTAAAAAAAATGAAACTACAGAGACCCCGTATTTGTTAAATATTCTCCATTAAACCAAATTTGCATTTAACTCTTTAATCAATTAAATGTGTAATAAGTAAGGATTTCTAAAAGCCTTTTTCATCGTGGACTTTTATTTGGGACATAGGGGGTATCAACTACACGGAATTAAATCACGACAGATAAAGGAAAGTTCTGCATACATCCTACATTCCTACCCCTTTCAGACCCTACTTTCGGGTGAGATATACTGGGTTTGTAACTTTGTATGGTCTCATATTTTGTGAATGGAATATTAAACAAAAGATAATGAAAAAGAGAAGTAAATAAAGATGTTTCACTTACATCCACATTTGATTGGATCTCTGCATTGGCTTCAGGTGCTGGAACTGCACGACTAACCCGATCGCGGGGTCTTGTTCTTCGAGTCCCATCAGCAGCATGAGATTTACCACTTAATCCTCTTCGTCTAATAAGTAAATAAAAGTGCAATTTGTATCAACATTCTGAAAAAGATTTTGTGGTTTTAAAGAAAATACAACTAACAACCTTCTAGCTTCTTCCTCTCTCAACTTGACATCTATTTCTTTGCTTGGGGGATATTTTGGTAATTCTGATGGATCACAAGCATACGGCTCGGTCATGAAGAACTGCAAAAGAAGATAAAGCACGAGTTAGAAAGGTGAGGAGCAATTCGTGTAGCTCTATCCAACCGTAAGGCGAGGGGAATCCTTGAAGAAAAGGAGATGGAATTATTTTGAGAACCAACTATTAATGAATTATTCAATATGAATGTACCTATAAATTCAAGAATATTATTCATTATGAATATCATGTGTTTTCATTATTGATTCGTCATGAATATCCATGGTGATATTCATCAAATACTACATGAATTGTTGGTTCTCATAGTTCTCATGTTCAAGGAAAAACCTCAAGAAAGGGGCAATTTGAGGAACACCCTCGTAGCCCTTTATTTGGACCATATGCACTTGTGCATAGAAGTAGATTAAGTTGGCTTTTGGTTTTTATGCAGGTGTGCATATTACAAATTACTTTTATGCACAAGTGCATACGGTCCAGGCTACGAGTGAGTTCCTTGATTTTTTTTCCCCTTTTTTGAGGTTTTCCCTTGAACCTAACCCCATATAAATGTGAACCACTTTTTGGTTGTGAATGTGAGGACAACCGAGAGCGCGACACGTGGCAGATGACTAGGCGCCACATCAAATCCACGGCGGATGATTAGGCGCAATTCACGGGAGGGCATTGATTTAAAGGGGGGGACCACACTCAAAGCCGACGTGGCGCCTAGTCATCCGCCACGTGTCGCGCTCTCGGTTGTCCTCACGTTCACAACCAAAAAGTGGTTCACATTTGAACTTTCCTCTATATATATATATATATAGGTTGGTTCAAATGAGAATCAGGTATATTTTGAGAACCTACATTATTCATGACGAATAACCGTAAATACTCATGAATATCATGCATTTTCTTTATGAATTTTGTACATTCATTATGGATAATTTTCTTGATGAATATCTATCACGACATTCGTCATGAATAATACATAAATAGTTGGTTCTGATGTTCTCCAAATATTTACAGTTTCCATTTGAACCAACCTCTTGTTACTAGGGTGTTCCTCAATTTTTCATTTTTGTGCGGATTTCCCCTGAACCTGACCCTGACCCTATACATAGATGCATTCGGTATTTGCTAGGAAATAATGCAAATGCAGGATGCGACTCACATTGCTATTCAGGGCCGAAGTGGCAGAGCCACGCTCATTAGGATCGATTGCAAGAAGAGTCTCGAGTAAAGGTAGAGAAGCAGGTGGAAAATCCTTGAATGCTTCCGCTGTACACCGTTTGTATGGATGTTGTGGCTTGAAAAGTGTCGCATTTGGCAACCGATACCTCTTCCAATATTCCTCCGACGGAGAGCCACATAATTTGAATATCTTGTGTAGTTGTTCAACCTGAAATGATAAATCCAAATTGAGATCGAACCCATTTTGACATATATGATTTTAAGCCAACGTTATTTCACAGACCAGGCTTTTCATAGAAACAACTACTCAACCCTTCCAGGTAGGCTAGTAAATGATTCAAGCTTTTAACTAGATACCCGAGCTCAAGCTTGTTTATCTTGAGCTTGAACTTAATAATTCTCGAGCTCGAGATCATATGAACTCATTTAACTTAATGAGCCGAGCTTCATAACACCAATATCCGACTCGGCTTGTCCGAAAACTCGATTAAATCTTTTTAGTCCAGTCGATTCGAGCCAAGCCATTCAAGCATAACTTTTTCAAACCAACATGCCCTTATACTCATTAATCATATAATAAAATATAAAAATTATCAAAAGCCAATAAATTAGTTAATCGATAGTGAGTTCAATCCGATAATCGAGCATTGAGCATCGAGCTCGAGCTCAGACCTACTTTGAAAAAGTTATTCGAGGTCGAGTCTGGTATTAATTTTTCGAGCTGAGCTCAAATAACCTACTACTAGAATCGTCTCGTTTACATCCGTATTCCCGGACCCCACCGCAATCAGTATGCAGGCCTGACCTCTACCCCCCAAAGAGTAAAGCCAATTGTTTCCATGATAATATAATCAAACTAAAAGGGTTCTTTCTACCTCTGTCCGTCCTGGCAATATCGGTTTCCCAGCAAGAAGCTCCGCCAAAATGCAACCAGCACTCCACAGGTCAACACCAACGCCATAAGAAGTGGCACCGAGAAGAAGCTCGGGGGGTCTGTACCAGAGGGTAACGACACGGCTAGTCATCGGTTGCTTATGTTGTGGATCGAAAAAAGAAGCCAATCCAAAATCAGCTATCTTGAGAATTCCATCATTGTCGATCAGCAAATTCGAGCCCTTAATATCACGGTGTAGCACACCGTTCTTGTGGCAATGCTCGAGCCCAAAAGTAGCTGTTTCATATAGCATTTGACCTGCCCACATGATAACCTTTTTCAGATATATAAAACCCAAAAGCCAGGCATTTCTATTCCTATTTTTTGAAAGATATACAAAATAAAGCGAAACCGTTTTAGAAGACACAGAAAAACTTGAGCAATTGATTATCGCTATTTTGCAAATACGAGAATAACCATCGTGATTTCAAAGATGGAAACACAAAAGCAACCAAACCACATGAGCTCAGTATATCTCACCCGGAGGCAGGTTTATGGTGTAAGATGTATGGTGCCCAGAGCTCTACCCTAAAGAGTGGAGCGGTTGCTTCCGATAAGACCCTGACTAGTGAGAATTGTGTGAAAAAGAAATAATAAAAAACAAATTTTCCCTCCGTTGCAAAATAAGTGTCACAATGAAAAAGGCACACAATTTTGCAAAACTGTAATTATTACACTTTTAGTGAACTAAATGACAATTTTACCTTTAATAATAGAGGGAGTAGTTAAAGAATATATCTCGTAACTAAGGGTAAAATGGAAAAGTATGCACTTACCTTTTTGAAGTGAGCATTTATTTTGGGATAGACCAAAAAGTAAACAACAATGTGGACACTTATTCTGGGACCAAGAAAAGATGCAAACAGAAACAATATTATATTCCATGAAAGTTAAAAGTAGATTCCTTGTGTTAAAAAAGTCCATTCCTTCATCATCACTAGCATATTCTTGATTCTAACACACATCCATGGTTGTTCCCCAAGGAATGAAATCAAAATGACCTCACAAAAAGCAATCAAAGTCACCTCACAAAAACGCACCATAATCGTCTAGAATCAAGATAATTCTGTAATCATGTTCTTTAATTTCTAATTAGCGCCACCTAGTGGCGATTAAGAAACATTTGAAATGAATATTTCTACTACAATTAAGAACAGCAATACTGTAAATTATTTCCAGATTTTGACTTTTTTACAGTCAACATCATGCAAGATAAACTAGAAAGGGGTAAAACAAGGAATTTGGCAGTATTCTAAACCATTGGAACTTTAACTGAAAGAAAAGCATATTAATGGATAGCATATTATGGACAAAACCATTAGAAAACACAATGTCGGAAAACACAATGAACAAAACCACGAAGCAAATACAACCATACAAGCCAGAAACAATAAGACAAATACAACCATATCATAGATATCAATATGACAACTAAGCATATAATCAATTAAATCACTCTATGTCACTATTGTGTGGGGTCTTCATGAAAACAACCTCCTAAGTGGGACTTATTGACCGAAAATTAAATAATATTTTGAGACCACAAACATGATTGGCAACCATAAGCTATCTTATTTTTTAGCTTATTGAAAAAGCCCAATGGCCCCAATCCGGTTAGCCATAAGCTATCTTACAAGCTAGCCTTTTAATAAAGCTACTTCAAGTAGCATCACAAAGGCTTTTTTCCACTTTTTTCTGGTTATGCCCTGATATTTTTTTCAATTAACTTTTCAACTTGTTATTTAAGGCTACTTTTTACGTGGTTGTTGCTATATGCACCCCTATTTAGGTGTCAAATCATGCATTAACAATGTAAAGAAATTAGCAGATTAAGGTACATTTAGGCTGTGTTTGGCAAAAATAAGTTAGTTGATAAGCTAGTCCATCCAAACATGTACCATAAGCTAGCTTATTAAAACGCTACTTGCAGTAGCTTTTTCCAATTATTCCCTTGTTAATATAAATTATTATATCCCAGGATACCCTTTTTGGTCATTTTACATACTCATGAGCTAGTTTTTGCCAAACATAATTTTTTTCATAAGCTGTAGCTTATCAGCTACTAGCTAGAGTGCCAAACACAGCCTTAGTCTAACTTTTTTACATTTCGAGTTTATCGGCTAGATTTTACCAAACCTCACTACCAGATACACCAATCTATTTCACCAAAAACAGCTCACATCTATCTTAATTCAGGAAATTATCATCAATTGGGGTTTTGAAAGTTACCTGTGGCTCTGTAAACTTGATACCTTGGACGGCCGCAAGGCCGGAGAGATCATGCTCCATGTATTCAAATACTAGATAAAGACTACATGACATTCTTGATGTAACCAATCCTTGAAGCTTAATAATGTTGGGATGATTTAGCTTTTTCAGGACAAGGATCTCTCTGGCCATGAATTTCACACTTTCTGGCTCTAGATTATCAAACCTAACCTTCTTCAATGCAACTATCTCCCCTGATACCAAATCCCTTGCTTTATATACATTGCTATATGTTCCTTGCCCAATCTATCATCAATAAAATTAAAACAAATCTTATAATAAATTCATCAAATTCACCATTCACATCAACAGAATATACAATTCATCGATTCTAGGGTTTACGGTTTACCTTATCGAGTTTCTCGAACGTATTCGCGCGACGAGGCGTCCAATCCTTGATCGCATCGCCGGCGACGTCGCACAGCCACGGCGGCCATCCTTGGTAGGTGTTCAGGCTGTACTGTGGCTTCGGCCGGCGGCGGTCCGGCGGCGGAGCCTCGCCGATTGACTGTCGGATTCGGTCAACTACTCCGTTCTTCGTTCTGTTACCTCCTCCGGCTTCGTCATGTACCGAGGCCTGTTTGACGGTTTGTGCGGCGGCGGCGGCGGCGGTGGCGGAGGAGGAGGACTGTTTTCCGGTCCGGCGAGCGGTGGTTGACTTGGAGCGGTGGCGGTGATCTGGAGTGGCTCTCTTACCGAGCACACATCCCATTGCTATAAGGTGAAGCTTAGCTTTCCATCAGATGTTGGTAGCTGGTGGTGGTGGTGGTGGTGGTGGTGAGTGCATTGAATGGTGAGAATTAATGGTGGTTGGTGGTGGTGGTGGTGGTGGTGGTGGTGGTTGGTGGTGGTGGTGGTAGGCAGAAATGGGAGTGAATTTATTAACTGAAAATTGCAGAGAGAGCAGAAAAAGGGTGGGTCAGTTGAAGAGAGAAGATAGAGAGGGAGAGGGAAGGTGTGAAGATTTATTGAGGGTAAAAAAGGAAGTCAGTTTTTTAGATTTTGTGATCTCAATAGATTCTTTTCTTTTTTTTCCATTTTTCTTTTTTTTATGTTTTATATTTATTTTTTTAAGTGAAATTGGGAAAATAGAAAATGATAAATTTCTAGTAGTAGATGTAGATTCATATATAAAATAAAAGAAGTTTGTGTTAGTAGAAGAAATGAAGCAAGATATATGGTAGAGCTAGGACGGTTAATGTTATGGTATGAGGTCTAACCGGTGTTAGATGTAGAGGCGCACAATAGATCGATATGAACTCTTGAATGGTATTTGGCGTTTTTATAAAATATCTGGTATTCTTCTTTATTTGTAATTCAATAATTAACTCAATGCGTTCCGTCAAGCTAGCTATATGTTGTATATTATCGACGATTTCTACATAAGGCGGTAAGATAATATCTTGAGCAGTTGCATATCTAGGATTCGAGGGTCCATGACACAAATAGATGCCTCAACGGATAAAAATTACTCTAGGGATAACAAGTTAGATTTTCCCCAAGAGCTCACATTGACGGAAAGGTTTGGCACCTCAATGTCGGCTATCCATCGAACGTACTCCATCCGGATGTAGGAATGGCAACATGTACTAAATGCCACGATAGTAGCATCTAAATGCGCAAACGCCGTAGCATGAGCAGGGTCAGTCTAATCATTTGCAAATACATAAACAACTTGAATAGAAGTTATGTTTAAATAAAAATGTTTGTGTATATTAATATATATATATATATATGTTTTATGTACTAAGGTTTTCATATATGAGACTATCAAATGAGCGTATTTTTTTAATTGGGTGGGAATGATTTGAATTTTATAAACCATATTTCATTGTGAACGTGAAGACAACTAAGAGCGACACGTGTCCTGTTCAATCTTAATAATCTTGTATGATTCAAACTGGATGTGCATGCATTATTGAGACTGAATAATGCATTAGCATTAAGTCTGAATAATTTTGTCCACGCGTTCGTAACGAAATATGAGTTTTCGTTTGAACTCACCCTTATATGCATATATAACAATGGGATTGTGTGAGAAGTGTTATTTTTTATGAAAAGTGTGAGAATTACTTTTAAAACGTTGATCGCTTTTAATCAAGTACGGATCCATGGAGATTGGAGTGTGACTTAACAGGAAATTGACTAGCGTATTTTGATGCATCTTATACCGGTGTATCTTATCCTAATCACATCCAACGGCTTATAAGACCATCCTTAATGTTAGACTATCTACCCAATGAACTTAATGGCCACATCAGTTTTCCACTATCTTACCCAAACCAACTCAATTCAATCAAATCCATCTACAATGATTTACCCAATTGCCCATGCATTAAATAACTAATAAGAAAATAAGATAGAGAAAGAAAATAGATATAGAGAGAAACAAGAGAGAAAAAGGGTAAGGGGGTAGGGTGGGGTGGGGGTATTTGTTTCGGGTTGTAGAAGCCGATGGGGATGGGGAGTGGTGGAACCCGATGCCTCAGCAACGGTGTAGCCGAAGTACCCAATGGACCCGATGGCCAAGCCAATGCCATCAGATCTCCCATTAAGGATGGTCTAAACTCAACTACACATATATTGTTTATTGTTTCCCCTATTGAGATTGAATGTGTATATATTTTGTTATAAACATATTTATAAACATAAAAATTACCATTAATGATTTAACAAAATGCAAAACTTAATAGAAAATTAAATTATTTTATACATCTTTTATAATTTTTGTCATTTATTCAGGTCAATACTTACTCGGTTAGACCAACTAAACGGTAAGAGTATGTAACATATTAATGTTATGGTAAAAAAAACATTTAACTGATATAGTTATAAAATTCATAATAAATGCAAGATTTTTTGATGATGTGTGAAATTGCGATAATTCCTTGTCAATATTAAGTAGTATGTTCCCGATTTAATAACCATGAAGTTATTATATATTGAGGTCTTGTAATAAATATAAGCATGTTGTTCATTGCGACTTGATCCGATCTTTTAGGTCCACTCGTTATTTATAGAGGTTAACATCTAATTTTACTATAACTACATTCAAGCCTATTATTGTGTTGGTATCCATTGACGTTGACGTTTAGACTTTAAAAAAACTACACGCTGATTAAAAAGATACCTAACTTTATTAGAAAATAAATATTTTTTGGATATATGGACAACTAAGTTAGCATTTGATAATGCAAATTGCATTGATAAATTCATAATAAGTGAAATCAACAATCAAATGTAGAGATAATAGTCTTTTAACAAGTTGGGAAAACAAAAAACTTGACTAAGACATTGTTTTGAAAAAATAAGTTGGTTTATAAGTTAACTTATAAGTTAAATACATGCTTGGATAAATTATAAGCTAGTTTTTTTGAAAAACTACTCTCACTAACATTTTGGTGATTTATGTGACTTATAAAACTTATTATATTTTTATTTCAAATATACTCCTCTACTTTTTACATTAACAACTTTTAAACATGTTTTTTTTTTTTTTTACAGTTATAAGCTACCTTATCAAATCAACTAGTTTTTGTCAAGCGCATCTTATCCGTCAACTAGCTTATCAGTCATCGATTATCTTATTAGTCATGATCTAGCTATCAACTAGTTAGTCAAACATAGAATGGTATATTAATTTGTTTATACTTTAGATTAATGTTCTACGTGTTATGACGCGCCATAACGTCGAGGCGCAGCCTTGCCGCCATGTTAAGGCTCGTGGCGCGACTCTAAGGCGGGGCGGGTTATGGCGCGTTACGGTGGGTTATAAGGCGGGTTATGGCGTGTTATGACGGATTATAAGGCTTGATCTAATTTTTTATATGGATTATGAAACTGTTAGAAAAAATTCTTTTTGTTATGATCTTCTAAAATCGTTTTTATAAGCTTTGTATATTTGTTATTACATAATTAGTGCGTGGATCTTCTTTTGTTTATAGGTCCTATAAATTTTAATCATTATTGTTCAATACACCGACACACATAAACATCTGAATATATATACTATATATAATTATATATAGATTTACCGCCTTAAGTCACGCCTTGAAAAACGCCATAACCTCGTTGTAACTCATAAGACTTGAGGCTTGACCTTGCCACTATACAACGCCTCACGCCATTTAGATTTAGGCTTCGTTTGGCAAGCATAAGCTAGCTTATAAGCTAGCTTATAAGCTAGTCCATCCAAACATGTAACAGGAAGCTAGCTTATCAGCTAGCTTATAAGCTAGCTTTTTGAAACGCTACTTTGAGTAGCTTATGAGGAGCTTATTGTAGCCTTTTCCAGTTATACCCTTATTAATATTAATTATTAAATTCAAATATACCCTTTTTGGTCATTTTACATACTCATAAGCTAGTTTTTTTTATTTTTTTTAGAAGAGGTATCCCAGACCACATTGGGCCCAGACTAATCCTCGGCAATTTTTGGGCCGAAGCCCGACTGCTAAAGCATGCAGCCCGGGGTCGAAGCCCCCGTACCTCCAGAATGCGTCCCCCAGGGCTCGAACTCGGGTTCACCACTATGTAGTGCCCAAGCCTTACCACTAGGCTAACACTCCTTTGCCAAACATAATTTGTTCAACAGCTAGATTATCAGCTGCTAGTAAGCTTATCAATCAACAGCTAGCTTATCAGCTACCAGCTAGCTTATAAGCTATGCTTGCCAAACATAGCCTTAGATTGTTTAATTTAATCCATTATTTTTGTTATAACTTTTGGTTACTTCTTATTATTTGTATTTCCAAAAGTGGAAAGTATGAATGCAATAAAGGAAGATTAATGTGGTGGTGAATTGACTCGAGTCAACCATGGAAAAGTCAAAGAACTAGGGTATGTGTTGTAGTTTTCTTGGAGACTATTTTGTAGGATATGTGTTGCCACGACGTCATTAAATTATTTGGCTTTTTGGTTGGATTTGTATTAAATAGTGAATACAATCATTTATTTTACATAAATGTTTAACATACTTATCCACCTTAAATAGAAACTCTTATTTATTGTGATCATAAGAATTAAAAGCATAACATGTGTTTATATATTCATATTGAGTGTTGTATTATCCATTAAGAATAATATATCAGCATTAATCTTTGTTATTTATATTGAATATAACGTGTTGCGTTATCAATTGTCCTTACATTCGCAATGAAAAATAAGTTTACAGTCAACGTTCGTCTATGTATACATAGGAATAGTTTATTTTGCAAACCATTTTTAAAATAGAAAATGTCGGTTTCACGGTTAAACTAATGAAAAAAATTCATAAAATTGTTTTATATATTAGTTTTTTATGTAAAAATGAGAATGTTTCATCATAATAAGAAAAGTACATATAATAGTTTAATCATAATGAAAAATACGTGAAAGAATTCCATTTTTTTTCTTCATAAAAACACAAAAATATGAAACAATTCTATCAAAAAAATATAATATAATTTCAGCATATTAAACAATTTCATGAATCAAATTCTTAAGTTAACTAATGAAATTGACGATTTACACGGTTTATATTTTAAGATTGGTTTGTATACGATAGTCCTTATATATATATAGACGAATCCAACGGCGTGCAACTCAGTTGGTAATGGATGGGGGTAGTTTGCAACAAATAGGAAATGGTCCGGGTTCGAGCCTCATCTTGCGCACGAACGCTTCCATAGCCACAGCCGTTGAGTGAGTCAGGAACCCCCCCCCCCCCCAACGGGCATTGGTAATCCATGGTGGGCCGGTTGGGGTTGTCGGGATCAACCTTTTGCAACAAATATAAATACGAAAGCTCAGTTGTGAACTCGAATTTCATTGTGAATGCGAGGATGATCAAGCAAGCGCTACGTGACATATTCAGTCCGAATAATCATGTATTATTCAGACTAAATAATACAACATTTAGTATTATTCAAAATGCATAATACTGCATTCAATATTATTCGGTTTGAATGATACTGATGTTGTATTATTTAGTCTGAATAATACATTATTCATAAAGAATATGCCACGTGACGCTCTCTCGGTTGTCCTCACGTTCATAATGGAAAATGAGTTTTCGTTTGAATCTGACCCTATATATATATATAGAGAGAGAGAGAGAGAAAAAAAAAAAGTTTAAATATGAACTCATCTTTTATTATGAACGTGAGGACCAACAAAATCGCGCTACGTGGTAATCTTAATCGGCGCCTAAGCTTTATTAAGACCGAATAAATCTTTGTTTATTCAGTCTGAATATTGCCATGTGTGGCACAATACTAGTGGTCCTCACATTCATAATGAAAGACGAGTTCATATTTGAACCTACCCCCCCCCCACACACAATATGATATATATATATATATATATATATATATATAGAGAGAGAGAGAGAGAGAGAGAGGAAATTCATTTAGAAACCAAAAAAAAAAGTAAAAACCGTAAAAACTCATGGTTTCATAGTTTAAAACAACGAAAACTCTTCATGGAGTTGTTTAATATGATGCAAATGTTTCATATAATTCTCTTTTTGTACAAATGACAAGGTTTTATAGGATTAAACAAATACGCGAAACAATTTCATAAGAATGAAAAAAGTGTATGAAACTTTTTCATTTATACATAAAAACATTGAAATATGACACAATTTTATCAAAAAATGAATTATATAAAACATTTGCATCATATTAATTAACAACTTCACGAAGAGTTTATATTGATTTAAGCCAAAAAAAAAAACCATCGATTTGTACGGCTTTTTTCCTTTTTTGGTTTCTAAATGAACTTCCTCCCCTCTCTCTCTCTCTCTCTATATATATATATATATATACATATACATGGTCAGGTTCAAGAGAAATCCTCAAATAAATGGAAATCCGATGAATACTCTCATAACCCTCCACCTGGACCATATGCACTTGTGCATATAGGTAATTTTGTAATATGTCCACGTGTATATGCATAGATACATAATGCACTTGTGTATAGAAAAACCCAACAGAACTCAAATTACATGTATGCACACATGCATACGTTCTAGATGGAATGCTACGAGGGCGTTCCTTGATTTTCCCTATTTTAGTTCTTTGATATATATATAGAGAGAGAGAAAAAAAAAGTTCAAATGTGAACCACTTTTTGGTTGTGAACGTGAGGACAACCGAAAGCGTGACACGTGGCGGCTTTGAGTGTGGTCCCTCTCTTTAATTCAATGCCTTTCCCATGAATCGCGCCTAGTCATCCATCGTGGACCTAACGTGGCGCCTAGTCATCCGCCACGTGTCACGCTCTCGGTTGTCCTCACGTTCACAACCAAAAAGTGGTTCACATTTGAACTCACCCCTATATATATATACTTAGAAAAAGGTTCAAATGAGAACGACAACTTTTTAAGAAACGCGATGACGATTTTCAACCACTCATCCGGTCAACAGGGGCGGCCCTGGGGTGTGCCGGTGGTGCCGCCGCACGGGGCCTCCGATTGAGGAGGGCCTCTAATTTTTATACACTGCATATATAGTATATATATTATAATAGATAACTAAAATTACAAGTGTGTCCTTAGCTCAGTTGGTAAGCGGCATCCAGTGAAGTAAAGAAGGCCCATGTTCGATTCTCTTTGCTTGCATTTTTAATTTTAAGAATTAAAATTCTTGTATTTATAACCACCACTGTTAAATTGTATTTATCACAGACCATAACTTAAATGCTCCAGTTTTCCAATTCTTTGCATTACCATTTAGATTTTCAGGTTTTAAAAAATTTCATTATCATGTAGATTTTTTTAGGTTTTAAAAAATTTCATTCTATTAACTTTTTAATTATTCTTTAGATTTTAAGGTCTTTAAAATTTGCATTCTATTTTTTCTTTTAAATTCCTCTTTGTCAATGATAGAAAACAATCCTCTTTAGATTGATCGTTCAATTCATTATTCTTTAATTCTTCTTACTCGACTTTATTATGTGAATAATAATCCTCTTTAGATTCTTTATCCTTCAATTTATTATTCTCTAATTCTTCTTACTTGACTTCATTATGTGAATACGCATTTCAAAAGTAAAATTTTATAAAATATGTTCACGATCGACTATATTTCAAAAAATATTAAATGTTTTGGCTTTGATTTCAATTAAATGAGTTTCTTACAAATCTTAATCATAAAAGTATCATAGATGAAATTGCTTCCAAATACGCTAGAAGATTCAAGCTCATAAAGTAGTAACATTTAGATGCCGTTTGTTTTTTAAGAGGCCTGAGCCTTGATGTCTGATTTTACGTCTAAAAAAGAAGAGGTTGATGGTACGCCTCTTAAAAGTTTAGAGGATTGTGAGAGGTTTTCAGATTTTTTTTTCAAAAATAAAACAATCAGTCTTAAGCCTGTATACCTCTTAATTTCACACTCGAGAGGTTTTAAGAGGTGCTTAAAAAAAACCTTAGCTGTTTATGTACATTTGACAAATGTGTGTATTAGTACCAATTTGTTATTAAATGATGAATGACCATGTATATTACTTATATTTATTAGGTTGTTAGATAATTTTTTTGATTCTTATCAACAAATTAACCATTAGAGATTTCTGACCATTGATTTAATAATGTAAAGATCATTTTTATTTTATTTGAATCTTGTTATATTATACTTATATTTAGCAATAAAAATAATAATAAACAATACAACTAAAAACATTAGGGCCACATTTTATATGCTTGCACAGGGCCTCTAAAATGTCAGGGCCGGCCCTGCCGGTCAATAAAGGCGGCTTTGACCGGGTCACCCTCCTTTAATCATCTACACCCTCCATGAATCGCGTCAATCCTCCGTGATCGCGTCCACCGTAATCGAAAATGTGTGACTGAGAGTCGTCCTCGCGTTTTCTTAAATTAACATCGTTCTCGTATGAACCCTCCACTATATACCTATATATATACTAATATAGGGTCAGATTCAAATATGAACTCATCTTTCATTGTGAACGTGATGACCACTAGTATCGCACCATGTGTCAAGATTCAATCTGAATATTCATGTTTTATTCAGACTGAACAAACCATGAATATTCAAAGTAAATGAATAAAGTTATATTCAATCTTAATAAAGCTTAGGCGTCGATTTAGATTGCAATGTGGTGCAATTTTATTAGTCCCCACATCACAATGAATGCGAGTTTACATTTGAATTTTTTTCTTTCTCTCTGTATATTATTTGTTAACTTTTTGTTTTTTTCTTGCACATAGTAATCAACCAATGCTTTTATTTCAAAGACAATTCTTTACACTAATTGGTGCCATGACATCACATGGTAGCACAATCAACATGTTATCTGCTAAAGAGGTCATCCAGATCCCGGACCCCATCAATTGTTTGTAAAATTTATTTGTAGGCCATAAAATAGAGATTTTAAAAGTTGTTTCTAAAACCGTAATAACCTTATTGCTTGCTTTGTTTTTACGTGACTTATTATTTTTCATTCGGATTTGAACTCTAAAGTATTTTTTGAATGCGTAAAATATAACGAAATTTTCCTTGGTTACTGTATCAACGGAAACATTAAGTTTTAGAAATTTGATCAAAATAAAAGAATACCGTTATTCAAAAAGAATTACATCTTTCGTCTATACAATTTAGTGTTTTCCATGGATCATGGTTTTTATTTTATAAATTAACAAATTCAATCTATATTGCTGCATTTTTTATTTATTTAGAAATTGGGTATTTAATGCAACCACAAAGACACATTTTGTTAATTATTCAGGGGACGTAACTCGCAAAAAATTGCAACATAGGGTCTACGACTATTGAGAAAATGAAAACACAAGACTGAACACGCTAAAAGAATAAACAAAAAGGGCACGATTGAGAACGAGAACGAAGTTCCTTAAAAATACCAAACCACAAAGATACAAGATGGAACTCGTTCTATTGTTCAGAGAATCACATTCTTCATCCTTATGGGTTATTAAAATTTGTGAGTTTTGTTTTTTATGGTTTTGAAATTACAATTTCGGTTCCTATGGCTTACTCATCATTGATATTCTCATTATTGGTGGTAGAAATAAGCACAGAGAACAAAAATAGCAATGAGTTGTAAGCTATAAAGGCAAAAACAAAAATAAAGTTTAAATCATAAAGACAAAAACAATAATGAATTATAAAACGAATAATCATCTGAGAAGTGAAGTTATGATAAAAAAAATGTAAGAAAAAATCTAGACCCCTAATCACCTTCTAAAACCACCTATGAATCATGCTTGATACAAGAATTGATATGATACATCTAATCGTTATGTGCATCGTCGGGTCCAGATCCCTTTTTACGAATTATGGACATAACTTTACTTACTGGAACCTAAGCTTGAAATATAAACCATGGAAATGAAAATTGTAATTTCGAAAGAGAAGAAAATAACAATTCTCAACAAACTATAGGGATGAAAAACATAATTAGGATGTGTTTGGCACAAATAAGCTAGTACGTGTTTGGCAAAAATAAGCTAGTACATGTTTGGATGGAGGTGGAGGTGACCAACGGTGTGGTGGTGGTTGCGGTAGTGATGAATAGTTGTAGATATGGTAGACGGCGGTGATAAGTAATCGATGGTAGCTATAGAGGTGGTGGATGAGGTTGTTATAGTGGAAGAGGAGGCGGAGGTGGCAGATAGTGGCTACCGGTGGTGACGGCATCCACGACTAGTGACGATAAACACTAAAACAAATATCATATTGAAGTTATATATCAAATGAATGTTAATTAGTAATATATTAGTTCCTGTCTCATTTTTGTCTCATGTTGTTCCATCTATTTTGGTGGAACAAAAAACCCCATTTTTGTCTCATGCTATCCCATCTTGTCCCAATTACATCCATATTCCATGTCGCACCAAACGTGGGACAATGAATTTCTGTTATGTTCCATGCCGCACCAAACGTGGAACAACGAGCTTTGTTCCGTCTTCTTCTGTCATGTCCCACGTACCAAACGCAGCCTTATTGTGCGTGAGTTAACTGTTGTTTAAAAAAGTTATAACACCCCAACCCTCCAAGATACATTTTTTTGGTCATTTTACATACTCACAAGCTAGCTTTTACCAAATATAATTTATTCATAAACTAGATGTGAACCGCGCGTTGTGCGGTGACGAAATCTGATAACGGAAATTACATAGTGAAGTTGTATACGTTTTGAACATATTTAAGAACATAGTAATGATTTGATATAGTTTATAAAGTTCTAGCGTGTAACCCGCGCGTTGCGCGGTAGCGAATGATATTACATAAATGGTTGTCCAAATTCAGATAATACATGATTTTTCGATTAAGAATTAATATTATCTAAATTAAAATGAACAATATTTTCCATAAGATGTATGTTTTCGTATATTTATAATTGTTTCTTGTTATAAAGAGTTTAAGATGCATTGCCAATAATTTTGTTGTTTTTTAAAAAACTCAAATAACATGTCATATAACCTCACTATTATTTTTATAAAATGTTCGACTAAAGTTGCTCAATCCTATGACTTGCAACGATTTAACATCCTCTCATTTTTTTCAATTTATAAAATAATTGACCAAAATAAGCCAATAATTGTTTGGTGTATCAACCAAAAAGATCGAACAATGTTTGGTTAGAGGATCACAAATGTTCCATTATTTCCTTTATATACCAATAATTCTTTGTCAAGTTTTTATCTTCTATCAACGTGAGATGTTGTAAACTCATCCACAAATCAAAAAATGAGGAATATTCATTCCTTGTGATGGCATCTCAATCTTTATAGGTTTTTGCTTTAATATATATAAAGGAAACTTTTATTTTGTACGATTAACCTTTTTGTTTAAATACAATTGGCCGAAATAAGTCAACCAATAGTTTTGTGTGTCCGCCAAAATGAGCCAACAACATTTGTTTGGAGGATCAACCAAGAGTAATCAACCCTCATGAGTTTTCACAAAAAGCTCCACAACCTTCTTTTATATACCAATAATCCATTGTTAATTTTCATTTTTCTATCAATGTGGAATACCGCACAGTCAACCAAAACACTAAACACATATATCAATACTATACTAAATCAAGGAGCAGACATATAAATAAAGATTTATTTTTCTTTGTAAGTAACAATGTAATATCAAAATTCTTAATGCTCAAACTTTCATTTAGCATTTTGTGTTACGCTCCTGAAAAAAAAACATATAAATGAGAATTAAGGTAAGAATAAATCACGAAACTACAAATAGACAAAATCAAGAATAAATTCAAATTGAATGAGTATTCGAATTACGCTTACATAAAATAAAATAAGTGTGCTTTGATGATAAAGCTTTGGCGACATATTTAGAGATCTTTAGATAGGTCATTTCTTTTGTCGCTTACTACAAAAAAGACAACATATAAAAATATATAAAGCCAATACAATAGCAAATAACTTAACAAAAAACAAAACTCAACAACAAAGATTGAAAATAGAAAAAATCAAGAATAATTTGAAATCAAAGAAATACTCAAATGAAAGGCTTACATGTAATAATAATAATAATAATATGTGTGCTTTGGCCATAAAGCTTTGATGTTCTTCAACATATTTAAAGTTCAATAAATAGTTTGTTTATTGTACCACCCTCTAACTAAAAACAAAAGAACAACATATGAAACATCTTAAATCAATATGATAACAAATAACTTAATAATAAGGATAGATTGAAAGATAGGTTTGGTGTATGACAAAAAAGGTTGAAAAACCAACAACATAGCCAACAATCAAACAACAAATACTTATGTTTAGGGGTGTAAACGAGCCGAGCCGAGCTCGAGCTCGATTAGGCTCGAGCTCGACTCGTTTAAGTGTATAAAGCTCGAGCTCGAGCTCGGCTCGTTTCGAGCCTTATGTGTCAAGCTCGAGCTCGAGCTCGTCAAGAATTTAGCAAGCTCGGGCTCGGCTCGAGCTCGACTCGCTTACCTATAAATCAATATTTATTCTGTATTTTTTTTTTTTTAATATTTTTTTTTATTATTTAATTATTTAATAGTTATTTTTTAATATATATTTATATATATAATATATATATATATATATATATATATATATATATATTAGTTGAGGCTCGTTTAGGCTCGCGAGCTTAATTGTCAAAACTCGAGCTCGAGCTCGTTTATTAAATGAGCTCGAAATAAGGCTCGAGCTCGGCTCGGGCTCGTTTAACTCGAGCTCGAGTCGAGCTTTTAACGAGTCGATCCCGAGTAGCTCACGAACAGCTCGGCTCACTTACACCCCTACTTATGCTCAATAAGAGAATATATATAGTTAATCAAGGTAAAGAAAGGAAATGAATAGTTAGTAGCTTAAAAAATGAACATAAAAAGTTAATTTACATAAATTACAATAAATTGAATGATTAATTATAATAAATAACCACTTAAAAAGAAAATGAGAGGTTGAATGAGAAGTTATATCATTTTTTTATTTAAAAGAAAATCAAAATTATGAGAAAATTGATAGGGGTGAATGAAGGCTTCTCATAGTGCTACCTAAGCAACTCCAAGTTTTGCTTTTATATAGATATAGATAGATAGATAGTCTAGCTAATTATTAATTAAGTACTGTGTTATCAACTATCAGCTAGCTTATCAGCTATATTATGGTTTGCCAAACACAATCTTACCAGCCAAAAATGAAGTATGTTTAAACCATAGGGACAATTTTTGCAATTTAAAGCAATTGAAAACCGCCGGAAGTAGAAAACTTCCACTTCTTCATATCTAAAAATCACTTCATCTCTCTCTCTCTCTCTAGCCGCCGGCGGTTGCGCTTCCCTTCCGATCTCCGATCTCCGATCAACTTCCTTACTCAAAAGAAACCAAAACCAAAACCTAATCGTGAAAATGATCACAATTCCATATTTAACCGCCTTGACGACCTATTTCAGCTACGGATTGCTCTTCGCCTTTGGTCAATTACGCGATTTCTTCCGTAATCTCGTCGATTGGTGGAAAGCTAGCAATCTTCAGGTGAATCATAATCTTACACTTTCTACGTTTTGTGTATTAATTTCTCATCAATTAGTGTTGTTTGTTAGTATGCTTAACTAATCACTATGTTATGTAATACCAGGGGTACGCACCGATCTGCTTAGGGCTTGAGGATTTCTATATTCGCAGGCTCTATCTTCGTATTCAGGTAAAGTAATTGGTGGTTGTTTTTGGTTTCGTATCGTGTGATTTGTTTGTTATGTTGTAAATAAGGTAGTTGGAGAGGTGTTCAGTTAGTTAAGGATTTGTAGAGCTTGATTTGGAGTGTTTAATGAATAAAGGAGATGATAAAAGGCTGGTTTTAATCATTTCATGAAGGTATATTACGTACCGAGCCAGATCTTTGTTGAGATTCATATTGGGGCTGCATATAGTTTGAATTCATGAGATTGGGATCATGTTGTAGCAGCTCAGAGAGGAGATCTAGGTTGTATTGTGCACTTTGAACTTGCTTCTGTAAATGTTATTCAAACAGTTTATACAACTAGGTGTTAATGTTCAAAGTTGGCATCTTTACGGGTTAGTTTAACTTAGAGCAGTAGGGTTGAGGAGATCTGGTGTGTGCTCGAACGTGCTTTTGTAATTCTTACTCGACCAAATCTAGCAACCGAGTGTTAATTTGCTCAGCTTGGGATCTGTGTGTACTTGAAGTCTTGAACTTGCTTCTGTAACACAACCAATGTACAATTAGGTGTTACTTTTCAAAACTAGCATTATTAAGGGCTCATCAGTAAGGTTGGGGGCGTGGCGGCTAGGGCATGTTATTGTTGGCTACTTTTAAAGAGGGTTCAGTTTTGAATAATTATTTTAGGCATTATTTTTTGTGTGGCAAAAATGATGTTTATATTGATATTGGATCTTAAGCAGATCTAATTGTGTATAACTGCTAGGATGGTATATGTCATCCTGGAAGTATATCGGTGACTCAAACAACTTGAAACATAGCCCTACCCACAAACAATTTGAACTTGAAACTACATAATTTGAAGCTTAAACCTTGAACTTGCAAATTTGAACATAACGTCCACACACTTGCAATCAATACCTTGAATTCTTTAACCTTTAAAGTTTAAACTTGCTACAAGACCCTTGACTTGAACCATTAGTATTAACCCTCATGTAAATTGCTCCCTGAACACCTGACTGGTGACTTGAACGAAGAAGCTGAACAAAAACTTTACTGAAGTTGAAAGTGACTCGAGAGTCTCCTTTTTTTCATTGACATCCATTAAAGACCCTGTGAAGGCCAGAATTTGTACAGCCTGACAGCCCTGACTTAAACTCAAAGATCAATAAGTAAGCAACAGTTGAATGAATCATGGAATTAACTAGTCTTGTAAACAATATTAAATTCTTTTTCTACTGAAGTTATTGAATTTTATGCATTGAGCTTGAAAACCAAAATAGCAAATTCTTGAATCGACTGAAAACTTCCAAGTTGGTGTCAATGTGAAAGCGATATAAATGAAAGCATTGGAAGGGCTATTGCCAGTGGGGTTTTCTGGCAGTGGATGAGTAACATACAATTGAAATGAATTCTACCCCTCTAAGCTGGCAGGACATGCATCTTCTTCTTGATGCCGGACCAAGAAGCCTATCAGTGATCCAAACACAAGCTGAATAGCGAATACCAATGAACAAGACCCGGATAAACAAGACTGAAAAATGATATGAACAACTACAATTATACAAAGTTGAATGAACCACAAATACAAATTACATAGAAATTGACTGCCATACTCTACCTAGTGAGGTGCAAAGCTCCACATAAATTGACGACCATCGCTTGATGTGTAGTCAAAATAAACCCGAAGCGTCGATCAATGTACTGTCTTTTTGTCTTAGCCGTATGTAATAGGATCCAAAAGTCGGTTCCAAGGCCCAAAATGTCAACCCTTGAAAGCATGTCCGTGTGAATGATCTCTTTGATTTTTTTGAATTTCATACAATCGTCTGCTGGAGGAAAATTTGTTCTTTTTATTTATGAGCCATACATCCTGGTTTTCTCCTCCTTCCTCTTCTCTTTTCCTTCTTCTCTCATCTCTCTTCTCTTGCATCCTTTTCTAATTTTCTCTCGTTTCAGTTTTCCTAGTTACTGTTTACCTTGAAAGAAATTGAAAATTGTTCTTTAAAGTTTAAAACAGTGCCAAACAAACGCTCCTCAAATGCAGAAACCACAAAACAAAATGATCTGAGTATTTTTTTGTTCTGACCAGAGCTTATTTATCTTTATCAGCTTACTTATCTCAGGTTTACCATATTAGTCTCGTCTTCGGTCTTTTGAGTAAAGCTCTAGTATATTTATATGGCTGCGTGGTTTTCATGTTGATCTCCGTTTTAAATGGCTCGCCTGAAAAGTTAAATCTTGTTTTTAATATGTATGTATATGTAGGATTGTTTTGGACGACCTATATCGAGCCCCCCTGATGCTTGGTTTGATGTGGTGGAGCGTGTTTCCAATGATAATAACAAGACACTCAAGTGAGTGTTCAGATATGCATTCTTAGTTTGCAGTTGAAATTTTGTATAACATTCCTTGAAATCCAAGTTATAGGACATGTTATGATGCATGTCAATTGTCATCAGCTCTTTGGGTTATACTGAAGCTTTGACCAGGTCTCCCTGGCACTTATTCTAAACTGGCAAATCTATATATTTTGGCAGGCGTACTACAAAAGTTAGCAGGTGCCTTAACTTGGGATCGTACAACTACCTCGGATTTGCTGCAGCAGATGAATACTGCACGCCCCGTGTAGTTCAGTCATTGAAGAAATACTTTGCAAGCACATGCAGTTCTCGTGTTGAAGGAGGTAGTTTTTTGATTTCTTATCATCCTCTGCAAACATGAAGGTGAAGGAATTCCAGTTCATGATCTCTTACCTTTATTCGAATTCATGCATTCAGGCACAACAGCACTGCATTCCGAATTGGAGGAGGTCGTGGCTAATTTTGTTGGAAAACCAGCTGCTTTGGTTACTGGCATGGGTTATGTCACTAACTCTGCTATCCTTCCTGTCTTGATTGGAAAAGTATGTTCTCTTATATGATTGAGTAATATCAATCACGTGTTCAGCTTTCTCATGCATTATGTGAATTTCCACAGGGAGGGTTAATAATTAGTGATTCTTTGAACCATAATTCTATTGTAAATGGTGCTCGAGGGTCGGGTGCTTCGATTAGAGTATTTCAACATAACAGTAAGTTTGTCTACATTGTTTCTCTTCATCTAGGCAGTTTTTTTTAATCTAAAACGCTCGCTATAGACTCTTGCATGTTTGTTTATCTAATTATCTTGTTTACCATCCTTTTTGGTCCCTTTCCCACTATTGTTTTTTTTTTTAATATATAGCACCTTCCCATTTGGAGAGAGTCTTGAGAGAACACATTGCTGATGGACAACCCAGAACACACAGACCTTGGAAGAAAATCATCGTTGTTGTGGAGGGGATATACAGCATGGAAGGGGAAATTTGCAAGCTTCCCGAGATTGTTTCTATTTGTAAAAAATACAAGGTCAGGCATATCTTTTTCTTTTTGGAGAAATTGAAGTCCTTTTATGGTGTAGATGAAGTTGGTTCTAAATCATGGCAGTATTAGAACTGGGTTTTCATTTTCACTTGAATTCAAATCGTCCAACAACTATCCTTTTTCATTGCTCTTGTTTTTCGACTTCTGTGGTCTGCAATATGATCAGAATGTATTTATTTGCTGCACACTTGATGACATAATAATAATTTTCAATGTACCACTTTCTTGTATGCTTTTTGCCCGTAAAAACTGGGCCCTTCTATTCATTCCTCTATATTTAAAACACGCCTTTCAATTCTTACCCTTTCTTCTCATCTTTGTGGTAGAATTCATTGTTAGCATTAAGCCATAAGTAAAGCAGATGTTCATTTGAAGTTCCATGGTGTTTATCCTTGAAAGTGTGAATATTATATGCGTTACCATAGTTTCTATCTCTTTTCTTTTGTGATAATAGTTGTTTCTCTTGAATTTTAACCCTGTTTCTGTGCTGGACCTTGTTCTTATTTTTTATATGTGTAAGCAGGCGTACGTGTATTTGGATGAGGCTCACAGTATTGGAGCAGTTGGGAAAACAGGAAGAGGTGTTTGTGAGCTTTTAGGTGTGGATACTGCTGATGTGGATATAATGATGGGAACTTTCACCAAATCATTTGGATCGTGCGGTGGTTATATAGCAGGATCAAAGGTCTGTTTTGATTCTACCACTTTAGCAATGCCTTATGGAATGTGATGCATTTCTCATATTTGTTTTTTGCAAGTGGTGGGTGATGATTCATGGGGGCTGGTAAAATGATTCACATGAATGTTTATGCTTATAATGTTCTTCCTTTACACAGATTTGCCACCTAGTGGTATAACATGTGTTGTGATCTTTCTGTTTGAGAAGCACTATAAGAAATTCTTCATGTGGGAGAATTTTTTTTCACTTGGCTCTCATGTTGAAGTTTTTTATCTGCCCTTTGTGTTTATGTGTTAATGGTTATTGATACTAATCTCAGAAGCAAGGGTGTTTTTGTCTCTACTAAATCCCATATCGAGGGCTTCATGCAGTTCTTTTTATTGGTGGGGGTGGGTGGGTGTTGACAATATTCCCAAATTCTTGATCACAGATACGAGATTTGGGATATGAGTAGGGCAGTTTGGTCTTTTTTTTTTTAAAAGAAATAGATATGAAATCTCATAAATTATGAAATTAGAAGGTCAAGAATCAAGATTCTTAACAAGTTACGTCTTTTGTCCATGGAAGAAAGGAGTGGAGGTGAGGTGACAAAACAAATTCATTTTGCATCTATAGTTAGATTAAACCATGGCCGGACTTAGTGTAGCACACACGGTGGCACGTGCCAGTTGCCACTGTTTTGTTTCTCCGTCGTAGTGTAAAAAAATATAGGGTAGTGACTGTATCAATGTTGTGTGCCACAATATATTGAAACTACAACAAGGGGACAAGTTTCCGTTCCAAAATAAGTGTCCACATTTCTATTTTAATTTGCTTGAAACAAATGTCAACTTCAAAAGTAAATGTCTTTACAATTCTATCCTTAATCATGAGATGAAAAAACTCATCACATTTTCTCTTCTTAAGGGTAAAATTGTCATTTAGTTAATTTAAAAGTGTAATGGTTACACATTCCTAAAACCGTGTACCTTTTTCATTCTTGACATTTATTTGGGACCAGAGAGAGTAAGGGGCTGTTTGGTTAAGTTTTCCATCAAGTCGTGCATGAATAAAGTTGTTTGTGTGGATTAATCTGTCTATATAGGTTGGAAAGGTTTTTGTTTGGGAGGGTTTTTTCATTAATGGAAGGAGTTTGTTTTTTAATTGGGAGACAGGTTTGGACAAAACTTGGCTTTCTGCATAAAGCTCCCTCCTAAAAGCCTACTGAATACTTTCTTTATCATTAAGCCACTACCGAACAGTCATGTATAGCTGACCGAATAAGCCATGAGTCCTATTAAGCTGCTAACAAACATGCCTTTCCCTTAAGTTAGATTGGATCAGATAATTTAACATTCTTGTTCTTGATCCAGGAACTTATACAATATTTGAAGTATACTTGTCCCGCTCATCTATATGCAACGTCCATATCACCTCCAGCAGCTCAGCAAATTATATCTTCTATAAAGGTTATTCTTGGCGAGGATGGCTCTAGTCGAGGTGCGCATGTCCTTTCCAATTAAATTTAATCTCTTGATGTTTATTTTAATGAAGATTAGCTGATTTTCATGGTTATTTCTCCAATATAGGTGCTCAGAAGCTTGCACAAATTCGTGCGAACAGCAACTATTTTAGATCGGAGCTGCAGAAAATGGGGTTTGAGGTTTTAGGGGATAATGACTCGCCCGTTATGCCTATCATGCTTTACAATCCTGCAAAAATCCCTGCCTTTTCAAGGGAGTGTCTCAAACGGAATGTATGCTACATCTCTCCTTACATTTGTAGTTCTTTAAAATGTGGACACTTTTAACTTATAAAGGCATTGTTTGGCAAAAATAAGCTAGCTTAGCTTATTTTTGCTGTACATGTTTGGATGGAAATAAGCTGGATCACTTTTTTCAATTATAACCCTAATTAGTATTAAATAAAAAATAACAATTATGAGTTTATGACCCTAATTACTAATAAATATTAACTTATAGTAATTAAAATTTATTATAAATTATTAATTATACATTATATAATAATTATGATACAACAAATAATAAGAGGCGAAAAATTGCTTGGCCAAACGGCCTTTGGTATGAATTATGATTGGTTTCTATTGTATGGCGGCAGGTGGCTGTTGTGACAGTGGCTTTTCCGGCTACCCCTCTACTGTTAGCTAGAGCACGTATTTGCATTTCTGCTGCTCATTCACGGGAAGACATGGTCAAAGCCTTGGAGGTAACAACCATACCTGTACATAAAAACATTTGCTTTGATCTTCTGCACTCATATCATATGGCTGTTTTACATGTTTTTTTTGCAAATTTTCTTGCTAAACTAGGTTCTTTCAAACTTTGGCCGTGTGGCAGCTATGAGCTAGCTTATTTTTTGTGCTTATGTTGTTTGGTTAACCGTAAGCTGGCTTTTGGGAAAGCTACTTCAAGGAGCGTTTAATAAGCTTCACTGACTATTTGCCATTTTCTTTTTCTTCCAATTATGCCTCTCAAATGTTTTTTTGAATCTTCTATATTTATATATTACATCGTTGTCTAACTTATCACCTAGTTTTTTTTTACCAAGGTTATCAGACTAACAACTAGTTGTCCGAGCATAAGCTTTTCCTCATCTTTTTAGTAATGTAATGCCTTTTACATTTTCCAAATAAATTTACAACATGTTTCTTTTATGTTATATTATCACCTAGCTTATAGGCTAGTTCCAAAGACAGACTCTTATCAACTAACAACTAGCTTATCCTTTTGCTGCCAAACATAGCTTTGAAGGGATTTTTTCCTACTTTTTCTCACTTTTGGGCTTTTATATCTTTCCAATTAAATTTTCAAATCTAGTGTATGAGTTAGTTATTATCAAACATGACTAGATTATTAGCAGCTAAAGAGGTAGCTTATAGCGATTAAGATGTGCGATTAGTAACAACAAAAGTGTTGCGTGTTATCAGGTTATAAGTAGCGTGGGTGACATGGTGGGCATAAAATACTTCCCAGCTGAACCCAAAAAGGCACAACTTGAAGAAGGCAGAGTTAAGGAGGAATAGAAATATAAGGCAGGCATGGTTGAGAAAGTGTATTTGTATTCTTTTGGTCTTGAGACATTGTACAGATGCAGCAGCAGCAGCAGCAGCTACAGGAGGAGTATGTGGTTTTCTTTCTCTCTCTCTTAATGTTGTAGCCTCTGATACGTATTTCACTCGATAAAAGATCGGGCATGACTTTTTTGGTTAGATACCAGTATATATATTTATATGTGTGGGTGTTGTCGTTTCTTTATCTGATTTATTGTATCATTACGTTTATCATCTTATTTGTTGATCTGGCATTGAGTTGTGTTGGATTTTTGTACGTGTTGTCGTTTCTTAATCCTTGGTAGTTTTTTGTTTTCCAAGCTTCGGGTCTAATCCTTTAAGGCTTATATGCATTTTACCTTCAGATTCTGCTTCTCTGTAGTGTGTGTGTATATATATAGGCATGGAATCACGTGACGAGCTATTTTTACATTTGAAACTTCATAGCAAAATGCTTTGAACATAATCTTTATAATGTTTTTGCTGTGAAGGTTTGGAGTTTTTCTTTCTTCAGAATGATTTACCGTGAAGTTTTAAGTGTAAAAGTTTTCTCAAGGGTCTCACGAAAACAAAATCCAACCCTTTTATATACCTATATATATTGTGTAAGAGTCGTTTCCCACATTTAGTGAGTATCACTTTCAGTTCTTGCTTTGTCTTTTACTAAATAAGATTATTGGTCTTTATAATGCTCAATCAATAAGGTAAATGATATTGGTAAGTGCTTATATAGTAAGTGCCAAGTTATCACCCTCTTGGTAGGTACATTAGAGGCAACCTTTGAATTGTCAACGTGCAATCGAATCTTATTTGCAATTGAATCTTATTTGACAAAAGAATATTGATCTCTTAATGATTCAAAAACCCTCTAAATGATTTTGTATGTCGTGCATCCTTTAACCATTAAGAGGGTGTTTGAGGGTATTTTTGAAAATGACTTATTAAAAATGATTTTCTAATCCTATCGAAAAAAGAGGTTTTCAAAAGTAGGAGATACAATATAATGATCTCATTTGGTTTGACGTATTAAGGAGTATAATGAGCTTGTTATTAACAAAGATATGAGAAGCTCGTTACCTCATACTCGATAACTAGAAAGTATGGTTTGATTTGATATAATATAATGAACTCATTTCGCCCGACTCATTCATTTCTATTCCTAGCCAAACTATAAAATTTTTATCCCCTTTTCCATTCTTCTACGTTCCATTTTCATTTGATTTAGGCTATGTTGTTTGGCAAAAATAAGCTAGCTTATTAGCTAATCCATAAAAACATGTACCATAATCGAACTTTTTAAAACAATACTTTGAGTAGCTTTTTGGGAGTTTATTGTAACTTTTTTCAATTATACTTTTATTAATATTAATTATTAAATTCAAAGATACTCTTTTTGGCAATTTTACATATGAGCTAGTTTTTACCAAACATAATTTGTTCATAAGCTAGCTTATTAGCTACCAGCTAATTTATCAATCTAACAACTACCCTGAAGGGCTCATTTTGTAACATTGGTACGATGCCATTCTCTGTATTAGGCCATCTGCATTGAGGCCAGTACCAAACCGGTACTGATCGGTAGATACCGGGAACACCACCGAGGGTGGTCGGTACCGGGTAAAAACTTCAAGGCCATGCCAGTTGAGAATGCTACCCACCCCATCCCACTTCTCTCTCCTTTCTATCTCTCTCTTCTTTCTCTCTTTTTTTTTCTTTTATTTTTGTAAGTTATTATTTAGATTGGTATGAAATTGATATGAATGTAGATGAATTGGTAAGGATTGGTAAAATATTAATAAGATAGTGAAAAACTGATGTAACACTGACGTGACAGGTGGTACCATTGGTACCAAGCAAAACAAGTGTGGATGGTCTTATAATACTATTACCCACAGAAACGTGTCGTCCACATAAAATAATACTCTTCTTCCTCTCTGTAGATCGACGATACATACAGATATATATATATATATACAATATACCTACAGGTAGTTCAATAGTACTCTGGTAAAAAGGAAAAAATGTCAGAGCTACAACCACCGGTGGAAGGTCAAATGAATGGAGCTCCGGTAGGTATTCCGGCGGACACCGTCGCCGGACCACCAAAACGACAGCGTAGGCCAAGCGTTCGATTAGGCGATATCGGAGGAGATCAACACACCTTCGATAATCAAAGGAGAACCAAACAACAACAACAATGGAAGTTTGCAGCATCCAAAGAATCAAAATCCTCCAAAACTCGACCACTCGTTAACCTAACAACCGGCGGCGGTGGTGGTAGCGGCGGAGGTATAATCGCCGGTGAGTACCAAGGAACCCTAGAAATCGGTGAAGATAACAACAATCATCATCATCTTCATCATCATAATATGAGCAATGGAAACAACAACAATAATAACGCTTTGGATTGTGTTGCGATTGGGAGCTGGAAAGCTAGGGATTCCGTGAAATCGAAAAGGGGGTTTTCGGGTACGAAACGAATTAGGTCAAATTGGGGATCGAAAATGGAGGAAGGCGATGAGAAATTCGATGATGACGATGATGATTATGAGGATGATGATGATGATGGTTATAGGGATTTCGATCGTGAGGGTTCGGGAGGTAGTCAATTGAAGGATCAAAGTTTGAATTTCTCGATGGATAACGAAAGAGATTTGAATTATCGGAAAAGAGATGGTGTTAGGGTTAGGGTTTCAGATGGAATTGAATTAGATGGACCATCTGATACAGATACAAGAAATTGGAACAACAACAATAACAATCACAAATCATCTGGAAAGAAATGGTGTTAGGGTTTGGTTGAATCAATTGGGGTTAGGGAGATATGCACCAGTTTTTGAGATACATGAAGTGGATGATGAAGTTCTGCCATTGTTGACATTAGAGGATCTTAAAGATATGGGGATAAATGCAGTAGGATCAAGAAGAAAGATGTTTTGTTCAATTCAAAAGCTTGGAAAAGGGTTTTCATGATGAAATGTTTGTTGATGATGATGGAAAAAAGTTTGAGTTTTCAATGAAGAGAATTTCACAAAAACCACATATGCCAATTGCAATGACACAAGGTCTAAAACTGGTTTCAGCCTTTTTGTTTTTACAGGAAATTGTCCAAAATAGCCAGTATGAATGCCTCATTTTCACTTTATAGCCACCTTTTCAACTTGATTGAAATAGCCAAGATTACACATGTAGCACTTATGCAACTTGGCTAACCTGCTTTTGTAAATTTAATGTTCAGGAAAAGTAGATATTAACCACAAGGGTTGAGGCGTAGTGGCTGAGGCCTTGGGGATGTGGTGGAATGCTCCATTTACATATGGTTCAAATTCCAAGCATACAGTCACTGTTTTGGTAGGGCTGATTTCTTGCAATCATATGAAATTAGTCTGGGCATAGTCTTGGACACCCTTTCGGAAAGTTACACATTACCCAAGTGGAAAATCTATGTGGTCTACTTTTTATGAATATCATATTGAAAAAGTGGTCATGTAAGTAGTGTAACTGCTACTTGTGTAATCTTGGCTATTTCGGTCAATAAGTTGAAAATGTGGCTATAAAGTTGCAAGAGGTGTCAGATTGGCTATTTTGGACAATTACCCTCTTTTTTGTACTTCACAGTAGTACTTGTTTTTGTGATGAAATGGTTTTTGTTTTACTCTTAGTTTACCTCACTTTTTGACTTCTAATGATGCGGTTTTATGGTATATAGATTAGTAGTCAGTTTGGCTTTAACTTTTTTTTATGTTGGTTTTAGAGAAGAATGGCAATAAATGTTGAAGTTTAGAGGATGATTGGTTGAGAAATTGTATTTTAGATGTGTCAAATGATGCAGTTTTTGATGTACATTAGTAGTCAGATTTCAGATATCAATAACCTTGATGCTGTTTTTTGAAGGAAGAATACCAATAAATGTTTCATTTTAGCGAGTTAATAGTAATAATGATCGAATCGACGTTTTATGTCAAGATTATGTTTTGATTCTTGCCCAAGATTCTTTGTTTTATTTGTGTTACATTACATCCATAGAAAGACGATAAATGTTAATGTTTCTTTTAAGTAATAATATTTATGTACGGCACCCCCTCAGGCGTGTAACTTAGTAGTTAGTACCCAAATAGATAACAAATTCAAGTTTTGAATGTGGGCTTGAATTGGTCTACTTGTCATGGATGATGAGTCAGTTCACGAAATGCCTCCTCACATGTGGTGGTGCCTAGAGGGTGGGTTTCTTGTGGGGTTGGTTGGGGTTGCGGTTAGGGTTGCTGGTAATCACTCTTTTGCGCAAATTATTTATGTACAACAAATGGTTACACGCATTCCTCATATTTGGTTAGATTTGAACCCATGGACCTCTTGGAAGGTTGGGCTCTACTAGTAATCCGGATACTACTAGGGAGAATTACCCTTTGGTCGACCTCTTAGGAGGTTGGATTCTACTGGTAATCTGGATATTGCTAGGGACAATGACCCTTTGGTCGGTTCTTGCACAAGATTCTCTATTTGCTTCGTGTTACATTAGACTCATAGAAGATAGAACCAATGGTTGAAGAGGAGTTATTGTGCGGATTTTGTAGTTCAAGTTGCTTGAAATGATGCGGTTTAATGGTATGTATTAGATTAGTAGTTGGATTTATTTATATAAGGTTGCGTTGCAATTTGGCGGTTTAATGGTGTTATGGTGGGTATCAAATCGGTACTTGAGGTGAAGATTGTTTTTTGATTGTTGTTCAAGGTTCTTTGTTTTGTCTTGTTTGTGTTGCATGCTTCTTTTGTGCATATATTATTTCATTTCTTGTTCTTCACCATGGGTTTTCTTTTTAGATGTTTCTTTGCCTTATTTATGGTAACTTTGTGAAAATAATAGCACAAAGGCTTTGCAATTGCAGGAGCTTGTAGTTTTGAGCCTACTTGATAGAGACTTTGCTATGGAGCCTTTTGGTTCATTTGAGAAAAAGCAAGTATTTTGAAAACTGTAAAAACCAACTATTCATGATGAATATTGTGATTATTAGGAATATATTTATGAATATTTAGGTATATTCATTATGAATAGCTGGTTTTTTAGCTTGTAGTTTGAGCCTAATTGGTTGAAACTAACATCTTAGCTATGGGCCTTTTGGTTTAAAGTCAGGTTCAACTTATAAGAACCAACTATTCATAATGAATATTCTGAGCATGATGACTATTCATGACTGATATATGAGTTTATCTCTTTCTAAATGAACCTTCCCATTTGGTTTTATGATACAATGTCTTCGTAATGTATAGCAGGTTTCTTACAAGTTTTCACTCCGGCTGTTGTTTATTAGTACTTGTAAAAGTAGCAGGAATAGATTTTGTTGTTTTTGAATGGATTTGTTAGAATGTATGTACTTGCATTTTGTTCGTCTTTTGGGTTCTCATGATGCTTGGAAAATGTATATACGTGCAAAGGCGGAAACGCACAGAGATTTATCGAGAAAGTTGACGAAATGGAAATAAGTTGTATGTTAGATGTTGATAGAAGAGTTTTCTTGTTTGTATTCAAACAAACTGGTTATTTTCTTCTCCTTGTTCCAGTATTAACTTTTGATTATTATTTTTAAATATCAGTCTCATGGATGGTTACAGCTATACAACCTTTAAGCTTAAAGGTTACAATAATAACACAAGTTTCTTTTAATAAAGATGGTTTAGAGGGTATTTTCTTTTCTTGTAGGCAAATATTTGAATCTCATAAACCTTCTGTTCAGGTTCTTATGTTTTTGAAAAAAACTGGAATAAAATACTTGAATACAAAACCTTACATACAAAAAAAACCAAGTAACTGGCCATCTGATAATTTTATTAAAGAAAAAAATCCACTATTTTATTCTATACCAATGCATTGTTCGTAAAAATAAGCTAGCTTATAAATCAGATGCATTTTTAGATGACCATAAACTAGCTTATAATTTTTAAACATATCTTTTTTTTGTCATTTTACAATCATAAGTTACCTTATCAGCTAGTTTTGCCAAACACAACTTATTCATCAGTTAGCTTATCAGTTATCAGTTAGCTTAACAAACATAGCCTAAAACGATGCCACCACCTAAAAAGACCTGAAAATGATCAAGACCTTTTGGCTATTGCATTTTCCAAAAAAGTGGGACCCACAAACAAGAAAGAACAAACTTACACAGGCAAAAGGATGGAAGTTTTTCATCAACATTTCTTTGGCAACCAAAACGCTCCATTGTGGATGCACTTGATATCGAACCACAACTTCTTTCAAAATGACACTTGATTTTTTCATCCTCAAACTGGTACCGAAAGTTCAAAAAAGATGCCGCACTTACAAGCAATAAAGCAAAAACATAAAGGATGTTACAAGAATAATGTCGACCTGATGCTCTCCTTTTTAATTCTTCGAATTACATACACAGACCAATTAATATTTCAACATATTTTACAATTGTTAAATGAAGCCGAAACTGCCTCATCGTGTGTGATCAGCCTGAAAAAAATTGAATTTACAATCCAAATTAAGAGGAATATGTTTTAGCTTCACAAGTTTAATAATTAACAGATTACTACCTACGTCCAAAAATAAATGCCCACAATTAAGAAAGATTTTTAAAATGCGTAATGATTACACTTTCAATTAACTAAATGTCAGTTTTACCCTTAATAATATAGAGAGAGTAACAAGTTTTCTCCATCACATAATTAAGGTAGAATCATACACTAGGCACCAACTTTTATATGTAGACACTTATGGTACTTTTACTAAACACTTATCTTGGTAAGTACTTGCCCATACAACTCCCTTACCAGGTAAACTTAAAAATAACCGAGAATATTACCGGGAGGGAAAGGATCGGGAATCTAAGCCATATGGGAAACGACCCTTACCAAGTTTAAGATGCTTACCGCAATCCATTTTCATGGCCAAGGGATGTTACATGATAAGGTAAATGAAGGTGAATCTCTTGGTGGTAAGCGCTTACCCGGTAAGAATTTGGTAAACGGCCCCTTAGAGATTGTTTACCAAATGCTTGATGGGTAAGCACTTGCAGACAAGAGTCGCCACTTTCACTAACCTTATCGAGCAGCATTTTCAGCCATCAAAATAGGTTGTTGGTAAACGTCTTTTACCCGTAAGCACTTACCGGTAGATCTCTCGGTTCGCTAAGCACTTACCGGTAAGTCTTCTCTGGTTTTTGCCAAGCTCACCCGATAACGTAAGTGACGTCCAGTAAGCGTTTTGTAAAACGACTCTTCTGAGAAAAAAATAAAAATGGAAACAGGAACTTACAATACTGAAGCAGGGTATTCGGTTAAGCCTACGCTACCGCGTGCAGAAAGTAAGCGTTCAAAACTCGTTCTTCCGACTTTTTGTATACGAAGGTGATGATGAATTCTACTCAGTTCAGCTATTTGACACAGTGCAGAGTTGACTATGTCCAAGACTATGCTCCAAAGGGTACATTGTGGTCTCTTTCACATATTTTTGATGATCAACAGCAGCCTTTCTGAGGCCTGAAAATTGGCTTTTGTGAAGTTTCTTCTTGATGATGGAACAAGAAGCAAGTGGGTCATCAGAGCCTGCTGCAGCCCTCCTATTACATACAGTAATCAACCATATTTTACTCACTTTTGAACAAGGCATGCCCACAAGCAAATTATACTTATAGAAAGGTATATTATAACGTAGAGCTGGAGCAGATTCAGAGCTCCATGTGATGATAGGGTTGGGTTTTGATGAGGTTGAGTTATCGTGAGAAGTGATTATCAACCGTTGGATGCACAGTAGGATGAGATGCACTAGATCAATCCACATATCAAGCGTGATTCATGGATCATGGATGAGCTTCAAGGGTTCAGTTCCGCTTCTCATGTTAGCTTCAACTTCTTACACAATCCCTTGCCTATGATGATAACAATTGCTCCTCTACTTGTGCGTTTCGTACACAGGACTTGACGGGCGAGTGAGTTAGGTAGGCGGGTGAAAGCAATTTCGGAAGATTTTAGGGTTTTAATTTGACATGGGTAGTTTAGTAATTTATCAATCTTGTCTAGTCTCCCTGATTTTCGTTCAACCTATTTTGCAAAGAATTGTGAAAGGTTTTAGGGTTTTAATTTGACATGGGTAGTTTAGTAATTTACAAATGTTGTCCATCTCCGTATTTTTGTTCCACCTATTTTGGTGGGGCAAATAATGCATTCTTGTCCCCCTTAGTCATGTCCAATCTTGTTGCAATCTGATGTCACGCCAAATATAAGACAACAAGTTTTTGTTCGTTCATTCCATCCGTCCATAAGAAATTTTCCCTTCTTGTGCTATTGTCATTTAATCGTTAAAGTTCAACTAAATAAAAGCGGAAACTGTTAATTGATATTTGGCAAATTCGTGAATGCTCATCTTGCACATATGTGCTAAGTTTAGAGTTAGACTTACTAGGAGAGAGATGAATAATGTAATTTTGGGATTAACTAATTGCCAAACACCTATCAAAGAAGATTACGGGTTGGGTTCTGGTGAGAATTGCCAAATTTGGTGAGAAGCCCGTTGATGAGAAATGGATGATCATTAGGATGAGATGCACCGAGATAAGATGCACCAGATCAATTCCCTGTTAAGCCGCAATTCATGGGAGGGTATTTGATTAAAAGTGATCAACGGTTTAAAAACACTTCTCACCAAAAATGGCACTTCTCACATGATCCCATGCCAGAGGATTATTACATGCTGTAAAAAAGTAAAAACTACATACCTCAGCATTTTCTCGGATGCAAGTCTAGCACCCGTGATTGTGCCGCGGCTTGGCACCCATTTCACGACACGGTTCGGATCAGCTCGCATCGGAGAATGAATTCTGATAAGCTATTAATTTAGAAAATAGAGTAACGAATTAGCGAGGCAAAAGCAGAAAATCTTGGGAATAACTATTTTCAAGTAACAACAGCTACTCCCTCCGTCCTAAATAAGTGTCCATGTTTCTATTTTAGTTTATCTCAAAACAGTTGTCCACTTTCAAAAGTAAGTGCACACCTCCCAATTCTACCTTAGTTATCACATGGAGAATTTCATTACTCCCTCCATTATTAAGGGTCAAATTTGCCATTTAGTTAATCAAAAAGTGTAATAATTACAAATTTCTAAACTATATGCCTTTTTAACAATTATTATGTGTGTATATATATGTTATACATAAAATAAGATATATATATATATATATAGAGTCACCTTATTTTGAAAACTCATTAATTTGTGGAAACTTTGGAAACTCATATAAACCATTGATTAGAAGGATCAATGGACAAGATTAATTGCAAAATTCAAAATCATAACCACCAACTCCTATAATTAAGCATCACAAAAATAAAATAAATAAAATTACCAAAAATAAACAAGAAAATGAATTATGATTGGTGGAAAACATGGTTTCCAAAGTTTCCACAAATTAATGAGTTTTCAAAATAAGGTGACTCTATATATATATATATTAATATGCAGTACGATGCGGTTTGAACTACAGTTTGATAACTCAAGACCGCAAACCGCACCACGAAAGTTCTAAACCGCACTGTGTGGTTTGAATGAACACCCCTAGTGGAAATTTGTATTTATTCTAAGACGAAGGGAGTATCATTAGAAAAGTAAAACATGATCCTGGATCCACAGTGATCAAAACCTAAACACCATGTTCATAATGCCCACTACATGCTTATCGCAGGAACATAAGACTATTGTTTTGGAAGTTATTTCATGGAAAAGGGAGATTTTATCTCCCAGGTCCTAAGAGCAATGTAAAATAATCTTGCACAAGAAGTAGGTGGCATATACGAACTTACTCCTAAACATTCCATCATTTGGTAGTAAGCCCTACCGTGCAATGGGGTATGGCCTTGTCGGGACTCCGAGAAATATCTTGTCCTGAAAACAACATAGCCAAAATCATTGATCATAGAGATTTGCTATAGTTATTTACATTCATCAAGAAAAGCGAATATGTTAAGAGCATCCACGGTGGTAGAACCTCTATGAACCTCACTTGCCATATATTTTCCTACCACAAAATTGTCACCTCAACAAAGTAAAAACCTCGATAAAACTCCACAACGGAGGTTCCTACAACAACCCCACTTTCCGTTTTTAATTTATAACTTATTAATTTACGATTTCTAAATTATTACATATTTAAAAATATTTTAAAAATAATTTAAAAATAATCTGAACATAATAATTTAATAAGATAATTAAAAATAAACTTATTAAAACAATATACAAAACTTGAATAAACATTTACAAGAAACAAAAAAACAAAACAAAATTAAAAAGAGTTATTTTATAAAAGAATTTTCGTACCAATTTTAACATATATGTTTTATAGATTTATTAAAAGAAAGTAAATTGGTTAAGGAATACAAAAAAAGGAAATTATACAAAAACCCGAGTTCTTGTTCAAGCACCTAGGTTCTAAGAAGAACCGGTGACTAGGCAAGAAGCTCTATCCCATAGTGGAGGTTCTTGTAAAAACCTGAAGAAGAATCTCAACAAGAACCTCTATTGTAGATGCTCTAACAATGAAAAATATTGGTTGATTAGCCCAATATTGAGTCTATCAATAAAAATCTTATCCAAGCAATATAGCTTCCACGTCATCTATTTCATACATGCTCATTGGATTCTGGTACCATGTCATCAACATGATATGTCATAATTTTTTATTTTTTTTGGAAAGAGTTGATATTTGTTAATAACCAATATTTTCTTATTACCATCATCAGTGACTAAAATGAGGAGAAAATTTATAAAAGCTCGGGTACCATTCTTTGTAGCCTGGATCGACTGTAAATCCATACATGTCGACGGTATCACATATTGACAGAGCAAATTCAAGAGCCTTGAGCCCAGTTCCTTTTGCTGCTGAACCGAAAGATGCACCTAACATGAGATATACGGGATTGAGAATTGGAACCTCCTACAATACACAATTCAGAACTCAAAATCAGGGACATGGAAGAAAAGAGACAAGTATGTACAGTTTATTGGAGCAATGTGACAAAGGCTGCATGGTATGAAGATCAAGGAGAGGTTAAACATCTATGAAATGACAATATAAGTGCATGTTAATTAATATACATTTTAAACACACACACACAAAAATTACAACCTCAAAAAAATGAAAAACTAACATCCTCACAACCGTCCATTTCGGATGGTATGCACATGTGCTTATGCATATTTTAAATCGTTTATTTTATTTTATGCACATGTGCATACACGCAATTTAAGTCACTTTCTTGATTTTATATACGTGTGCATGTTATGCACATGTGCATACCATCCAGATGAACGGTTGACAGAGGTTCCTGAATTTTTTTTTTTTTTTTTTTTTGCAGTTTGACCCTGAATTGAACCTGAATCTGAACCTGACCCTACATATACATATATAGTGTGTGTGTGTTGTTGTTTTGAAATTGAAACTTCAAGGGTTCTGATAGCTGGAATGGCCCAAGCCAAGGCTGAAAAGCTGGAGTAACTTGTACTACATACGATGATGGTTGTAAGTTCATTACGCTTGCCTCTTTAGCACTGAAAAAAGGGTACCAGAAGGTAACCCTCATGTCCAAAATTCAATTTATATTATCTCACAGCAGTTATTTAACTCACGGCAAGAAAATTACTATCAGCTTCATGTATATCTACCACCAAACCAATGAGAGAGACAGATATTAATCATAACTTCAACAAAGAATTGCCTCTTGAATTCCATGGAATTCTGTATTAGTATTATATCTCTCGATTTCTGTTGTTCACAGAATCAACATCTCTACTCCTCGAGTAGAGTAACATCTACATACATCCTATCCTCCCCAGACGCTACTCCAACTGGGATTCGTGGATTCATTTGGTTTGGTTTATCTTTTAATTTCTTTGATGCAAAGGCTTTTGTTTTCTTTTAACCTTTTTCTCAATGGCAAAAAGGAAGGCAATGACGCTAAAAAAGAGTACTAAAGTAATTTCTTAAGTAAGAAATAACATCTAAACAATTGTGATCTTAATAAACTACAAGCAGTTACTCGAATTTATAAGAATAGGTAGATACAACCAATTGACTGGCTAGCAGACCTGACATGTGTTGCCTCCTTCATCAGGGATCGGACATGTTATGTAAGAATGCAAAGGCAGAGACGCAGAGTTTATGATAGTAGACCTATCTTTTGATTCACACCAGAAAGAACCAAAAAAATGTGCATCTCATAACTAGTATGTTTTATTTTCTTCTATAAGGTGGCAGATGAGAAAAGATTTACAATCATTATAGTCCAGAACAAAATAATAATAACCAAATATCCAGGCAGGTCTGTGACATTGGCCATCCTAGGTTTGTTCATACTTCATACTGCCTAGAAATGATGACAAAGAGTAAATTGTTGTAAATATCTTTTTCCTTCAAATTAGAAAAGATCTACCACCCGATGGTCGAAAACTACATTATCTGCTTTCTGTTTCTTACTAACTGAGTGAATGCAAATTTAAAGCCGCAAATGTGTTTGGAAGAAGGGCACATCTGGAAAAAGATGTTCACAGAATAAGACTAGTAATTGTTCTCTATGGTCGATTACCAGGGTTCCATTTCTACTAAGTGATTAATGCAGTTCAAGTGTGGGATAATTAGCTAAAATCACAGTCCTTGATGTGCTTTTAGAAGATGTGACATCTATACATGCAAACATATGATAACAGAAACAATTATGTCAAGCAGCAGCTAAATGATTTGGTCTAATTAGAAATGTCTAATCCAGTACCATCCCCTCAAAAAAGAATTATTCAACTATATGGTGTAAAATATTAGCTTTTCACCAAGAAGCATATGTAAACTTCATGTTCACCAGATAGGATATGACAAAACTGACATCTACTGCAAACTTAAAATGATACATCCAAGTAGGATGTCATGTAAAGATTGCTCACCCGAATCATTTTGTTCATGATATCGTGGATTGTAGTTTTGACGATCAGCAACCTCTTTTCCAGTTTCTGTAGAATGTGAAACTTTTAGCATGCCTACAGTAAGTATATATTAGATTCATATATGTAGAGTTACCAGAATACCATATAACTCAGCAACTTTATCCAGAGCTTTGGCAGAACCCCTGTTGAGCAGGCGGAATGTACTCTTTTTACCCACATGATCTGTGTAATTCTGCATTGCAACAAAAGGAAAGGGAGCGAGAGATTGGAGGAGAGGTATTAGGTTCAACACTTCACTATATGCTGAAACTTAGAAGTAATTGACAAATGACACATGCCTGGATTGGTGCACCATTTTCCCTTAAAACAACATCATAACTATCAATCTCCTTCCCAAACTTTGTTTTTAACAGATCCCCTGAGTTACCAATAACTGCACAGCGGCCAAATTGACGTGGAACATATGGTGGTGTTTCAGGTAGTACCAAAGAAAGTTTCTCCATGCACAGGGTTTTATTTGCACAGTTGTTACTGCAGCAGGAATGCAACAAATCAGACTGCAAATAACTATAGAAGACTGACTAAAAACAACTCTTCAGACTTGCATGGAGAAAAAGAATTGTTTTTGGAGATCTCGAAATTTATAAAAATTTAACTGAACTTTTTGCAACCTGGTCTGTTTTTTGAATAAAGACGGATATGGTTGGATATAGAACATAAAAATTATAAAATAACAAGAAATATGTGTGTTGTGCACACACTTTACTTGTATTTACCCATGCATTTCCTTTTTCAAGTGGTTTTTGAGACTTACAGATGTATTCCTTTATTAATCCTCCGCCATGCATAATCTTCCCATCCATTAGGTAAAGCATCAATGAACTCCTTAGTAAGAATGGTGGTACTGTTCCGCACCTGGAAAACTCGGCTTATGAGCAACAAAACAACAGCAAAACGTGGATCTTGAAGCCCTTAGATGGATATTTCCACGTGGGAGCAGAAGCTAAACTTTTGCTTAATCGTATTGAACTTTTAAAAAGGCAAAAAAGGAAAACATTAAACTGAATGGCTTGAATGTCACTAAGGCCCAAAGTCCCATAAATGGAGCAAACACCAGTGTCTGTGATGTTTAGCATAAAAAATCTCCATGTTTGTTGGAGACTACAAAACAATTTGCTTAAAGAAGGCTTCAATTTGGTAAACTGACAAATATGAAACTACCTGCATATTAGATACTAACCTGCTCCCATGTGGCAACTGCTTCACACAGATTAAACTCAAAAGATAAGCCCTCCAGATTTCCAGTTTTCGGATCTTTCTGTTAGAAGCATCCAATTTGAATATTAGTTACAAAACCACAAGATAGAAGTAGCACATAAACATGAAGGAAGAAAACCATTTACGAATCAGACAGGTGCAACACACAATGCTTTCTCTCATAAGAGGCTGGACCTTTAGTAGAGGTTCTATCCCAACATGAAGCAATACACATGCACCTGGGGGTACTATTAACAAACCAGATTACAAACATTCTAAAATTTGAGACAACATACCCATTTAGGGATGGTGTCACTAGGAAACTGTAGTGTAACTTTGCAGTAGTCTCTGTCGCTGATAGCTTCCAGCCCTAGTCCATTGGCCCTCTGAATCAAATTGAACAAAGTAAGTGCAACAAATCACATTAGAAAAAAAAAGCACCGATTACCTTCTAATAGATAATTCATAATACATAAGTTTTCGATCATATATGACAAACTTTACTTGATTATAAAGCATGCATCAATACATTTCTTGTTTGTGTATAGTGGTTAAATATAAACCTTTCACAACAAACATTGAAGATGGACACAGTTCATCATTTAGGATTAGGGCTAACACTTTGCCTCTTACCAATTTCTCATACCATATACACATCATGCCTCTAGAATTACTAAACTACATGCTTTTAAGCTTCAAATGCTTCTATTCATAGTTTAATAATAACTAGCTATAACTACTTCATTTCACCTTGAATATCTCCAAATTGAGCTCAATACGAATATATATACGATTAAACTATATGAAACAACTCACCACGCACTTCTCAAATCCACTTTGCAACGATTGCAACGCTTCGACTTCCTCGTCCGAAATGTTTAACGTACCATCTACTCAAATGTAGCAATCAATCATAAACATCGAATCAAACAGAACAAAATTCAAAACGAAACTAAGAGAAATCAAAACTTAAACATACTTAGATTAGAAACACCGGTTATGTAGATGAGAATAGCTGCAAATCCAGATGCTAAAGCAATAATGAATGCCAACTGTAAGAGCTTCATTTATCAGTCTCTTTGCTCGATAATCAATTGAGATCTGCGTTCAATTACTTCAATTAACTATCAAATTCGAAGTAATTTGAAGTGAATCGAAGCCCTAATTCTCGAAGAATGAAGAAGAAGAACACTACCAGAGTCGGTGTTCGAAATCGCGAAAATGAGGGCGATTGCCTTCTCGATCTGATTTGCAAAATGCAGGACATTTTATAGTTACGATGAAAAGTAACACTTACCTCCCTTATAGTATGCTCCAACTTACCTTTTGCCCCCACCCTGTATTATTGTCAATGTGCCACGAATTTATTGGAACGCGTCGTTTTTCGTTTAACTAGAGAAGTATCGTGAGTGTTGCAGCGCTAACTAGAGAAGTATCGTGTGTGTTGCAGCGCAAGACGTCATAAATCTAAGGTCAAAGACACGAAAGAGAAATGTTGCTTTGTTTTCAACTTTATTCCCCATCACATGATGAAAAATTTATGGTTTTGTGTTTTTATAGCTTGTATAAAAAAAAAACCCGAGAATAGGGCGTAAATGTCACAAATAACATGGAACAACACGTTAATATTATGTCACGTCCCATGTATTTAACACAACCTAAATGGTGCGTTTGATACGCAGAAGAAGCAAGACAAAATATAATGAGACAAGATGGGACAGGACAGAACAGAACATAATAGGTGTTCGGTGTTTGATAAGACATTATAGAATTGGATAGGACATAATATAATTGATTAAAATGACCACTTTACCCCGAACGCCAAAATCGAATACTAAAATATATTTTCACAATATCAAGGAAGCAAAATCATGAACCAAAAAAGATTATCAAAATCATGAACCAAAATAGATGATCATAAACCAGGAACCAAAATTGATTATCAAAACCAGGAACCAAAAATTGATTATCAAAACAGGAACCAAATCAGGAACAATAAACCCATTACAGAAAAAAGCGATTTCAGCAAATCTAACAATAAACCCATTACATAAAAAATTGATTTCAACAAATCGATTACAAAAAACTACATACGGAACAGAGAAAGGAGAGCGACGAGAGAGAGAGAGAGAGAGAAGAGAGAGAGAGCTGGAGAGGAGGTCGTCACCAGGAGAGGAGAAGGTCGCTGTCGGGAGGGGATGAGGTCGCCGCCGTGAAAAGGGAGGCTGTCGTCGGGAAAGGGATGAGAGGTTGTTTGTGAAAGATAGCGTGGATAGAGATACATAGAGAGAGGAAGGTCTGAGTGAGTTGAGGAGAAGATAGGTTAGCTTAAAATGAGGGTATTTTGGTCCATTATTTCTTGTTCTACCTAGTTCCATGGTATAAGGTAAGGACACGCTTGTCCCATCCTTGCACTACTTAGTTCTACCTGGTCCCACTTTAAGATGCACCAAACATGAGACAAAACTTGTCCTGTCCTGTCTTGCCCCCACCTTGTACTGCATACCAAACGCACCCAAAAGACACAACCTTTGCTACCAAAAAGACAAAAGGACTGTATTTGTAAATTTTAAACTTGAAGGGTAATTTCCGTCACTAGTTCAACCTTCGGAGGTGATTTTTTTAACTAGCCCGCTTTCCTATATGATGAAAATGGGATCATCGTCTCCGCCGTCTCTCACACACCAGCAGCCATAGCAGCAGCAGAAAACTCCTCCGCCGTCTCCTCCGGTGAGTTCTTCCGGCGATATCACTGTTTTCACACACACACACACACACACTCATACGTAGATGCTTAAGCATGTCTACGATGATGAATTTTGATTTTCTCTCTTATTAGGGTTTTGATTTGCAATTCAAATTTCTATAAATTCGAATTATTCGTTGTTCAATTTGATTTCTGTAATGAAGTGAATGTTGTTCATGATTTGGTCGCAATTAATGTATGCAATCATGAACTGAAGCTGCAGTAGTAATCTTAATCTAATCCTTTAGTGCGTAGCTTGAATGATATCGAGTTAGCTGTAGGTATTACTTCATTTTTGTTCTCCAGTTAATTAAAATCTGTAAGAATCTGATGGTACATAGTGTTCATGAGGTTTTTTTCACCACTGGAGTCCGATTCATATGATAATTATCCATGACCTAAGTTGATATGTTTCTGTATTGAAGATAGTTCTTAATGATGCTGTCATAAATCAGAGTAAAGTTTGACTTTTAGGAGTCAATTGTGTTAGTTTTTAATCTGCAAAATCGATGAGGACCGTTTGAATTTCGGATATTCAGAGTATTAGGCTGTGTTTGGCAAAGATAAGCTAGCTTATAAACAAGCTAGTCCATCCAAACATGTACCATAAGCTAGCTTATTGAAACGCTACTTTGAGCAGCGTTTTGTAGCCTTTTCCAATTATACCCATATTAATATTAATTATTAAATTCGAAGATACCTTTTTTGGTCATTTTACATACTCATAATCTAGTTTTTGCCAAATATAATTTATTCATAAGCTAGCTTATCAGCTACTAGCTAGCTTATTAATCAACAGCTAGCCTATCAGCTACCAGCTAGCCTATCAGCTAGTTTGCCTAATAAAGTAGAATTTGAATTCAAAGTATTAAGAACCAATAACTTAATAAGCACAACAATATAACAGCTCACAGTTTTTGACTAATCTTATCTATAACCTCACAATCTTCGTTACAGGTGTTTAATATTTGCAATTCTGGTTAAGCATCATGACAAAGTTTAGGAAGCTCAATCGGCCTACTGGTCATAGAATCTCTATGCTCAGGTTTGTGATAATTTCTTTATCCACCAATAAACACCTGATACCACTTAGGAAGACAATACTGAAAGTGTTTTGCTTCTGCAGGACCATGGTTTCTCAGCTGGTGAAGCATGAACGAATAGAAACTACTGTTGCCAAGGTGAACCCTCTTAGAAACGTACATTTTATTGTTTTTAGTGAATTTGCACCTACTGAATTGATACTCATGTATTATACTTTAGTCATATGACAAGGACCTAATCCATTATCTTTTTACGAGATGCTAGCGGAATTGTTATTTGCAATTCATAGGTTTTTTTTTGGGAACTTTTGTAGACTTTGGAGCCTTGTATTTGGTTCAGGAACCATCTTTATGTTCAATTTGTTTGTAGTGTTGATACATACGCTTCTCTGACCTTCAGGTGGAAATTTCTATACTTGTTTGTTAGCTTAAGCATTTACATTTCAGATAACCTCAAGTTTTACACGCAGGTTAGGCAGATTGGAGTTGTAAGATGCATGCTTAAACATATTATTTTTGATAGGAATATATGATTGGGGTTTCTTATATCTGGAATGTTATAAAATTTGAAATCTAGCCAAATTTGTTTATAAGTCCATATTTTTATTACTTATTCTATCTGCTTGTAATTGTTACAGGCAAAAGAAGTTCGTCGTCTTGCTGATAACATGGTTCAGCTTGGGAAAGAGGTGTGTGTAGCATGGAATTTCTAAATACCATCTTTCATATTCTCTCTATCATGAACCTCATGGATACTACAAAAAATTTCCATTTGCAAAATGAAAATTGCATAGTTTTCTATTAAGGACATCTACTGCTGTGAACATATTCCAGCTGCATAAAAATGTCAAAGAGCTTATACAACTTATTTGGTTTCATATTAAGAACTCATGCTTTTAAAAGTTGATTTGTTGTTCACCTATATGTAAATCTGTTTATTGGTGTGTGAGTTTTGCAATTACACAGTTATATGATCAGATCTTTGCAACCTTTGGAACTTCTGTTCCTCAGTTAGTTATTGAAGGAGTGCGAAAACTACAATCATTTCTTTTGTTCTAACTGTCCTGTAACATTTACAGGGAACCCTTTTTGCTGCCAGACGTGCTGCTGCCTTTGTGCGAGGAGATGATGTTATTCACAAATTATTTACGGAGCTGGCTTACAGATACAAGTGAACATCAAAACCTGCCATTTGGTCAAGTTCTTTATTCAATATCAACTATTGGTTAAACGATATATTGGTGGTGCAGAGATAGGGCTGGAGGATATACAAGAGTGCTTCGAACTCGGATTAGAGTTGGTGATGCCGCACCAATGGCATATATAGAGTAAGTCTTTTTTATATCGGCTTAAAATCGTTTATTGTCAGTTTATTTCCTCTTTGGGTTATCTAAAGTGCTCTTTTTATAACAAATGGTGGAAACATGAAATATTGCTTCTTTCTTTAGTTTGTTTGATCTTCAGTAGAACTTCTGAGGGGATTTTATCTGGTAGTAGCATTGTTCAGGTTTAAATTTTCAAATGAAGATGTTCTTAAGATCATTTCAGTTCGATTCTCCATCGTAAAATAATTGTCCACGTTTCTATTTTAGTTTGTCCCAAAATATATGAAGTTGGGTAAAAAAATCCACAAATTATAAAATCATAAATTAAGGCTAATCCGAAGCAAAACTTATGCCTATTAGATGGAAAATTCTTTTTCCATGATTGTTTATGCTGGTGTGAGTTTAGTAAGTGGTAGTTTACTGAACACTTTCCCAGGAAGCGCTGACCAGGTCAGTTACCTCACCAGATGAATACGTCAACGGCGAAAATCTTACCTGGGTAAGAGTGATGATAAGGATGGATAGTCTTACCTATAAGCGCCTACCGGGTAAATTCTTGTATACAATACGGTTTTGATGGACTACAATCTTACACGGTAAAGTAAGTTGGAGTATGGACTCTTATGAGTTGGTGCTTACCGGGTAAGTGTTTGGGTAAATGACCCCTAAGTAAAAGTAAATACATCCTAAAATAAACCAAACTGAATAAATCGAGTATATCCCACATATAGATGGGATCCAGGAGGGTAGGATGTGCGTAGACCTTGCCTCTAGGCTAAAGGGGTAGAGAGGATGTTTCCACAAAAATATCCTAAAATGTCGACTCTGATAACGACTTTGTTTTATATGTGTAAGTACTTTCTTTCTATAATTATATATTTGTAAAGTTTTAGGCTTCTAAATTTCTCTTAAAAAGCCGATTTACTTCTTGAGGTAGAGAAAAAATATGCATACATCTTACCTTCCCCAGATACTAGTACCAACTTCTAGATGGAAAATACTGGGTTTGTCTATATGGTTTTGTTCGTTTTTAGGATTCTATTCACATTTCACACACAAGGCAAATGCACCTACTTATTCTTTTTCGTACTTCTGTGGATTTTAAAAATGTTTGTAATTCTTATTGTTTTCAATATTTTCATATCGCTTTGTTCATGTGTAGGTTCATAGATAGGGAGAACGAGCTTAGGCAGTCGAAACCTGCGGCCCCACAACCAGCTCAACGGCCACCGTTGGATCCCTGGACACGCTCTCAGCTTAGCCGGAGTTATGCACCTCCTAAAGAAGTCAAAAGCTCCGAACCCGAAGATTGAAACTTTTTCTATCACTGAAATCATCCATTCCGAAAGGCATAAAAGCTACTTTAAAAACACTAGCTTCTAGAACGATAGAAGTGTATCGACATTTTTGGCATTTGAGTGTCTCATTTTGTATGTCAGTAAACTTCGAAACGGAACGGAAGTTTCACGAGTCCAGTTCTGCTCGTTATTGAAGGCGGACTGAACTCTAAACTCTAAAGTATGTTCACGAATGGAATTTGAAATTTTGAATTCCATATTAAGGGTGGTTTGGGAGTGCTTATCATAACCAAGAAGTCAAAAAAAAAATGTGGTCTCCTAAAAAACTCTTTATTGACTTTTCCAAAAAAAAAGATAAGCTAATAAAGAGTTTAATTTAAGAAGCCACGGTAAACCAAATCAAGATGCGTAAGGCTTAGAATTGATAATTACTTTTCGAATTTAAGTTTATTATGTATTATTGTAATAAAAAGAGAAGAAAATATTTTTTATTAGATCCTCAAATAATATAGGCATATTAGAAGTATTATTATTATTATTTTTGAATGGCAAAAAAATAAATAAAAAATGAAAAGAAACAGTTTCTTTCAAATCTTTCGACGTGTTAGTAATAACTTTTTTTGGAAGGTATAGCAGCATCGAACCAACGAACGATTACTACAAACACATACACGCACGCCTCTTTGGTGGTATCGGGCATCCACGGACAGCGCACTAATCTGCTGCTATTTTGGCGCAGCTTACACTGGACCTAGAGCCCAACCACAGACCACAGTCTTTGCTTGGGCCCCAATCTACTCTATGACTGGACTAACCTAAAAGCTAGGTACTCCCCATGCCCTCAAATGACTACTCTTAGATTCGAACCCGGGTATACGAAGATGCCATCCAATGGTAACGAGCTATGTAATTATTTAATTTGTCTCTATTAACACAATTTTCTTTAACGAGTGTGAACGCTAATATTTATTTACTAAATCATTGAACATTGTTGTCCATTGCAATTTTCATGTGATATATAATTCTACTTTGTGCAATATGATAATGCAATTTCACTTGATTTTGCTCGCTTTGATCATCTATTGTTACATGTTTGGACCAAATTACTAATGGCATCTGTTATCAAATCAAACATTATCTATTACTACGTTAAAATTCTAGAATGGTTGTCTTGAATCTTCAAGATAATAACACATTATGCAACTTCTGAAGCACCTAACCTCTGCATCTCTTTCTCCACACTAAAGTCTAAACCCTCTCCCAGGTCTCCCTCTAGCCACGATCATTCATTTCTCTCCAATCTCGCCTACCTCCCCCTTCCCTCAAAACGAGAAATCAAGAGTGCTTCTATTTCTCCCGTTCATGTCACAAATTCGCATCAATTTAAGGTTTCTATTTTTTGGGTATTTCGTTCAGAAAATTCAACTTCTATGCATCTACTGCAGATATGAGTATTTTCTTCATCGTGTCGTCTTCCTCAATGTCCCCAAGGTGTCTTCTGTAATATAACAATTAGATTGAGTTTATGAATTTAGGCTTAGTTTCTATGTGATTGTTTTCATCAATTTCAACTGGTTTCTTCATTGCTTTGCAGAAACCTCTACAGTGAAAGGGGAATTTCAGGATGATACAATAGGAGTTTTTGTAGTTCTTGGAGTTGTAACCAACTTTGTTTCTTGCTTAAGAAGTTTGAATTGTTTTACATAGAACTATAGATTTCTTATAAGTCACATTAATATCGATATTGATGTATCATTCTCATCTTGAAATTTGTTTAGCAACATTCCATTTTAAGTTTGAGGTGAAATAGAAGCCAACAAAGTTACGAGAGGAGTTCACCATGCAAATGTGAAAACATATTTTCCTACTTTTCTACTTATTCATGTATATCCATGATGTATGCTTGTTAAATCCAACAACACTCTGTTAAACAAGGATGTCTTGTTTATCAGAAAAATGTTTAAATGCTAAAATGCATCTCATTGAATTGGACTATACGGAAAAAAGATGATGGTTAGAATGAGGAACCAAAAAGTTACGAAATGATAAATGTGAGGAACCAAATCTGAGTTTCTAAAGGATAGAGACGATATATTTGAAATTAACAAAGACTAGAGACCAAATGTGAAGTTTACTTTAAAATATATTTATATATTGCGACATTAACATGTAAACCTATAAAATTAGCATTGAGAGCTATGGAAAATTAGCATCGTGCGCGTATACGTTTTTTTAGTTTTCTTTAACGAGTGTGAACGCTAATATTTGTTTACTAAATCATTGAACATTGTTGTCCGAAAAAGTAGGAGGTAATAAAAGCATGTCAAAATTTAAATATAAACTTTAATATTAGAGTAGAAGTCCTAAGCAAAAGTAACTTTCTAAAACCACTGCCAATTTTTTGACATTTTGTATCGTGTTTGGTGGTTATGGATAAATTTTAGTGTCTATTATCTTATTAAGCCTTTTTAAATTATTTCCAAATGAGAAAGCTCAAGCATTTCTAGTAAGTTCTTTAAAATTAAAAAAAAAATTTTTTTTATCCTATCTTCATCAGTAAAAAAAATTAAACATATAATAAAATAGCATATGTATTAACAGTAAAAAAATAAAATTAAAATTTGATATTCGGGCTGAATAAGAAATCTGGATCCAAATGAAAAATGTGGTTCCGGGTTGTCTTGACCCGAATTACGATCCAACAGACAACTGCCAGCAGCAGGAGAGAGGGAGAGATCTCGTTAATTTTCCCCCTTTTGCTTTCCATAAACAATCGGAAAATCAAACCTCCATTACCGATTGATTTCAAGCTTTTTCGATAAGCAACAATGGCGACCAGATACTGGATAGTCTCTCTTCCTGTTCAAACCTCTGCTACTACTTCTCTATGGAGTCGCTTACAGGAATCCATCTCCAAAAACTCATTCGACACTCCTCTCTACAGGGTAAACCAACCAATCACCACCAACAAATCAATCGCCCTAATTCCATTTCATCAACTAATTTTTTATTCAATTCGAGTAATATTTTGCAGTTTAATATCCCTAATCTTCGTGTTGGAACGCTTGATTCGCTTTTAGCCCTCAGCGATGACTTGCTCAAGGTGAATAACATTCGTAATTTCTAGAAACTTCTATCCTAATTGATAAAAACTTGTTGATAGATTGGTTGTTTGTGGAAATTGTGCAGTCGAATACCTTCATCGAGACGACTTCTCACAAGCTAAGACGTCAGATTGAGGATTTGGAGAAGGTATCGGGGATTCTTAGTAGTTCCTTGACCATTGATGGAGTTCCGGTGGATTCGTATCTTACGAAGTAATGTTTTTTGTGTTTTTTGTTTTGAAGTGTGTATGGATTTTGATGAAGGATTGTGCATTTGATTTGGTGAATTTTGTGGTTGTAGGTTTGTGTGGGATGAGGCCAAGTATCCAACCATGGCTCCTCTTAAGGAGATTGTGGATGGTATTCATGTGCAAGTAGCTAAGATAGATGATGATCTTAAGGTATCTAGTTGTTCTAACTCTTGCTATTTGTATGATTGTATCAGTATCCTGCTTTTCGAAGTTTTAACAAACTTAGTGTATGTAAATATCTCAAATTATTGATATATGTAGCAGACTATGTTTGGCTTAGAGTTAGACTTTAACTTGTTAAGATGATCTGAGATTTGATTCTTGCGATGAAAATGTATGTGCTCAGTTAATCTGAATTACTTGCTTGCTCCTATTTTTTAAGCATACATGTAGTCATATACTTTATTAGGTTTTGATGTTTACATGAGTTGGAGATTGCTGTGAATGTATATTTTTCTAGCATATATGTAGTCATATATCTTGCAATGTGGCAGGTTCGTATTGCTGAGTATAACAATGTTCGCAGTCAACTGAATACAATTAACAGAAAGCAGACTGGAAGGTAAACGCATACTTCTTTTTTTGAACGGCAGGCAAACATATACTAATAGTCTAATACCTGTCAGTGACTTGTTAACATGAGGATATGTGATTCAAGATATTGAAAAAGTTTACAAGTAATTGGAGTCTAGGTGATTCAAGATATAGAAAAACATCTTATTTTGGTTGGTGCATCAGGTTTTAAGATGATGGTCTATTGTTATTCTTATAACGAACCTGACCCGCCTCATTAACTTTTCTAGCTTAGCTGTTCGTGATCTGTCCAATATAGTGAAACCAGAGGATCTCGTCACTTCAGAGCATTTGATTACGCTCATTGCTGTTGTCCCCAAGTATTCACAGAAGGATTGGTTGTCATGTTATGAGACACTAACAACTCATGTGGTAAGACCTCTATTCTTGTTTAATTGTATCCTGTTGATTTCTGCTGTTGATACCCCTGATCCCTGATGTTCTTACTAGAATATTGTTTTTTATTTCTTTTTTCAACCGTGGGTGTTTGGGCCAGCTTGCGTGCACCTCGACTAACTCCAGGGGTCCTGGAGAACATCAGGGAAAATCCCCGGTGGCCTTGCAGGATTCAAACTGGTGACCTCTAAGGAGGATCTCCAAGGCCCTAGCCTTATTGCCAGTTAAGCTAACCCAAAAAAGTTTCACTCACTCTAATTTTCAGACTATCCAAAAATGAAATGGACAGTCTCTTTTTTCCTGATACTCATAATTGGGATCCACTCTTCCTAATAAAAGATTGGTGTTTTCATTTCATAATCTTAATTTGTTTGGCACAGTCTATCAAACTTTTTATTGATGTGATGCGAAACTTAATTCAAAGCATAAAAAATCAGAGATAAACGTACAAGTTGGAATTTTAACAAAATATACCAGAACCATGTTGTTACAGTTTTAGAACAGGGCTAGAATTAGAATTTGAAGTACTTCACTTCTGCCACAGTCAGTGGTGGAACGAAATCATAGCCACGGGGCCTGAAAACACAAAAATTCGGAGACCCCAAAATTTAGCAATATAAAGTCATTGTTTTTTTTTTTGTCTTTTGACTATGATCTACTTGTACATTTTATAAAATAAAAACAGGAACAAATTTATCTAATATAATATTTTAGTAACAGAAACATCACAATATATTTTTTTATATGTTTTTGAACTATAATATACTAATAACTTTTATTAGAAAAAAGATTTGTTAATATTATATTAAAACCTAGATATTTGGCATTATTTATATAAAACTTAAACCGGGTTATAGTTGTATATACAATTTACAAAAAAATATATAGTAAATATGCACAACCCATATGGGAAGAAAAGTTTTTTCTAATTGTAAAAGAAAAGAAAAGTGAATCCCAGAGACTCAAACCTGTGATCTCATACAAGTGGCCAAGGAGTGATAACCATGTAAGCACAACAACGAATGCAACTTTTATGGTATACGTTCCAAAAACCGCAGGGTCCATGTCCCCTTTTGGCACTCATTGTGTTCCAACTCTCACCACAGCGTTATCTTCGTTTATTAAGCGCACTTTGTGTCATCCAATTTTGTTGTTTAGAGTGAGTCCTGTCTTCCATTTTCATAAGCCTATAGTCACTTTCATCTTTGCATTATATCAATAGGATTATAAAGCCAACAAAATCCAAACGCTTTATTGCTAGGCCACTTTCCAAATTTCTTCTTTATAAACTTGTAAGTTCAGATCCACATAATCTTAACTATTAGTACCTACTTTTTATCTTTTGGCATGAGATGAGTTTCAGCTTTGCTATTTTGATTTCTATTACTGCATATAAGTCTCATATTTCTGTAGGAACAAGTTAAATGAAATTGCTCCAGCAATTATACCTTTTGATTGAACTAATTGTATTAGGTCCCCAGATCCTCCAAGAACCTGCATGAGGACAATGAGTATGCTCTCTATACTGTGACGTTATTCAACCGTGATGCTGATAATTTTCGGACCAAGGCACGCGAAAGAGGGTTTCAAGTGAGTTTTCATCATAGAACTTATTTATTTGCAACCGAAGTTTGAATGATTGAACAATCTAATATAATATGTAAATTCATAAAAAAAAAATCGCTGCCGTTTTTTAATAAATTCGCTAGCGTCCTGTTTCTTCTTCTAGCGTCTTGCTAGTTTTTTAATAAATTCGCTGCCGTTCAAAAAAAAATATATGTAAATTCATAGAAGAGATGTCTCGAAACCCTTTCTTTTCATCTTTGTGGTAACTTGAAGATAAAAAATTTAATTTTGTAAAGGATTCCTATGGTTTGTTAATTTTCAATTGTGGTTCAGATTCGAGATTTCGAATATAGTTCAGAGACTCAAGAGAGCCGGAAACAGGAGGTTGAAAAACTTATGCAAGACCAGGAATCCCTGAAAAGCTCTCTTTTGCAATGGTGTTATACCAGTTATGGAGAGGTACATCCATCTTCGAGAATCTGCTTACAACTAATTGAACAAATTATGTGTAATTAATACCCCCAGCTGATGCCTGTTGACACATATTGGGTACCAAAACGCGATAGAAATTTTGCTTTCTATGTGGTAGATTGAGGTTTTTTTTTTTTTGTGTCAGATAAATTTGTCTGTCTGAGTTATGGGAAACTGATGGGTATAAGGAGGCAAAAAGAGATTTTTTTAAGGGCAGGAGGAAAAGAGAGATGGGATTATTTCTGGTATTAATTTGTTTGAGGTCGCTTAATGGGGACAAGTGAGGATCATGGCTTATTCCATAGTCATTTTGGCTTAATGGCTTAAGATTAAGCTGTAAAGAAGCACACCTATATGGTTGAGTGGATAAGCCATCCAGATCATTAAGCTCATTAAGCTGTAGGTAAATAGCCTTGACTCTTTACTTTGCATCATATGCTGATATGTGTCATGTGATATGTGTGAGTTTTTATGAATACAGACTCTTATTGATCTCCAATCAGAGAATGAGTCTTTATGTCGTTGTATTCAGGTCTGTGGCATGAGTTATTGTTACATAATGCCACAGGACACTTCAACTTGGTTTGAACCTTATAATCAACTAGCTGTGGAACTGAGTAGGGACTTGATATTGTTATAGAGAGGCAATGAATGATGTCTAATGGTATCTTTCAGTCATCATGCAATGACTAAGGGGCCGTTTACTGAACACGTACCTGATAAACATTTACTGGGAGACTTACCTATGGGGTGGGAAAGGCAAAGACATAAATCTTTCCTTGTAAGAAGCATGTCAACAACCGAGGTTCTTATCCGGTAAGACTCTTACCTGGTTAGCGCTTATCAGGTAAGAGACACACACAAACATTCCATTTTGATGGCGAGAATGTTACCTAACAAGGTAAGTGATAGTGATTCTTGCCAGTAAGCACTTTCCCAATAAGCATTTGGTAAACGACCCTAAATTTTGTCGTAAGTTAAGGTAATATTCATCTAGTAACTTGTTACTTACCGATGAATTGGGAGTTTATTGAATTTATAGTTCTTCAGAGGTTAACAGACCTGAAGTTTCCATAGTTGAGAAAAATTGGAGATTCACTTTATCAGCTCTGTAGATGAGATTCTAGGAGACTGATTCTACTCGGCTGTAAAACGAGTCCTTTTATCATCCACTCCAGTAACGCAAGTCTTGCATTTGTCAACACGTTTTTATAGGTTACAAATTTGAAAAAATGCATAACAAAAGAGTAGGAGAGCAAGAGCCTGAGAGGTTCTGACTTGACCATCGAAACTTAATACTCCCTCCCGTCCCAAAATAAATGTCCACAATGAAAAGGCGCACAATTTTAGAAATGTGTAAATATTACACCTTTTGAACTAAATTACAATTATACCTTTAATATTAGAGGGAGTAATGAATTTCTCCATCTCAATTTAAGTAGAATTGGAAAGTAGATACTTACTTTTCAGGAAAAAAAGATAGAAACGTGGACACTTATTTTGGGACGAAGGGAGTATATATATATATATGGTGAAATTTGGATGCAATTATTATTAGTAACGGATCAAAATGCCGTCCCTTGAGCTCTTTATTCGTACAAAATAAGTGTGTTTAAATTTTTTTGTAACCAATAGGTGGTCTCTTGTAGTGTGGTAGATGAATCTATCGAGTGTACTCCTGCATTGGAAACTCGACCAACTTTATATAATCCGTAGGTTCATAACAATGATCATTTACATGCTTTCCTTTTGTCTATCTGGTTTAAACTTGAATCCCTTCCTTAGTCATTAAGGACCCGTTTGGTTTGATGGAATGATTTTAGGGATTTGGATTTCGTGGAAAGATTTTGGGAGGATTTGGAATCTTTGATATGCGTGGTTTGTAGGATTTGGATTGTAACTGAATATTCTTCTTTATAAATAATTTATAAAAAAAATTATATAAATAATTAAATTACTTTATATTAATTGATTATTACAAAAAACAAGTGTTTCTATCAAATTTTAAAACACAATTACAAACAATCTTATGAAATTCTACGAAATACCAACTACCATGGATTCAATCCATATTTGTGGATTTCAATTCCATACTTTCTGTTAAACCAAACTTGGAATTGGAATGGAATCCAATTCCAAATCCCACAAACCAAACTGGCGCTAAGCGTCTTCTTTTCTCCTAGCACTAACTAAACGTTACCATCTTTCCTGCAGGTTTTCACTTCCTGGATGCACTTTTGTGCAGTACGTCTATTTGCTGAAAGCATTTTGAGATACGGATTGCCACCTTCATTTCTGGTAATTAAAGTAAACATATCTATTGTTGTATCTACTTGTGTGACATGTTTACTATACGATAGTTTTAGTGGGCTATTTGGTAGATGCTGAATGATTACTGCGAAACCACTAATTGGTTCATAATGATTAAGAGGTTCTGACGATTTAGTACAGAGTCAAAAATGGTTGTGGGAGTTGTTCTAAATAGACAGTCTAAATGATATAAGACTATGATTTTAATCCTTGTATGATTTAGTGTCGAAGGAATATGACTGAATGATAAGTGTTCTAATTATGAAAATTTTATAAATTACCTTACATCCCATTCCAAATATAAATTACAACCACAACATTATCTGTTCAAAACAATGTATCATTAATCAAAAAAATGATATGTCCCAACAACTACAGATATGTGCAAGCTACTATAAATGGCACCTTGTTAAATCAAAAACCCAAAACCGAAGCTCAAACCCTATCAGCGATTAAATAAAAAACCTGGAACAAGAAGAGAACCATCAAGAAGTCTTTAGGTTAATCAAAAAGTTAACGACATGACGGTTAATCATACATGTTTCGATAATCACAGTCGGCTTCCCAAAGCTAAACAGACACCCCCTTGGCTTTTCTTCATGTATTAGTAGTTGTCAGTATTGTGCTTTGTGTTTCCTTGTCTGTTTCAACCCTACTTTACTCACTTTTCTCCCTATTTTCTTGTTTGCATAATGTACCCGTTGCTTGATTCTATACACTCTCACCCGTAGCTTGCTCTCTTGTTTCAGTTAATTGTTTTTTATTTTAAACAACCTCTCGACTCCCTTCGGGTTGAGAAAAGATCTGCATACATCTTACCCCAGGCCTTACCTCTGCGCAGGATATACCGTGTTTTATTTGGTTTAGTTTATAACTTTATATCTTACAACCCCTCCACCAGGAAAACGAGTTTAGACACTTCTCCATTACCATTTGCTTGTTTCCATTTATATATCTTACAGATTACCTTTATTTGATTTCAGTCTGTTGTGCTGTCGCCATCTGTGAAGGGGGAGAAGAAAGTACGTTCGATCCTAGAAAGTCTTTGCGACAGTACTAACAGGTAAGTTCTGATACTATCTATATTTCATTTCCATCATCTCACCGACCGATATTAAGAAACATACCTGACCTACATCACATAACAAGTCCACCTTTGACTTCTAACTATCGAATTAGTTAGTTTTTGACATTAGAGAAACTGTAATTACACTTAAAACTCAAAGGGCATGTGATTTCGTAGTCAAAACCACTCGGTTTTGATTGAAAACAATACTCATTCATAGCGTGTAACAATAATCAATGTTGGTTTTGGATGTCACTAAGTTTGAATCTTCCTAAATTCACGTTTGCCTCCTTAGTCCATACTAAGACGTGTCCAGTAAATCCCACTTTTTTGGGTTGGGGTGGGGTGGGGGGATGCAAACAAGAAAGGAGGATATACGCCAACGTTTAAGAAGAGAAACTATAAGTTAGTTTCTTTTGGAAGATGGGCAAAGCCCAAACTAATCCTGGCAAATTACAGCTGTAACACATCTAGCCTGATAAACTCAGTGGGCACAATTGTTGTGGGTGCTTGGAATTGAACCCTGGGCAGACGAGATATTCCATTCCACCACATCCCCTGAGCGTCAACACTACACCACAACCCTTGTGGTTAACTATAGTTAGTTAGAAGTAAGCAACATCATAGAAACAGAAGTTGGTACAAGGAAACACCACTAAGATACAAAGAAAACCATACAACCCTTTGTCTATCTTAGGACTCTGGTAACCTATTTGTCTTTCACTAACCTTACCCCTTGGGCCCCACCCACTACCTCTCCAACTTCCTTCCTCTTGTCTATGCTAGCTATAGGTCCCCACGCTATTCTGCTACCCTAGTACTGCGTCTCCAATAACTCCTACCAAAAACAGTATCGAGGAATCCAATCTATTTTCTTCGGGGAAGGGACTAATTGGTTTGTCACCAAAGTTATCCATATATCAAAACCATTGATTATATTCACAAATTATCCTCAGCATAGAGGAAATGTTATGTACATCTTACCCTTCCCAGACTCCACTTGACTTGGGATTCACGGGGTTTGTTTGGTTTATTTACAAAAGTATCTGGAGGGAAGAGGAGGCAGAGGATCATGTGAGAAGCGGAGTTTAACGTGAGAACCTGAACCGTTGAGAATTATAATCTCATTCCCTCCCATGAATTGTGCTCTAGAAGGGGATTGATCTGGTGCATCTCATCCTAATATGCATTTATTTCTCATCCAAGGGGCTTGTTTGGTTTATTCATATGGCACTCAAGGGGCTTGTTTGGTTTATTCACAAATTACCCCGAGGGTATAGGGAAGGCTGTGTGCATCTTACCCTCCCTAGACCCCACTTTGCATTGGATTCACGAGGTTTATTTGGTTTATTCCCAAATTACCCCTAGGTCAGAGGAAAGGCTGTGTTCATCTTACCCTCCCCAGATCCCACTTCTTGTGGGACTCACCGGGTTCATTTGGTTTGGTCTATTCATAAACTACCTATTTCAACTCAGGAAACCATTAACCATATAAACAGAAACCAGATTTGTCGTCCATAGTTTACAAGAAACCGACTAGAAAAGGACAAACACTGAATTCTGCATGTGGTACCCTATCCATTGAAGATGATCAAGTGGACCATTTGTAAAATTGTTTTTTCTTGGGGATAGAATTTGGATTCAGGATATGGGTGTTGGTGTTGGAACATTAAAACCTCTGAATGTTGTAGATTATATACAGTAGTCAACATTACCACTCTGAATAAGACACTGAATAAGACAGAAGAAAAGGGAATGGAGCTTCTTCAATACCCCCTCCCCCTTTTCTCCCCCTCCTCACATTTGTCTGTTTGATCAATCTATCTATATCTGTTTTTGAACTAACTGCTGGTGTGAATAACGGTTTGCCATAACTGCTGTCTGTATTCTTATGCAGCACGTTCTGGAAAACCGAAGACGATGGAAAATGGGCAGCTTCGGTGGTGATGCCGACACTCATCCATACGTCTCCTTCACCATTAATCTTATATGAGCCTACTGTTGTGCTGCTGCTTCCATTCATCTCTCAATAATTTCCCCACCTCTGTAATTTATGCTATATTTACCTGGTTTTAATTAGTCGGCTTATTTATTCAGTCGTGTAATTTGCTTGATCCCGAACCTTTTTGGGTTAATTCTTCTGCTATTGGTTATTGTGTTGCCGCATTATTTGACTTCCGGGTCAGAATCTATTTGCCCGTTTGTAATGGTGTTTCGGAAACGGGCATTCGGTCGGTTAGATTTGGGAAGTATATGTAATAATCTTTGATTTGGATGTGTATGAAAACCATGTAAAAATCTGAAATGGGAATAAGGTTTTTGGTTATATTTGGAAAGTTATGTATGATGATTTATTAGCAAAAATTGATCAAGGTAGTACGGTAAAAGTTAAACATAGATTCTAAAATCTAAAAACACATCAACAAATTATAATATTGAAATAAAAAAACTATATAAACACACTAAAATTGGTGGACCCTTAAAACACTAAAAATACCCAGCTTCCATCCAACACTGAAATAACACATCAAAAACATCTTTTATATATTATAATAACAATAAAACATCTTAAACTTTTAAATTTAATCAATAAATATATATATTTAATTATAAATTAAAAATTATAATAGTTTATATTTGGGGTTCAATGTCTGCTTTATTGGCCTCCAAATATGAAATGTATCTTTTTTGCTTTCAATTTTTTTTTTATAGTTTTAGTGTTAGATTGGAGATGAAAATATATTTTTGTATTTTTAATGATAGGTTGGAGCTGGTCTACCACTGTGTTTTCGAGTTACTTTTTTATGAACGAAAAGGATAGAAAAAGAAAATAATATGATGGTACATATTTTATAAAACTAAAAAGTAAATAAAAGTATATTTATAAAAATGACATGTTTTCCTTTTTTTCAGTTATTATGAACATGATTTTTCTTTCTTCTCTTCTTTTCCTCCCTTCCTTTCTCTTCCATCCCTTTTTGGTTCTTTTCTTCTCAAATTAAACTTCAATGCTTGAAGAATTTAGTCTAGGAATTTTACATATATTCACAGATTCGTACGCGGTAGAAAAACAATATTTCACAAGTATCGTAACAAGTATAATATAATATTATAACTGGTATATAGCAAAAATAGAAGTAACTAGTTCGATGAGAAGTATAAACATAAGCGATGTTTTAAAAACCGGTTTTTTTTTGTAAGGGTATCCGAGGCTTTGCCCCGACTAATCCTGTAAGGTTCACTGACAGCTAAAGCATGCTGCCCTGAGTTAATCCCCAGTGGTCACAATCTGGAAGCGGCTGGATTCGAACCTGGGGGTAGAAGGGTTAGCTAGCCACTTCCCCCACAAGCCTTAACCAGTACGCCACAGCCTTGTGGTTCCGGTTTTTTAGTTCAACCTGTGTCGTGACCAATTCCTGGTTCGATCGGTTGAACCGCCGAGTCAACCGGTTTCTAACATTTCTATGTATTTTTCATTTTCATGCATACTTACTTATATATATATAACCAAAAATTCGATGTCCATAGGTTGAAACATTGAAATACACATAACAAGTTTTACATCAATCCAAGAACATTAAAGAAACATAAGTTGAACTATCCTCAATTTTCATTCAATATTTAGTCATTTTCCCCCAAATTGAACCATGGAAATCAAGAATTAAATATACCATATGTAAGCATAATCAACCTATGTAACAATGGAAATCAAGAATTAATAATAGACCATATGTAACCATAAAAATCAAGAATATTTTTGGACAATTGATATTTTACAGGTTCGGTTGATAAAACTGGCCGGTTCAGTACGGGCCATAGCCATAAAACCAATCTCAATTGAACCGGTCTTTTCTTCATTTCAATCCGGTTTTTATAACATTGAACATAAGTACTCCATAAAAATAACAACATTTTGCAAATCATCACATTTCCTTTTATAATTATTTCCAAACACAATACATATTACATATTTAACATACAAATACGAGAACAAAGAGAGACAGGACGTAAGGGGTGTTTGCAATATACATATGTGTATATGTATACATACACACACATATGTGCTTGTATTTTGTCTGCTTCTTCATTTTCAATATTATCAACACTCTGCATGCATTTTGTACGACTTGATCCATACCCTAAAGCAAGCAAACCAAGAATTTTAATAGCTTCATTCACACACTCACATTATTTATCGTGTAGACCCTACAATCTTGAAGACACACATACACACACATCTGAATATAATGCATTATTCAGAGTAAATAATGCTTGGGCACGTTTATTCACTCTGAATAATGCATGATATTCAGAGGAAATATTGTCACGTAGCGCGATATTAGTGGTCCTCATGTTTACAATTAAAAATGAGTTTTCATTTTAACTTTCCTCTCTCTCTCTCTCTCTCTCTATATATATATATATATAATATATATATAGAGGTTCAACGAGAAACTATCAATTTAAGAGAATGTGAGAAGCAATCGCAGCCACTCATCTAGTCAACAAATGCGGCTTTGACTAGTCTCCCCTTTAATAATCTCTACCCTCCCATTTATCGTGTCAATCCTCCGAGATCACGACCACCGTAACCGTGAGATGAGTGGCTGAGATTGCTCCTCACGTTATCTTAAATTGACATGCTTCTCGTTTAAACTTTCCCCTATATATAGTATAATATATATAATATTAGGTTCAATGAGAAGTGCTAAAAAAAGGAGAACTAGAGAAGTGATCTTCACCACTCATCCGGTCAATAAAGACGGCTTTGACCGGGTCCCCCCCCCCCTTAATAATCTCTACCCTCCCATGAATTGCGTCAATCCCCCGTGTTCATGTCCACCGTAACCGGTCAAAGCCACCTTTATTGACCGGATGAGTGGTGGAGATCACTTCTCTACTTCGTATGTTTTAGCACTACTCATTTGAACCTAATACTATATATACATATATATATATAGAGGAATATATATGAAGAATTAGGTTCAAACAAGAACAAAACCAATTTGCAAGAATGAAGGAACCATGTAAATCACAGGTGATTTTGTACTACGCTCGCCTACTCGCACCGACCCACGCGCCTTATCGGCAAGTGTACTACACTCGCTTTTTCTTGTTTAGTACAAAATCACATGTGATTTACATGGTTCCTTTGTTCTTGCAAATTGAATTGTTCTTGTATGAACCTCCCTCTATGTATGAATGCATGCATCTACCTAGGATTTTGTAGGAAAGATCAGTAAAATGAATCGAAGGTGTTGATGATGGCAAAAGGATCGTCAAGTTCTTGTCTTTCTACTTGTTCATCCAAATTCCACAGTATCTCTCCATAACTATTCTGAAAAATAAATAAATTATAAATAAATACATATCTTAATTAATTTAAATTTTGTAACAATTTATATCCACTTTTTTTTAACATCAGCATGCATTGCAGAAATTAATTAAGATACCATGCTTGCCATCTGGTGTGCTTGAAATGAAGGCATTTGTTGCTGGTTGGTCGTCATATTCTGCATATCATTTTATTATCCAAGATATTTTTAATTAAAAATATTTATATAATAATATTAAGAATAATTAATTAAATAATATAATACCTGATATTGCTTAAACATGAATCCATCATCAAAATCTGCTCCAAGTTCATGCGACATGCGATCACTTACAGAAGCTAGCTTCGTAGAAAGAACCTGAAAGAATTTGATTAATTTATTGTTGTTATTATTATTTAATTTTAAGATAGATTAAAAAATAATATTAAAAGTTAAAAGAATAATGTTTAACACTAACCTCAATTTCATTCTGTAGAGATTGAACATAATTAATTACTTCATCCAACATAAGAGCCTTTCCTGTTATCTGTTCTCAAATGCATGCATATATATCAAATAAATATTATTTATATGTTTGTATTTTTATTTTAAATTCTATAATAATTTAATTCCATCAAATTAATTTTAAGAAATAGTTAATTTACCTTATCACACCCTGGAACTATGGCTTGCAAGGCCTTCATCTTCTCACTTATCTTTTCTCTCCTCGCCTAATTAAAACATGTACAATTAAAACATGTACATCATATCACATACATATTTTCATATATGTATTTAGACTTAGGATCAGGTGAGACCATGCTGTTTTCATGAGACCAATACCTAACATATGAAACTTCACAAAAAAAACACTGTGAAGGTAAATAAAACTCGAATACGCAGACCTAAAAATCGCTTTCGATGCAAAAAAATATCCAAAACAAGATAAAAAACGAAACCTTCACAGCTCAAATGCTGTGAAGGTTACAAATAAATAATGCGAACCTTCACAGCAGAAATGCTGTGAAAGTTTCGTTTTTTTTTTATCTTTTTTGAGGATTTTTTTTCTTCGATAGTGTTTTTTAGTATGTTTTTACGATGAATGTTAATTTTTTTTTACCTTCACAAATGTTTTGATGTGAAGTTTCATGTAAATATGTTGGTCTTACCAGTCTCATGGAAACAGCTTGGTCTCACCAGAACTTAATCCATGTATGTATTCATTATCTTTTATTCGTTGCATTAAAAAGTACATAAATGCATTTCCCATTATTGTAAGAAAACAGTTGATACACATGAAAATGAAATCGAGAAAATGGTTTAAACAGATGGAGGTTAAACAAAAAGAATTATTGCCCACGAAAAATAAAATCAAGAAAACTGGTTAAACAGATAGTCAGATATATAGTGTCAGGTTCAAGGGAAACCTTAAAAAACCAAAAAAACCGAGGAAGATCCTTGTAGCCTTTTATTTGAAGCGTATGCATTTTCATGCATAAGTACATACAGACTAGATGAAGGGTTACAAAGATTATCCTTAGTTTTTTTGTTTTTACGTTTTTCCTTTAACCCCCCCCCCCCCTTCTCTCTATGTATTATATATATATATATAGGTATGTAGATATAGAGGTAGGTTTATACAAGAATCAACTCATTTGCTAGAACAAAAGAACTAAACCATAGCCTGTATAAGTTCATTTCTTCTGAACCTACTTTTGTAGATATAAGTATATATGTATATGGTTTTTGATATAAATGGAAATACAAAATAAATAAATAAAGTTAGAGGGAAGAAGGGTATAAATGGAAATTCAAAAATAGGAACATGAAGAAATATAGTACCCTTTCAGCAAGACTATGGCTATCAGTCGCTTCACCTCTTCTTGCTCTAACATGAATATACCCAATTTGCCCTTCTTCTTCTTTAATATCTCTCGTTTTCTTCTTACTATTTTCTTGATCATTATTGCTTCTTTTTTCCTTCTTCCATTTCCTGCAAGTACTCTTTGTTTCCTATAAAACCAAATACATTTAACTAAATTATGAAAACTAAAAATTGTTCCATTAAGAGAAAAAAAAATCAAAAACCAGAAGATCAATCTTTATTATTTATGCAACTCTCATGATCATTAAACAACATCACAACTCGACCGAACTAAAGAACTTTACGTTATCAACTATTAAATCAACTTAAAATCATAATGAAAGTTAGTATTACTCTTTTTAGCTTATAAAAGAAATTGACAAATCTTTTTATTTTTAAAAGAAGTGATAGAATAAAGTTAAGATTAATAAGTTACATTGGTTTGATGATGATTGAAGGAAGAAGAGTTGGTTGTGGGCATATTCGTCTTTTCAACTTTGTGGGGATCATGAACCACCATTGATATGCAAGAATCCGAGCTTTGAAGCTTGTTGTCAATGGAAGATTGATTGCTAAGATCACTAATGACTTCCATGGCGGTGGTGGGGTTTGGGAAAGAAAGAGGTTGGTCGGAAAGAAAAGGGCGGCGGCGGTGGTGGTGGTGGTGGAATGGGGATGCTTCCATTGATGGTCTTTGTGATCAAAAGATGGAGATTTTAAGAAAGAAAATGTGGGTAGATGGAATTGGTGGAAGTTGAGGTATTTATAGACATGACAACATTATTTATTTATTTTATTTGGAAAGGTTGATATTGGCTTTGTTTAGATTACTTCATTGATTATTTTGAAATTAAAAAACGTTCCTCTTAGACTAAACCTTGTCACAAAACGCTGACGCTTGGACTCGATCTTGGGTTGATGGTATATTCCATCACATCTCCTTGAGCCTTATATCAATACGCCACCACCAGTGGCGGATCTAGGAAAATTTTCTAATGGGGGCACATTTTCAGGTATATTAAATGTCCGTAAAGTCGTCGAATATATTTTTAGTCTAAATCCACCGTTTTAAGGATTTATAGTCTTTTTGTTATTTCAAGAGCTTTTTAACTTTTTTTTGTCGATTTCGAGGGACTTTTACGGTTTCTTTGGTTGATTTTGGAAGTATTTTTCGGTTTTATAATTGGTTTCGATGCACTTTTCTTTGATTGATGGGGTCCCGAACAAAATCTACTGGGGAGATAATAACTTATAAACATATAAATACTAGGTTTTTACATTAAAACAATCTCATTTTTAGCATTCTAGTGGGGGTCCATCCCCCGTTAACCTTCATCTATATTCGTCCCCTGGCCACCACCCTTGTGTTTGATATGACAACAGTGAGAAGTGTCATTTTTGGTGAGTAGTGTGAGAAATGTTTTTAAAGTGTTAATCACTTTTTATTTAAATACCTTTTATGAATTGTGGCTTAAAAAGGATTTGATTAAGCACATCTTATTTTAATGCATTTTATTCTAATGTTCAATTATTTTTCATCCGACAATTGATAACCATTTATCACACTTCTTATCAAATTTGACATTTATAATCAAAACCCAACATGAAAACACATGGGTTTAACAAGTAGTAACGGTTTATGAAGAATGTCTAAACCAACATTATGTTTTCATAAATTTTCAATTATATTATTATACATAGTTTGTGATTCCAATGTATTTTTTTTCATAATTTTTTATTTAAATAACACTAATTTAATTTTATTGATAGAAGTGAATTAAAAAGGAAATTTATGTTACCTCTAATCAAATTTTAAAGAAGTTTCTACGAGCATCTTTAAAAGTTATGTTAAAATTAAAAAAAAAATTAATATTAAAAAAATTATGTCATTTTGTATGTTAAAATAGAGACCGTAAGAATCTCTAAATTTAAATAAATATCTAGATAGAAAGAAAAATTATTATTTTAATACTCTTACCAATTAAAAAATATTAGAAATGAAATATTTAGATGGGAGAACTAATATTTTATGCAATATATTAATATAACTAATGTAAATTATTAAAATAAAGTACTTGTAAGAACTGAATATAATTTTTTAGAATTTTTTACTTATAATGCTTTATTTTAGAGAAAATATAGTATGAACGTTGAAGATGCTCTAAATTTGGAATATCTTTTTTGTTTTTTTCTACTTCAGAGAACATTTTAGCAAAGTTTTTGGAGCAAAATAAAAAACAAAATCTTTACTTTTTCTATTTTAGAAAATCTATTAGAGATGCTCTAGAGCAAATGGTAAATCAATAGTGTTTTACATAAATTAGTAGTAAAGTCTTTTTAACAACTTACGTCAATGAAGTTTTATTTTCATGATAAGATGAGTCTTAAGAACTTCCCAAAAATTTCTTCAAATTGGAAAACCAAAATTCAAAATCTCTAAAAGGAAATTGCATCAATTTTCAACAGGTTTTTCATTTTCATTTTGAAGAAATTAACATTGATTATAATAATAAAATATTTCAATTATTAATTTTTTCCCTCTAAATTCTTATTTTCAAGATTTTCTATTGGTTCTCTGACATAGTAATCATTTTTTGAGTTATCTCCATATTTGGAGAAAAACTATTTTTTTCTCCTACTTTCTCCATTTTGGAGAAAGTTTGAGAGAGCTTTTGAAGCACAATTTAGGCTAAAATCCTCATTTTCTTCACTTCTTCATTTTGGAGAAGTTGTTGAAGATGCTCCTCTAATATAGTTAATTTCATTTTCGTTAATAGTGGGCATTTTGTCAATTAACTCTCTTTTCCTACGATCAACTTTCATTTTTTATGACGGATTTAATTTCTCCAACTACTTTTCATTTTATTACATATTTGGTTCATTCGTTATAAATATGAAATTATAAGGCCATGAGTACCCAACCCTCCCAATCACACTGCCACATCAACTTTTCTCCAACGCTCTAATTAACCCTCTGGAACCATCTTTGATTAGTACCCAACCCTCTCACACACAACACATCTAAAAGATTGCGGTGTGGCATACCCGCTCTTGCTCCCAACCCGCTGCTGGCGTACCGACAGCCCACCCAGCCCGCCAGCCCGGTAGGTTGGAAGCCGCTCAAGCTAGAGCGCCGCTACTCACGGCCTAAGAACATTGCTCATTAAAATTTCTTTGGAATAAGCTAGTAACTTTACTCGTTGATTACGTAAACTGCAAATAGAAAATTTGCATGTTACGCGAGCCTTTCAAATTATACAAAAAAGAGTAAAATACATTTTTGGTCCCTGTGGTTTGATAAAAGTCTCACTTTTGGTCCCTACAGTTTAAAAATACGCATTAGCCCCTACAATATGCGATTTCGTCCAATTTTGGTCCCTCTGACTAACAGCCGTTAAATGAAACCGTTTGTTTGGGGTTAATTTGATTTTTTTTTCCATTTTTTCTGTTTTTACTTTAATAATAACCACAAGGACCAATACCGTAATTTACTCTATTTAATATATATATATATATATATACACACACACCTCCTTCTTCTTTACCCACCAACATCCACCTACCACCACCACCACCTCCTTCTTCTTCATCCACATCTACATCATCAACCCACCACCACCACCACCACCCACCACTCAACATCACCACCACCCCCCACCAGCCATCAACCACCACCACCATCACCATCATCACCTACCACCACCCACACACACACCCTTCTTCTTTTTCCATCTTCATCATCCACCACTACCCACCACCACCCATACACCCTTCGTTCACATCTGCAGAAACCATAACCACCACCACCCACACACACCCTTCCTCTCTGGCATCCACCATCGTAACCGCCGCCATCGCCGGAGCAACAACAGCACCATCACTGGGTTCAGATCTGGCCGCCGTCGTCGCTGGAGCAACAACGACACCATTACTGGGTTCAGATCTGGTCGTTGTCGGAGCAACAACAGCACCATCACTGGGTTCAGATCTGGTCGCCGCCGTCGCTGGAGCAACAACGACACCATTACTGGGTTCAGATATGGTTGCTGCCGGAGCAACAGCAGCACCATCAACAACAACACCGTCGCCGGAGCACAGAGGTGGTTGTCCACGGCGGAAGACGATAGAGGTGGCAGTGGGGTTTGATCAAATTTGTGGTTGGGGGTTTTGTGTAGCACCAACAAATTTGTGGGGGTGGGGTTCAGATCTGGCCGTCGCCGGAGCAACAGCAGCACCATCAACAACAGCATCATCGCTGGTGCACAGAAGTGGTTGTCCACGGCGGAAGACGACGGAAGTGGCGGTGGGGTTTTATCAAATTTGTGGTTGGGGGTTTTGTGTAGGACATGTCCGTAGTAGTTTTCTAGGGTTTTTAGTGTAAGGGTAATGATGGTGGTGGCTGGTGTGATGGTAGGTAGTTGTGGTCAGATCTAGATGGTTGTGGTGGATGGGTGGGTGGTGGTGGTGGAGGTGCGTGGTGAAGAAGATGAATGGATGTGTAGGTGATGGAGAAGAAGAATGGGTAGGTGGTAGTGGGTGGTTTGGTGGTGGTTGGTAGGTGGGTGGTGGTGGTGGATGATGAAGACGTGGGTGAAGAAGAAAGTGGATAGTGGTGGTGGATGATGAAGATGTGGGTGAAGAAGAAGGAGGTGGTGGTGGTAGGTGGATGTTGGTGGGTAAAAAAGAAGGAGATGTATATATATATAATATATATATATATATATATATATAAATAGAGTAAATTACAGTATTGGTCCTTGTGGTTATTGTTAAAGTAAAAACAAGAGAAAATGGAAAAAAAATCAAATTAACCCCAAACTAACGGTTTCATTTAACGGCTGTTAGTCAGAGGGACCAAAATTGGACGAAATCACATATTGCAGGGGCTAATGTGTATTTTTTAAACTGTAGGGACCAAAAGTGAGACTTTTGTCAAACCTCAGGGACCAAAAATATATTTTACTCTACAAAAAATTTAAAGTGGATAATCAAAATTTAAATTTTAAAAAAATTATAACAATTTTTAGTCTCAAATATTAATTATACTATTATATTTTAAATATTTAATTAAATACTCTTTATCTTTATTGAACATTTAATTTAAAATTTAAGTTTTTTTAATGAATTGTACTAATAAAACATTTTTTACATATAATAAAATATTATTTATTTTTATTACATTTAATTTTAGTTTTTTTTTTAATGTTGAAAATATATTTTTTCTCTTATTGTTTTATTGGGGTTATCCAAATTTTTAACAATTTCCTACTTTCTCTATTTAGAAACAATGTTTTGAAAAATGCGTTGAAGCAAACACTCGATCGTATTCCAAAATTTCACCTTTCTTCATTTTCAAGTATATATGTTGAAAATGTTTTCATATCTCAACAGAAAAGTGAAGATTTGTTTTATGGTCCCATATTCTCATAGATGCTTAGCTAATTTGCGGATTTACGTACTCTTTTATTACTATTTGAGAATTTTTTAGGTAAAGTTGGATTGTTTGGTATTTTGTTTTTCAGAATCAACTGTACTTTATTTATGAAATTTCTTAAACAAAAAATAGAAAAAAATATATTAATAGATCAATCTACCCAGTTTCCTCTTATCATTAACTTTTTGTTCATCCGGTATGAATAACCAATTTTGTAATGATAGGTATTTTTTTTCTTAAAATATGATTTCAATATGCATATAGAGGAAGTATAATTTCAATATGCATATAGAGGAAGGGTTAAATACAAACTTTTTAGTTACGGGAATCATACAAATCATTCTCAATTGTTTATCTAGTCTAATAAATATTAGTTTAATAAGTATTTTGATTGTAATTTCATAATTAAAACATTGATAATAATAAACGAACTCTGATAAATCCATATGTATTCAGTTATGAACACTCATCATTTTTATAGATATCCCAATTGATTTTTTATACTAACTAAAGAGGGGCGGAAGGTATGTCGGATTAAAAAATAAATAAGTATTTTTTATACTAGTCCTTCATTCGTTCAACATTTGTGGCCTTCACTATGAAGCACTAGATAATTTCTTGCATAGATATGTAGAAGACAGAGAAATAGTTTCATAACTTTCACAAATTGACAACAAACAAGTCCACATATGAACTTATGATTGATACATGAATTGTACCAATTCATATATGAAAATCAGTTAAAAATAGTCAATATGTGAATTGCACAGCCTCATGTATGAACATACAGTTCATATACGAATCGGTTAAAAATAAGTAAGATGTGAATTACACAGGTTCATGTATGAACATATACTTCATATATGAATCATTTAAAAACAAGCAAGATGTGAATTACACATGTTTATGTATGAACGTATATGTGAATTACATATATTCATGTATGACCATATAGTTCAATATGAATAAGGTTTAAAATAGTTAATTTGATAATTACATGGTTTCATATATGAACGTATAGTTCATATATAAACCGATTAAAAATAGTTAATATGTGAACTACATTGGTTCACGCATGAACATATAGTTCATATGTGAATCACACAAGTTCATACATGAATCTGTTTTCCATCGATTTATAACAATTACGGAACTACTCTCTATTTTTGGTATAGCCGCAATTTTTAACCAGTCAAAATCGTAACCTATGACTAGTCAAATTTGATCTTAATTGTATAAAGGGCTATGACCCACTCTTTATTTTATTTTTAGTATTTTCCATTTTAACCTTTGATTATATATATATCTTTTTCTTTTGTTAACTGTGCATTTATGTTAACTGTATTAACTATTAACCATGATAGATCAATAAAATCAATGATTTAGATTAATTACCTCATTTAACCGGATTAAACTTACATCTTGAAATATGTGTCTTTTTCTTGAATTGCATTAGTGCTCGTTGGTCGATCAACTGCAACATCATCATTGTTCTCTAAATCATCCAACCATTCAACATCTTTAAATTCATGATACAAGAATGTTTCATCGTCTAGAACCACATCGGTCCCAATAGTTTTAGAATGTAAATCTTCATCGACAACAACATACTGGGGTAAACATTCTGGAGGTACAGGGGCTTCGACCCCGGGCTGCATGCTTTAGCAGTCGGGCTTCGGCCCAAAATTGCCGATGATTAGTCTGGGCCCAATGTGGTCTGGGATCTCTCTTCCAAAAATTAAAAAAAAAAACATATTGGGGTAAATATGAAATACACATCGTCACTAGCATGAACACCGCACTCCGTTGTCGTCTAGAATTCAAAGAAACCAAAATATTAAAAATATAAAAATTGGTTAAACAATAACAATGCATTAATCCTTAGAATATAACTTCCATAATTGTCTCCACCTAAACAAGTAAACATACTCGAATTAACTGAATATATAAAATTCCGAGATTATCATTGCAATTAAATGATTCAGCCTAAGTTTTTTTGGAACGGCAAAAAAGGTTAAACTAGAAAGAGAGCTTCGACATGGCCATCACCTTCGGTAAGAAAAAGGTTAACTAAGAAACATTCTAATTCGAGAGGTTAAGATTGTGTTTCTCTGTGTCCACGGACAAAGAAACATTGTAATTGGACGGTTTAGGTTAACACAAAACAAATAAAGGTCTCTCTGGCGGTTTGCACTATATATATAGTGCAAAAGGTCGATTATAGCAACCCAATGGGTCCATAATCGATTCTCAATATTGTAATGTGGGGGCATTCATAACCGTCCATCTAATCTAGTAAACATGGTTTTATAAATGTGTTTATTGTTTTTTAATATAAAGCATGCATTGACTGTAATTAATAAACTAAAATCATCTTTTATATTCATCAAAATCATAATAAATGTGTTTTTCCATAAAAATCTTACTTGATTAATTTGCATTGATTGTACAGATAAGTTGTATTTGAAACATCCTTCTTTAGGTTATGCGTAGCGTCGGGATGGGGCTCAACGGTCTCACAACAGGCTTTGCGGTTTGTAGAAACCGATTGAACCGCCCTCTCTCTCTTACTTCTTTCTCTCTATCTCTCTCTACACTCCCCTCACTCTCTTCTTCTTTATGTAAAATATAATGTATTTGGTATTTGGTATTTGGTTTAGTGAGTTCTGGCACTTGACAGAGTGGACCTGTGGATACTCATAATGGGTTTATAGTAAAACTGATGTGAGTGGGCTTGTCAGTTTAGTGGGCTGTTGTAAATGGCAATTTTGATATATATACTTTTTAACATATGCAAATTAGATAAATACCATTATATTATATCTGTATATTAAAAAACTTACATAATTATGAATACAAATATTATTAAAATATAACACGATCATAATAACTAATACAACTAAAAGTTAGTTGATAGAAACTTGACACGATGTTCAGATTTAAAGATTTTGTGATGCCCATGGCAATCTAAAGCACATCTGCTACACTCCACAATCTGCATCTTCAAGAGTATGTTTAATTATTTCTTCTTTCACACTCAACTGTCTAAAAAAACTTATATCAAGGACCCACTACTTAATTTCTTTGGAATAATGAATACATAAATATATATATATAGAGAGAGGAGCATTCAATTACAAACCACTCTTAGAATACAAACCGTGCGATGCAGCGGTTGTAAAAGTTAGTGTAGATCAATAACATATAAATTAGCAACTCAAGAGGGTTGTAAGCAACTAACATATATGGACCCACTTAAATACCCGTATAATTAAGTGGGTATTATGCGTATAATTAAAAAATATTCAATATTAGACTTATTTTGAAGGTATTGTCGAGACGATTACAATGGTATTATTTGCTGAAAATAAAAATGAATATTTTAATTACTTTAGTTCATATACATTATTTATGTTAATATAATAAAATGTAAGTGAAAAATGAAAAAGTAATAGATTGAATGTAAATTAAATTAATTAATTATACGGGTATTAAGCGTAAGTTATAAATTAAAAACGATAGAATGAATATTTAATAAGGGGCATCTTGAAAAATTGAATAGTCAATCTTGAAAATTGAAATAAAATTATTACTTTTATATAATAGAATATATAATATAATTGCATAAAAAATATTCAATATTGGGCTCATTTCGAAGGTATTGACGAGACGATTATGATGGTATAATTTGTAAAAAAAACACAATTTTAATATATTTTAGTTCATAATATATGATTATTTAGATTATATGATAAGGATTTAAAATAGAAAATGAAAATTAAATGACTAAAATAAGATTTAGAGTTAATTACATATTTGGTCCCTGTGGTTTACACGAAATTACGATGGAGGTCCCTGAACCCTAATTTTCATGCCTACGGTCCCTGTGGTTTGTATTTCGTTATGATGATGGTCCCTTGCCCTAACGTCCGTTAAAAAACTCCGTTAGGGCAGGGGTATTTTGGTCTTTTCATAATTTTGTTTTGTTTTCTATTAACATCTTTCTATCTTCTTCCCTAATACCAACACCCACCACCACCACCTAACACCACCACCTAACACCACCAATACCCACCACCACCACCACCACCACCACCACCACCTTCAACCCACCACCACCACCACCAACACCCACCACCACCACCACCAACACCCACCACCACCACCTTCAACCAACCCACACCAACACCCACCACCACCTTCAACCAACCCACACCAACACCCACCACCACCTTCAACCCACCAACACCACCACCACCAACACCCACCACCATCACCTTCAATCCACCAACACCACAACCACCAACAACTACCAACACCAGATCTGATTTCACCCCCATATACCAGATCTGATTTCACCCCACCACCACCTTCACATATCTGATTTCACCCCACCACCATCTTCAAACAAATCTTCAAACAAACCACCAACAACTACCAACACCAGATCTGATTTCACCCCCACCACCACCTTCACATATTTGAATCTACACCCCCAAATCAACTTACCAGATCTGATTTGATTTCACAGATCTGAATCTACACCCCCAAATCGAATCTACACCCACATCGACTTACCAGATCTGATGAAATCGACTTACAGATCTGATGGAAGAATCATGGTCGATGAAGGAAGTGAGGGTGGCCGGAGAAGACGGCGGTGGTTTGTTTGAAGATTTCAATGGTGGTGCGGTGGCGGATCAGCGGCTGACGGCCGTCGTTGCGATAGTGGAGATGGAAGTGAGGTAGCGGCGGGAGGCGGGCGACGGCTGGATGGTGAAGGTGGAGGTGAAACCGCCGGCGAGCCAGATCTGGACCACCATCACCAGCAGAATCTGGACCACCATCACCAGGTCTGTTCTTCTAAAGATCTGCCGCGGCTGCTGCCTTCACCAGCAGAATCTCCGGCAACGCTGCCGCCAGTGGTAGGCGGCGGTGGGTTTTGCAGGTCGACGGCGGCGGTGAAGGTGGCCGGAGGTGGTGACTGTGCAACTTCTTAGGGTTTGGGGTTGGGTGAAAAGAGGAAGGGGGGAATAGGGGAAGAAGGGAGGGAAAGGTATATATATTAAGGGTAAATTTGTCTTTTTCCATTTTTTTAACAGTAGCTTTTGACGGAAGTTAGGTCGAGGGACCATGGTCGTAACGAAATACAAACCACAGGGACTGTAGGCATGAAAATTAGGGTTCAGGGACCTCCATCGTAATTTCGTGTAAACCACAGGGACCAAATATGTAATTAACTCTAAGATTTAATAACTAACTATAAGGGTACAAAGTGTAAATGTGTAAAATCAGTTTTGTTGAACAAAATAACCAACTATATGAGTTATTGTCTTTATATAATAGTATAGATATATATCAAAACAATGATGTTGAAAAATTCAAATATCGGCCTTAATTGGTATGTTACAACTCTTTTCTCTCTTAGATCTTTTTCATCACTGTTTTGCCCAGACTAATCCAGGTAAGGTTTACCGACAGCTAAAGCATGTTGCCTTAAGTTAATCCCCAGTAGCCACACAATCTAGAAGCACCTGGATTCGAACTTGGGGTAGAAGGTTAACAAGCCACTTTCCTCCACAGACTTTAACGAGTACATCACATCCTTGTGGTTAACACCAAATATTTATAAGATGATAAATGAACACATGATGTCTTGAAAAAAACATGTTACACTACTTTTTTTTTTGAAGGGTATCCGAGGCTTTGCCCCGACTAATCCCGGCAAGGTTCACCGACAGCTAAAGCATGCTGCCCTGAGTTAATCCCCAATGGCCACAATCTGGAAGCGCCTGGATTCGAACCTGGGATAGAAGGGTTAAATAGCCACTTCCCACACAAGTCTTAACCAGATTCGAACCTTGTGGTTGATGTTATGTTACACTACTTGCAAATTTCTATTTTATGAAATCAAAATAAAGGTTAGTTTTGTGTGTAAAAGGAAAAATTACTGAAAGAAAACTCAAATAACATATACAAAATGAGTTATTTAAGCAATGGATTTTTAGGTTTTGGACCAAATATTAAACGATGGATTATGATCTTCTAATCAAGATTGTTATATAAGAGCTTTGTAATGATACAAAGATTGTGCTAATGGACATAGTGAATGAAGGGTTCTTTTTGCTCCCATGATAACCAACCAGAAATTCTTGAGCTTCCAAATGTCATATTGAGTTCGGTTTCGAATTTATCCTCGTGATTAATTGAGATTTAATAGTCAATTAATTTTTGGTTTTAATTTCATTTTTGGGTTTAGTAGTACATCTATTTACATCGTTGTATCTTGGGAAACAGACATAGAGACATTAGGTAACGAATGCCTTGACCATTTCTTTTATTCTCGTTTATTTTTGCCAAAATCAGGTGTTGGACCATCATAGTTTACAAAAACGTCCACATTTGGTCCCTTCCACTAATAACCGTTAAATGAAGGATATTTTTGTTCTTTTGTCGGTTTTTGTATTTTATGTGACGGAAAACCACATGGATCAAATTGTTGGGTAAACGATAGAAGAGAAGGTCGATATAAAGGCAAAAATGACACTAATTAACAAAACTTTTCAAGATCATATTTATATACCATGATGATCATCTAAAATTTTAAACTATAAAAATAAAAATTTTTTTTTCTGTCAAACTATAAAAACCAAATTTATAATTTAATAAAAAATCAAATATAATTGATTGGATGTCATATGGTTTGGAGCCACCGCCCAAAGATAACCCCCAACGTTGGTCAAACAATTCAACCGCATTTAATGTAAAATTGGCACTCTTTCTCTCTAGTCTTTCCTATTTAGCCCACGTTTCTCTATACCATATGGCAAAAATAAAAATAAAAATTATATCCGATGAACCTAATGTTCGTATCTAGTTTATCGAGATTTGAGTTGACTGGGGATGGGGATGGAAATGGAGAATCCCCGAATTTGTTGGGACACCCATTAAAACCGATCCTGACCCCCAACATTGAGTGATTAACTATAAGTTTTTATGCATGTGTACATACCGGACAAGTGCTTACATATTACTTGTATGCAGATGTGGATGACTTTTAAATGTTTACCATAGTATTGTTGTTCTTTTTCTTTTTGTGGTTTTCTCTTAAACTTGAACATGTGTGTATGTGTATATGTGTGTAGTATGTATGTACGTACGTATGTAATATAATTATAATTAGAATGTTGATCCAAACTACAAGTAAAAACGTATGGTATCAAGAAGATGTTACATTACTACAAGCATACTCTAGTACCGAATCTTCACTTAACTAACAAAGCTAACAACGTTTGACGCAAAAATCAAATTTATAAGCAAAATAAAGCCATAATAACAACAATTTTATCAAATATACTGTAAAGCCGAAATATAATAGGTTTAAATTATGCAAAGACAAAAAAATGTAATTTACTCTAAAATTTGTTATATATTCAAGCTTATAACAAATTTAATTATAATTTATAATGTTGAATGTAAATCAAGAAAAAAACAATCAGTCGTTTTCATTGTATTTCATCTTGGTTTCAAGTGTTACAAATAATTATTTATGTTTACAGATCATGTTACAAATAATAAGTTGTCGAAACTGTGTGAATCATATTAAACGTGTAATAATAAAAAAGTTAAATCTACATTTTTATCTTCAACGTGTGAGGTGTAGCTAGGGTCGATAAAGAAAGTGTAAAGGACATAAAGAAAATATTAAAACTATGAACCTTGACAATTTGATAGATTCTTAGATGTCATTTGACAATGTTTTTATTTTGTTTTCGATTTTACATACAAATGTAAGTGAAAAACAATATTGCATTCACTTTGCCAATATTCCTACATATAAACTGCAGAGTCGTTTACAAATCATGTCTAGCTCAGTTGGTTTTTCAAAGGGCGGTAACATCCTTTGAGGGATATGGATGGTATCACAGTCTATCCAGGTTCAAATTCAAGGGGAGTCAATTTGAGAGCATGAGGAGTACCCAGTCCTTGGGCTGATCGAGTCATAGACTGGGGGCGGTAACATCCTGGGGGGGGGGGCATATAGATGACATCCTGGTCTACCCGGGTTCGAATCCAATGGGAGTCAATTTGAGGACATGAGGATTACCAGTCCTTGGGTTGGTCCAGTCATAGACTATATATGCTCCCCCCCCCCCCCAAGCCCAGTCAAAGACTGTAGTTGGGCTTTAGGTCCAGCGTAAACTGTGCCATGATAGCGACGGATTAGTGGGTGTTCGTCGATGCCCGATACCGCCAGGAGGCGTGTGTGTGTGTGTGTGTGGGGTGTGTGTGTGTGTGTTCATAGTAGTCGTTCGTTAGTTTGATGGCACTATATCTATTAAAAAAAGTGCAGACTCGTTTTCAACAAGTTTTTTCCTTTTTTTCCAAATATAATATGTGTAAAATAGAAAGTGCTTTCAAAACCTCTATTTGATAAATTAATTTCTATGAAATTAATTTTTATTTCAAAGAACTTATGTGTTTTTGTTCCTACTTTTTGAACATATACTTGGTGACCGGTCCTTGTATGAAAGGTTCTAAATTTTGACTTGCAAAATATTTAAACAAAAAGTTGATTATCAGCGACAACCCTGATCAGTTCTACACTAAATTCGTCACTGAAGAACCAATATAAAATAAAATTGGAGATGACTTAACAGTTAAGGTGGCAAAGGGGGTTCAAGCACATCTTTAGTAAGATTCGAACGTAAACCTATTTTGGACTTGAACAAGGTCATTATGTAATATGTTTTTGTATTTGAACCTATTTTATATTCAAGCTTGTTTTCCGTAGAATTTGAATTCAAACATCTTGTGTTTTTGAATAAAAGTCGATCCTCCCCTTTGTGTATTTGAACCTCTTATGTATTCAAGTTTGTCTTCCTTACAAGTTCTTCCAAATATATTACTCAAATAAGTTTGATTTTATTTTGATGCAATTTGTCCTTTTTTGGTGTCTTTGTTACATTAGAATGAATAGAGCAGAACAAAACAGGTACTGAAGCACTCTTTCACGTTTAGCAGAACTTTTATATGAAACAGACAGGAACAAAAAGGAAGAAAGTGGAATTAGCGTGTTTCATCCTACACCCGTGGAATAAACTCAAAAAGACTTGTATTTACAGACATAACCTCATAATAAAACCTAGTCAACAATAAATACACCTTCCTCTTTAAATTTCATTAAACTTTTAATTTTATCTATTGTATTTTAATTTAAATTTCAATTTATTGTTCTAAAATATTAATTTTATACAATTCTTATATTTTGATTAACTTATGTAATTTATTACGTGTTAAAAATAATAAAATAATATAGAAAAAACTTTCTAAGGTTATAATTTGTTGTAAAAATATTTATTTTGTTATAAGTTAACAAATTAAATAATTAATTAAAATATATAAACAACTCATTAGAGGTAAATTGATCTTTTATTTTGTTTTGTATTCTCCAATTGAATAGTTGTTCTGTCAGGGTGTGTTTGGTACACGAAACAAAATGAGATAAGACAAAACAGAACAGAACAGTTTACCCCATGTTTCGCATCTACTTATGTGGAGTATGCTAGAACTAAGTAAAACAAGAGTGGAACACGCATGTTCCCTCCTACCCTGTAGAACAAAGTAGAACAAGGTTTGATGTATCATTATACCGACCAAATCCGAAAACCTAAAAATCTGATCCGAAACCTACCGAATCACCCAACCAACATAACTTGAACTAACCCAATCTCCATCTCATAAGTCCGACTTTTTGGACGGGTTTCGGTTCGGATAGGGTCTTCATACCATCATCTAAAACCCGAATAAAGGTTTTATTAATATTTTTGTAATTTTGTATGTAACTCTCATTAAGGTTTAAACATTATTTTTATTAGTTCAAATATTTAAATTTTGGATTTTTGGAGTTTATTAAATTGATTTTTAATCAATAAGCATAAAAAGGATGAGTTAAGATTAAATTTATAACCATTATATTTAACATAAGAGTAGATTTGTCACTTGATAATTTTTTTATTCAAATTTTGTTAATTAAACTATAAATTTTCATCTTTTAAGTTTTTGTTGCATACGATTTCTATTTTATACTAATTTGGTGGGAAAAGAAAATGGAAAAAAAAAACATATATTGCTAAAACACCATCCAGAACTCGGTTAAATTTGAACCTCATGACCCGAAATCTAAAATCCTTCACACCCGATTTTGATTTTTGAGGGCTACATTTAATACTGGATCAAAAGTCCATCTAAGAGTGTATATTGATATTGTTTATTTTGCAAACAATGATTTTAGAATATATATATATATATATAGAGGGAAGTTCATTTAGAAACCAAAAAAAGAGTAAAAACTTACAAACCGATGGTTTTTTGGTTTAAATCAACGAAAACTCTTCATAAAGTTATTAATTATGATGCAAATGTTTCATATAATTTATTTTTTGATGAAATTGTTTCATATTTTGGTGTTTTTTATATAGAAATGAAAAGGTTTCATACATTTTTCTATGCTTATGAAACTGTTCTATGTATTTTCTTTAATCCTATGAAACCTTGTTATTTTTATAAAAAAGAACATCAAAAAATGAATTATATGAAACATTTGCATCATATTAAACAACTCTACGAAAAGTTTTCGTTGATTTAAGATATGAAACCATGAGTTTCTACGGTTTTTACTATTTTTTTGGTTTCTAAATGAACTTGACTCTATATAGATATATGTGTGTGTGTTAGGTCATAGTTTTATTGATACTTGTTGTTTGGTGTTTTTGTTAATTTTGATATAATAGTTCATTATAGATTAATTAATCATTTAACCAGTCTTGTTCTTGTTATGTTTAATATTGTCTTATCATATCTTATCAAACGTTGAACGGTCTGGATTGTTATTTTGCTATGTGTTATTCTATTTTGTTCTATGGAAAATTGTACTATATTATAGCATTAGATTGACTCACGTTTCTCACTTCAGCTTTGGACGGCCGCATTATTGAATGGTACATTATAAGCCACATTTAACCTCTTGTACTTCTTTCCTTAATTAAAAAATGAGCATGGTAAAAAACATAATGTTTTGGTTCATTAAATAAGTACATTTTATTATTAAAAAGCAATAAAAGAAAAAGAAAACGTGAGATGGTATTTTTGTGTAACGACGGATACATACAGGTCAGCTTACGAATACCCGTCATCAGGGGCGGAGCCAGAAATTAATTTATAGGGGGCAAAGTCTGAACAACAATCTTAATTCTAAAAAAATATTTTATTATACACAAAAAAAAACCTTCAAAATGTCAACAATTATCAAAATTTTCGTGTGAAACTGATTTATAAGGGGGCAATTATCCAAATATCTCTAATATATAAAAAGAAAACTAATAAAATTTAAAATGTTAGGAGGCAACTGTCTACTGTGCCCCCCTCCTGGCTCCGCCCATGCCCGTCATGAATGATTTGAAGTTATTATAAATGAACTTTTATGGCCACAAAAATATAAGATAGAAGTTTTTGTTGTTCTTATAAATTAAAGAGTGTTAATGTAGAAATTAATGTGTCAATCATTTAACATCAGGTTGATAAGAGTACTATGTTGTTGTTGCCATTTAAAGACCAGAGTCATATCAATTGATGTCGATTTAATTATTAGAGATATAGAGTCTAGCATAAGTGATAAGTTAAATTGACTTTTGTGACAACATGATAACAAAGGGCCACCCTTATATATTATGTGAAAGTTAATTAGTGTGTTAGATTATGACCATTACTTCACATGGGTTGGATTCCGGTTAGAGGTTGAGGTTAAGCGTAAGAAGTGGTTATCAACCGTTGAAGAGAAAAGAATGCACATTAATATGAAATCCACCAGATCAATTCTTTTCTAAAGAACAATTTATGTGAGGGCGTGAGAATAAAAGTGATCAATAGTTCAATTTCACTTCTGACGTTAAACTCAACTATTCACACGATCATTCACCTACTTTCCTTTTACTAATGGATGCTATATTATATGGGAATGTTACAGCCTTCATACAATGTAAATTGTACAACATAAAAATACATTCATGTGTTCCATGAAATTTACTCTTGTTATTGTCATTTCTTTTTTACGTGTAAAATATGTGTTCGTGCCTAATTTTACATGTATCTGGGACATGCTTTTTGCCTCTTTCATAATAGTTCATTGAACCATGAATGATAATTCTAAATCGATGTATCTATCGATTTCTGACAATTCTTGATCATTTTGTATATCATAAAGCTTCCGAATTTTCTTTACGGTTAAAGAAAGTAGAGCAAATTAAACGGAAAGGTGTACAATATATGAATGTTGATACATTTACTTTTTCTTTGTTGATGTAAATTTGCCGAATATGTTCAAAATTCGGTAATTGTTTAGGTGTAAATTAGTCAACTAGATAGTTAACTATTTAGGTGGGTGTGAAACAACTGGTTGTTGTGAATCTGTAATTTTGATAGATGTGAAGAGCTTCAAAAAGATTGTAGCACAATACAAAATGCTAATTTGCAAAAAGTTTTAAAAAAAAATTGAGCACAATGGTCAAAAGTCATTTCATTTTCAATATTTTAAGAAATGGATAATATGCACCAAAACTATAACATAGTAAAACTTCTACTTATTGTTCTCAATTTTGTTTTTGCCTATTACATACCTATTTTACTTGACAAGTTGTCTCATCTACATCACATAGTTACAAGATATTAATGGTTAAAGGATATATTTGACAAATTAACTTATAAGCTAGCTTGATAGCTGATAAATTAGTTGTTGATTGATAAGCTAACTAGTATCTGATAAGCTAGCTTATAAACAAATTATGTTTGGCAAAAATTAGCTTATAAGTATGTAAAATGACCAAAAATGGTATATTTGAATTTAATAATTAATATTAATAAAGATATAATTTAAAAAAACTACAAAAAACTCCTAAAAAGCTGCATAAATTAGCGTTTCAAAAAAATAGCTTATAAGCTATCTTATGTTCTATGTTTTGATGAACTAACTTATAAGCTAACTTATATTATTTTTGCCAAACACAACCAAAATGAATATATAATATGAATAATTGAAAATTTGTTGTAAAAAAAACTCATAAGAATTAATTGTTTCACTTTGATGCTTTCTATTTTTTACAGATAGTTAGTTTACAACTAATTTTGATGGTTAAAATTAATAATTCACACCTTTATTTTAAATATATAATTTTTAAAATATAGTTAGTTAACTTTAAAGAAAATAAACTTAAAAAGTAAGAAAAAAGAAACAAAATCGGGTCCAGTTTCTTAAAGATCCACTAGCCCAAAATGTAAGCTCGATTACAAATTTACAAAAGCACATAAGCCTCGAAGAGGACAAAGGATAATCTGTAATATGACTAGATTTAAGGGTCGGTTTGTTTTCTAAAAGTTATTTTTTCAAACTTATTAAAGTTGTTTTGGTAAATTAGCTAATAGTTGATAAGCTAGTTATAGACTAATAAGCTACTTAATAGTTGATAAGCTAGCTAACTAGCTTATGAGCATGTAAATGTAAATGACCAAAAAGATTATCTTCAGATATAATAATTAATGTTAATAAGAGTATAATTGAAAAAAGTACAAAAGCTCCTAAATCGCAACTTCAACTAGCATTTAATATGCTAGCTTATATTTCATCCAAACATGTACTAGCTTATCAGCTAACTTATTGAAAATTAAGAGGTTTGTAGACTTAAGACCGTCTGTTTTATTTTTAATAGAAGACTTGAAAACCTCCTATTGTCCACATAAATTTTAAGAGGTGCACCATCCACCTCTTATTTATTAGACATGAATTTAAAGTTCAGACTTTAGATCGATTAAAAACAAACGACACATTCAATTTGAACAACCTTTTAAGGGTACTTTAAAATAAAAATATTAAAATTACTTTCTTTCAATATCTATTTTAAAATAGAGAAGACACAAATTCCTAATTTTAGAGAAATCTTTGAAATTAAATATTATATTTCTCTATTTTAGCAATTCCAACATTAGTTATGTTATTAAAATAATTTATAAATTCATCATCGCAATACACTTTGTGAAAAACTTTACGAAATTGCCTGGATGCAAATCTGTAACACCCGTAATTTTCGGGCTTTAGAAATTTTAAGTTAAATATGAAAAATAGGACTTTAGATTAAATCATAGATTTTATGGTCTTGTATGATGGGAAATTGAAATACGAGTCCAACGGTTCTTCTTGGAGCGAAAACGGAGTTAAAACCAACAATTTGGGTGACAGCTAAAGTGCCACATGGTCACTTTGGATGGGCACTTTAGCTGCTAGTGTACCGCCACCTTGAAGGCAACTTTGAGGGCACGGGCTAAAGTGACAGCTAAAGTGCCACATGTGTCACTTTGGATGGGCACTTTAGCGGCTGGGCACTTTAAATTCGGGATTTGGCTCTTTCTTCATTTCTTCATATCTTTCTCTCTACAACTCTGATTTTGGTGATTCTTTTTGTGTTCTTCTCGATTTTTCGAGCTCTTCAAGACTACATCAATGGATTTCAAGTATTTGGGAGTTCAAAATCGTTGGTGTAAGTAATCTCTTCATCCCCTTCGAGTTTTAAGCTTAGATTTGGGGGTTTTTCATCTCCAAATATTTTCTTCCATCCTTGTCTCAGATCTAGCGTTGTTTTAGGCGGATTTCAGGTTTTGGGAAGTGTTGGAGGCTAGATCTACTAGTTTGGAGGGTGGAGACTTCCATGGTTTCATCTTCTCCACCACTCACAACCTCAGATCACCATTGTTGCAAGGTGTTCTTCATCTAGGGTTTGTTCAAGATTTGGCTAGGTAAGCTTTATCTAAACCATTTGAGGTTGGTTAATCTAGGTGATAAGAGTTATGAAACCAACCTAAGATTTACTTGGTTCTAGGTTCGTTCTCGTATTTGACCTAAATCGGAAGATTTGGGGGTTTTTGGTATAAACCCTAAGGTGAGTTGTTAAAACCATTTTTGTTAAAACTGAGGGCACATCATTTTGTTGATTTTACATACCTTGCTTGATTTTGTGGATGAATGGGATTTTGGGATGAAATGCTTATTATGTCGAGTTTAAGGATTTCCCATGAAATGTATGATGAACTATGCCTATATGAATGACTTTGATTATATGGCCGTATACATGAAGTAGATTATCGTATACTACTATTGTATGTGTTAAATCCATGGATTTGTAGGATGAATGTATTTATGCGGAATACTTGAAATTATGTATGCCATGAAATTATATAAAAGGGATTTGATATCCGAGTATGTTGGCATATATGAAATGAGCAAAGGGCTTGAGACCCTCGATATATACCTCTGTTAATGATGCTATGCTAAATTCAGTATCGAGGTTTTGTATGTAAATAACATGGACGAGATGCTATGCTAAATTTAGTATCGATGTTTTGTATGTAAATAACATGGACGAGATGCTATGCTAAATTCAGTATCGATGTCTTGTATGATAATAACATGGACGAGATGCTATGCTAAATTCAGTATCGATGTCTTGTATGCAAATAACATGGACGAGATACTATGCTAAATTCAGTATCGAGTCCTTGTATGTTAATAACATGGACGAACCAACGCAATATTTCCACACCAAACAGTCTTGGGAGGTTCTGAAATAGGAATGCCCCTATGTCGCCGGCCCTCGGGTTGCTCCTTGGTGCGCGGGCCTTGGATGATGTTGCCATGCTAAATTCGGGACATCGAGGTGTTTGGAAGTAACGAGTGTCGGGGTATTGGTTGGTGGAAATGGGTCGCTCCCATTGTTTCCGAAGATAAATAATAAATCGGTTTAACATGCTACTTTCGTTGTTAGTATGATATTGTATATCTTGCATGCCTTAACATACTTTACATGCATTGTGTCATTTATACAACTCACTAGGCTCCTTTAGCCTAACACTTGTTTGGTGTCGATGTGTCTCTCAGGTACTAGGGACGCCGCTCCCAAGTAGGCTTCGGGAGCAGAGTGAGCATGGGGGACGTGGAGAGACCGGTCTTCTAAGACCGTGAGATTGACCGTAGAACAATAACCCTCTTGTAGTCTTCTTCCTAATAGGATTTAGACTAGTTGGTTATTGTAATTCTTACTTTAATTACAAACATTGTAATTATACACTACATATACCCCTGTTTTAGGATGAGCTCGCGCTATGGCGTTACTTTTTATGTACCATCTTTCGTTAAATGAAAGTTTTTGTTCACTCTGATTTTTAGGGCGTTACAAAATCCTTCCAAAAAAATAACTTTATGAATTTTTTTTTAAAAAATTATAAATTTGGAAATTTCTTTCTTGTCTATGTTTTAACATACATTTTACCATAGATATCAAAGATAAAAGCCCCTCCAAAATCTCTACCTCAGTTACTAGAAGTGCCCTTGGTTTCAAAATACTAATAAATCAAATAAATCCAATATATTTCACTCGGAAATTCCACAAAAAAAAAAAAAAAAAAAAGATGTAAAGAAACAGGAAGATAAAAAGATCCCTTTACAAAATGCACCGATATCACGTATATGGTGTTTATTTTGTTCTGCCTAATAATGGAATGGCTATAAAACACTATTACAATGGATAAAGAATTGAATATAGAAGATAATAGCGTGTTTAAGCTAAAGTAAAAAAGCATACCGGATCCTAATATTGTTTATTTCTTGGAAGTAGATTATTCTCTGTGTCCTTTGAGATACAAAATGGCTATCTTGTCGAGTCGAGTGGTTTACTCTACAACAGCAGCAGGAGGAGGAGCACCACCGGTGGTCGGCCTACAAGAAAGACAAAAAGGCAGATGAGAGGAGTTTCAACCTTTTCAAATTATACAATGAAAGACGGTTTAGTATGTCAAAGTGCTAAATCAGCTAGAAATGAACCATTAAACTTGTATCTATGAAGGAAAAAAAAAACCTTTCTACCTATGATCATCGATTCATCACAAATTAAATTAAAATCAAATTCTTCTTGTCTATCTATAAGGAGCTATTTTAGAGAGAATTTAAAGGGGTTTCATATATCTTAATATGATATAAGAGCCAGAGTCTACCACATCTATGACTCGACATAGTCTTTTGCTTTTAAAATCAATTAAGGTTGTGTTTGACAAATTAGCTTATGAGTATGTAAAATGACCAAAAAGGGTATCTTTTGTTGGGATGTAGGCTTCGGCCCACTTAGATTAGACAAAGAAAGGGAGAGACGCAGAAAAAAGGAGTCGGCCCTAGCTCTCTTACCTGTTTCCTTAATTAGGAGATTTACCCTAATTATAATTGTCTATAAATTAAACTCACTGTACTTGTAAACATTGTAGCACTTGATATAATAATTGATATTAATAATAGTATAATTGGAAAAAGCTACAAAAAGCTCCTAAAACACTGCTGCTCCAACTAACATTTCTATAAGCTAGCTAATTTTTTTCCAAACACATCCTAAACCACAGACCATCAAAACCGTATGTATGTAGAAACCTAGAATCACATCTATAACGGCTTTTTTAGGGTGTGTTTGGTTGCATAAGGATGGAACTTGACAAGAGTAATATATGTAAAAGCCTCTGTGTGTTACTGGCCATCAAGATTGTATATATGTAAAAGCCTCTGTGTCTAACGGCTCTTTTAGGGTGTGTTTGGTAATTATACGGGAAGAACCAGACAAATGAGAACGAGGTAGAGGCGTGAAACAATTTTGCAAAATTTTAGGGTTTTGATATTAAACGTAACTTGTTTAATAATTTACAAAACTTCTCTTGTCTCCGTACTTTTTTGATGCTACAAAACCACTTGGTCACGTCAAAGTCGTAGGTTGTGTTTGGCAAACTAGTTGATAAGTTGGCTTATAAATAAATTATGTTTCATAAAAACTAATTTATGAGTATGTAAAATGACCAAAAAGAATATATTGAGAAATAATAATAAGGGTTAAGTTCTAATGAGACCAAGCCTTTTCCGTGAGACCGGTGAGACCAACATATTTTACTTGAAACTTCACATCAAAACATTTGTGAAGGTAAAAAAAATTGAACATTCATCGTTAAAACATACTAAAAAAACACTATTGAAAAAATTTCCAAAAAGAGGTAAACAAACGAAACCTTCACAGCATTTTTCTTTGTGAAGGTTTGCATTATATATATGTAACCTTCACAGAATTTGAGCTGTGAAGGTTTCGTTTTTTACCTTGTTTTGGATATTTTTTTGCATCGAAAATGATTTTTAGGTCTGCGTATTCGAGTTTTATGTACATTCACTGTTTTTTTTTTGTGAAGTTTCATATGTTAAGTATTGGTCTCACGCGGTCTCACGATAACAGTTTGGTCTCACATGATCCTAAGTCTAATAAATGTGTAATTGGTAAAGCTACAAAAAACTCCTGAAACGCTATTCTAACTAGCGTTTCAACATAAGCCAGCTTATGGTACATGTTTGGATGGACTAGCTTACAAGCTCAACTAGCTTATTTTTGCCAAAGACAGCTTTAATGTGACACCAAAGTTTTTTTTGTCTTGTTATGTCCTGTCCTGTTCCACGTAACCAAGGGTTTTCACAAATCCTAGAACTGTGTTTTATGATGACAAAACTATAAAGTATGAAGGATGAAGGAACTTACAGCCCAACGTAAACTTTGAAAGAATCATAGATACCCCATTGAACTCCGGTAAGAGTTCCAATCATAAAAATACGAAGAGGAAGACCGCGAGTGAAGAGACCCAATGCGCCTAGCTTCTTGACAGCCTGCAGCACAAGTTTTGCAGATCATGTAAGGATACATTCAACAACGATTAAGGTGCATCCGTGCATGATTTAGACAATTTCTTCTATATATATATTGAAACCTCTCTTCTCTTCTCAAAGACTTTTTCGGATCTCAATTATGGTCCACATATTCTAAGAGCATCTCTAACAGACTCTCTAAAAGTTTTCTAAAATGGAGAACCAAATTCGATAATCTCTATTAAAAATTGCATTCATCTCCAACAGATTCCTCATTTTGGAGATTACATCATTGCGTATATTATCAATATATTACATATTTGTATGAAAATATTATCTATCACTCCCTCTCCTACTTTCTCTATTATGGAGAATCTGTTGGAGCAGAAAAATTATCCAAAATCTCGATTTCCTCCATTTTGGAGATGGCTCTAAAATGGTAGCAGAGTCAAGGCCAAGGACTCAACACTCGAGGACAATTGTGCCCATCTTCGCCTCCGTTAGAGGGGGTGTTAGAGTCTCACACAACTAGACTTGGGCCATTATTTTGGAAATTAATTCGGGGGTTCCACGTATTGTTACGAAATAAAATAATATGAAATTATGAATATACTCACATCTCCAACAGTAGCACCCTGGGCATTGTTGAGGAAAGAAACCAAATTATCAGCTGGGTGAGAAACAACAGCACAGAAGATACCAGCCACATAACCACCAGCAAAGCTCACTCCAAGCTGAGTACTTTTGCTACATTGATCCTTTGGTGTAGGAATGGCATACTTGTACATCATCTCCACAATTGTCTCAAAAGATGCAAACTTCATCATCGTATCTGTAAAGCAAAGCCAGAGAATCAATATAGATATGTCTAGCATCAAAAGAATACCAGAATCAAGATGTAGGCAGAATGTAAAATAAACAAGAAAACAAAACGAACCCAATATATCCCATATTGATAAATAAATATATAACAGAATGGTTTCACCTAGTTTTTGGAACATTCCGCTCGAAAAGGCTGTATAATGTACCCTAGGATTGTGCACATTGCAGAGGTGTGCAAGCAGGCAACAAGAAAAGTAACAAAACAGATAATCAGGATTCAATGCCATGTACTTCGAGTCTTGTTATTGTAAATTTTTTGGAAAACTTAATAGATCTCAAATTAAAGGCTAGAAACTATGAAGATGACTCTAGCCGGACTTGAACATAAGACCTCACCTCCGAAAAGCAAAGGACTAACCAACTATACCAACGGAAACTTATGTCTACTTATCTAGTTTCAAAATATATATGGTGGCACTGGCACACAACAAGTTGATACGGGTCACTTTTCACAACCCTATAATTTTTACACTACGAAGGAGGAACGAAATAGTGGCACATGCCACCGTGTGCAATACACTCCGTCCGCCCCTAGGTGTGTTTGCACTTCAAAGGTATTCAAGCACAATGGAATCAGGTAAAACATGTAATGCAATTAGAAGCTAGAAAATGTAGATGATTATTCAGAAACCAATATGTGATACTAAGGATATTAAACTACAGTTCTTAATGCATACTAAAGAAGGTTAACCAAAAATTCAGTGAAATATGAACTCACATGGAATCTGTCGTCCCCATAGAGGACCTAAGCCCCTGAATAACCTGTACAAGAATATTCAAAAGTTAAAAAAATCTATCCTCCCGGATAGATAGAAACAAATTTGTTTCATAACATATTCAGATTAGTCGAAATTTTGATCATACCCTGCAACACCTTCAGCCTTAACAATCTTTGGAAGACCATCAGACAAACCCCTGGCGAATCCGGGCTGTGTTTGCACACGAACCTTAACGGCCTCAAAAGGGCAAAGAGCAACGTCAGCAATAACTTCAGCCGATGCAGAACCAGCAAGGTAAATCAACGTTTTATACTTGGTTGCATATTCAGGACCAGCAATGTCAGAGTAGGTTTTCTTGAAGAACTCGTAAAACCCGTACTTTCCAGCACCTTGTAAACTGTAACCGAGAAAGGTTGGTGCCCAGCCCTTGTAAAAACCTCTGGCTCCCTGCTCCTTGAGCAATACACCAAAGCCAGAAGAAATGCTCTTGTACTTTGCAGGGTCAATCTGAAGAATGAAAACATACATACAAGTAAAATAGTCAGACCATAGACAAAGCCACAAAGGCCAGAATGATTAGAGATTTTAATCCCCCTTGGCTAATTCTTTCAAATTATGAGTCCCTCATGATCTCAACATTTGCATGTATATATAAACTCAAATTTGATTGTGAATGTGACGACAGTCAAGAGCGCGTCACGTGGCATATTCAGTCTGAATAATACAAGATTATTAAGACCGAATATTATGCATTATTCATGGTGAATAATACAGTATAAGTATCATTCGATCTGTATTATTCACCTTGAATAATGCATAATATTCGGTCTGAATAATTCTGTATTATTAGACTGAATATAAGCTGAATAAGAGCGTGGCGCTCTTGGCTATCCTCACATTCGCAACCAAATTTAAGCATGTATGATAGTTCTCTCCCATGATAAACATTAGGATATGCAGGAGACCAATAAGTTGTAGATCGTGCTACATGTTTTCCATCGTATTTTCAAATTCAAATGCACTTAAACGTCTTTATTTAACCAAGCCCAACGTAGCCTCTTCTATCAATCACTCTCTGATACACCATCAGCGATTTCGCTTGAAGTAACAAGAAGTAGCTACATACATCTATAACTCATGGTCTTTTATGTTTTATTAAGTTTTCTGTTTTCATAGTTTGTTAGGTAATGTTTTCTGTGCCATAAATAGGCTTTTCTCTCTGTGATAAACAGAGAGATGGTTTCACAATTTCATAATTCTCTCTCAAACTCATCAATCTAAATTTCTAACATTAAAAACAAAGTAAATTTTCCTACACGCATAACCTGCACAACTCTGCATATTCTCCTAAATGTGTAACTACAGTAAAACACAAGCTAAACATCTAAACACATTCACAAGTAAACCGCAAAGCTTACGGCCTATTCTAGCTTAAGATCTATCATCATATCAATGCAGAAATCAAAATTCTGAACATCCACAAGTTATATTCATAACAGATCTTATTAAATTAGCAAGAGTATATATATAAGTTAGAGATCGACCTGCATATTACATTTCACAACATCCAACGGAGTAACCGCCATGTGAGTGACTCCACAGGCCAAGGTACCACCAGCAGTACAGGCCGCATAATAAGCCGGCGAGAACAGCTTAATCTTACCTGCAGGCTCGCTCGGAGCAGGTATCACAAAACCGCCTTTTGTAGACGGCGAAGAATCAGAGAAACTCCGTTGATTCGCCATCAAATTCTGAAAATCGAGTCCGTTATTCCTAGACGACGAGTACAGAAAGCTCGGGATCAGAGATTGCCGTGAATTCTCCATGGATTCCGATCGTAATCCTGCTCCAATTGCTTCAATTTGACGCTAATTTTAGGGTTTTGAATGAAGAATGATTGAATACAGAGAGGAATTCAATTATTCAAAAAGGTAAAGAAGACTGACTGATTAACGTCTGCGCCTTCAAAGAAGACCAAATGCGCGGGCTTTGAAAGCAACTTGTGTATATATATATATATAGGCTTTTTTGAGGACAAATTGCCCCTGGATTATGATTAAATTGCAAAGAGTTTTAACTGAAATAGTTAGCACGGCAAGGGTGATTTGGTAATTTGGAAATATTTTTCCCAAAGAATGGGGTCACGCTTTGGCGGCCACCCGTTTGACCGGAGTTTGGAATATTCTGAGCCATGGAAGAGACGACACGTGGATATATGAAATAGTAGCTTTAATAATGTTAATTTTTCTGATGGTCGACAAGCGATGATGTTTGTGAGTTAAAGAGTAGTTGAGGAGGTAAGTTGAGAAATGTGAAAATAGATTAAAAGTTTTCATACTTAATTTTTTTTCATAAAATAAAAAACCTTTCAAATGTAAACAATAGTAATACTTTCAAATTTTGGAAGGGGTAATTACCTAAATATTACTTAAATATAAAGAAAAAAGTTAATTTTAAAATGTTGGTATATATTAAAAAACCTTAAACACTAATTTCTATGCAAACTGATCCCTACATTAATTTAAGGGTTTATGACTTGTAAGGGTAACTAACTTTTCGATTTGTACAAATGTTACCATTAAACTATTTTTTGTACTCAATAGACCATTAAACTCTTTTTTTTTGTACACATAATACCATTATGACCGGGAATAGCCGGTTTTAACGTGGATCTGTACACATTATACCATTGAACTATTTTTTTTGTATACATTATACCATTGAACTATTTTTTTTGTATACATTATACCATTGAACTATTATTTTTTTACACATTATACCATTGACCTTTGATATGTTTACAAAAAAGGTCGCATTGACTAGGCATTCTCTTATTCTTCTTCAAGACACAATCACCACCACCACCGCCACCGCCACCACCTCCTTCCTCCAACCACCACTCTCCATTTGTCCTTCGCATACTAAAACTCATTTCTTCACCGGAGTTCCTTAACGACGAAGACATACTCATGGACTTCTTGCTCGAAAAAGAAAAACCCACCACCACCAACAATAAGGGCTCTTCCACTGGGTTTTACGGGTTCGGGTTGGATCTGAGTTCTCAGGTGGAGTCCGTCATGGGTTCCATCGAGACAGAAAGCAACGAAGAGGATTACCTGACCGGATTGACTCCTATGTTTAAGGAATTGCCACCTTTTTTGTAAACATATAAAAGGTTAATGGTATAATGTGTACAAAAAATAATAGTTCAATGGTATAATGTATACAAAAAAAATAGTTCAATGGTATAATATGTACAGATCCACGTCAAAACCGGCTATTCCCGGTCATAATGGTATTATGTGTACAAAAAAAAGAGTTCAATGGTCTATTGAGTACAAAAAATAGTTTAATGGTAACATTTGTACAAATCGAATAGTTAGTTACCCTTAAATGAGAAAACTATGACAACGACGTCAACAAGTGAAGGATCGTGTAAGAAGAGTCAAAGTAAGAAGAATTTTGAGTCGTTGATCGTTTTTAATCTCAAATCCACCTTATGAACTGCGCTTGATAAATAAATTATTGATTATATCTTTGTTCATCTTATTCAATTGTGTATCAAAACGTAAAAATTTCTTCTTACACTTCTAACAATAACTTAACATTTTCACTAGAAGCCAACCTGTAATAAAAGAAAATATTCTAACATTAAAATAGGCTAATTGCGCTCTCATTAGGCCTGTGCATAACCGCACCAAACCGAGGAAGCCAATCAGACCCGCCCTGAGTTTTGACCAAAAAACCAAACCCAAACATCCGAAACTGAGTTTTTTGTGTTCAATATGGGTTCGGTTTGGGTCTCAAAATCCCTACCCGGCCCGACCCGACAACCTAAATTCCTATTTAATTTAATATATATTTTTTATTTTATCCCCCCAATACCTAATTCCTATTTCCTAAAAAACCCTAATTGACTTCATTTTCACACACCACATTCTCACGGTCTCACTTGACTTCGTTCTCTCTCTCTCTCAGATACTCTCACACTGTCACATCGGTCACCAGCGGTGACTCAACGAGGCTACGAGTACGAGACATCACACTAGCAACGGCAACCCACTAGTAACTGACCCACGGTTGACAACCCACCAACAACTCTCAAATCTCTTGAATGAACAAGCCAGACGAAACATTATCGGTTTCTCATTTCCAACCCGACCCGAGGCCGAATCCGAATGAACCCAACATTTTGGATATTCGTAATTTTTCGGTCGGCCTTTGATTTACGTTTTCCCGACCTGAGAAGTTCGGATATCCCAACTTCTCAACCCGAACCATCTATGCACAAGCCTAACTCTTATCATTTTTATCTTCTTTTTTTTGTTTAAACATTATATAAAATTTGTTGGACTAATATATAATTAAAACTTTTTATCTTCTCTACTTTAAAAAAGACGTTACATTATCAAAGAGCAACTTACATAATTATTAACCCACAAATATGTCATTAAATATTAAGATAGATGGCGTACGGATTTTGAACGGCGAGTGGAAAAGAAGTTTCTGACGTGTTTTACAAGCGTCAAAAATTGGAGGCACTTTAAAAGCCATCCGTCACACTTAAAGATATTAACGCCGTTAGAAAACAACAAACGGTTTCGTGGTGTAGTTGGTTATCACGTCAGTCTAACACACTGAAGGTCTCCGGTTCGAACCCGGGCGAAGCCATCAATTTTTTTGTAGTTTAAAAAACCGGACGTAAAGCAATTTCCTGAAAAGGTAATTCGCAAAAAGAAAAACGACGCCGTTGCCGGGGATCGAACCCGGGTCACCCGCGTGACAGGCGGGAATACTTACCACTATACTACAACGACCCTTTGTTGATAATCTTAGGTTACGTTTTTAATATTTTAATAGCACCAAGGTTTTTTTTTTTTTTGATTTTATAAGTTTTTTTTTAAGTATAAAATACTTAAATAAAACCTTTTTGTTAAAAACTTAAATACATATTATGTCCATGTGAAAGTATTAAGTGAACATATCGTAGCTTTATGAGAAGAAAAAGAAACGCATAGTGTGCTAGTGGCAATAAGAACATTTATTGAATTATTTCTGTTAAAGAGTATATGTATATACGTTCTAAAACAAGACCGAATTAAGTTATATATTAAGAATTATCTATTGTTTAAGTATTATGTGTTACAATATATTTATGTGAATGGTTTTGTCACTAAAATAAAGTTGAGCTAATGGGACGTCTAAAATAAAAAAGCGTCATAATAGAGTGTTTTACAGGATAATATTTATAGGACCAAACACAAAAGTGACTTATTTAAAGGCGTTGCAATAAGTTTATAGAACGTTTTTAGGCGTCGTAACAAGTTTTTTAAAAAATTAAAAAAAAAAAGCGTTCTATTACCCAATTTTATAGGACGCTTTTGAGAATTGTCCTATAAACTTTATAGGACACTTTTATGTCCTAAAAACTTGTTATAACGCCTAAAAGCGTCCTATAAACTTATTGCAACGCCTTTTGATATGACACTTTTGTGTTTGGTCCTATAAATTAGCGTCCTATAAAACACTTTATTAGGGCTATGTTTGGCAAGCCTAGCTTATAAGCTAGCTGGTAGCTGATAAGCTAGCGGATAGCTGATAAGCTAGCTGTTGATTGATAAGCTTGCTAGTAGCTGATAAGCTAGCTGTTGAACAAATTATGTTTGGCAAAAACTAGCTTATGAGTATGTAAAATGACCAAAAAGGGTACCTTTGAATTTAATAGTTAATATTAATAAGGGTATAATTGGAAAAAGCTACAATAAGCTCCTCATAAGCTACTCAAAGTAGCGTTTCAAAAAGCTAGCTTATAAGCTAGCTGATAAGCTAGCTTCCTGGTACATGTTTGGATGGACTAGCTTATAAGCTAGCTTATCAGCTAGCTTATAAGCTAGCTTATGCTTGCCAAACCAAGCCTAGGACGTATTTTATTTTAGGCGTCCTATAAACTTAATCTTATTGTAGTGTGTTAGAACCTTATATAATATTGATCGATTTATGTAACAAAGTTTTAAATCAAATAAAGATTAAAAAACGTGTATAACTGGTATGCGTTGAATTAGAATCTATTAAGTAATATTGTTGCTGATTTCCAATATATAGATTATCAGGTAAAATATTGATAGCACTTGAGATAATAGAAGTTTGTGAAAAGGTAAGTTAATAAAATTTTAAGTAGTAGAAAATATTCAAAAGATTTTATCCAAGTTATATTAATGGAAGCAATGAATGTGGGTAGATAATAGCCCCCATATCTACATCCGAATTCACGAGGTTAGAAGAGAAATAATAACTATGTAGACACAATATTATATCTCATTTATTACTCTTAAATATTATACTCTTCCAATGTGTGTATATATAGAGAGAAAAAGTTTTAAGCGAGAAACATATCAATTTAGGAGAACGTGAGAAACAATCTTAGCCACTCATACGGTCAACAAATGCGATTTTGACCGATCCCCCCTTTAATAATCTCTACCCTCTCATGAATCGTGTCAATCCTCCGTGATCACGTCCACCATAATCACGAGATGAGTGGTTGAGATTGCTCTTCACGTTCTCTTAAATTGACATGCTTCTCGTTTGAACCTTCCCTAGTTCCCTATACACACACACACACACACACACTATGGCACATATAGAGAGAGACCCAGAAGTTTGGGTGCGAACTCATTTTTCACTACAAACGTAATGACAATTAAGAGTGTGACACGTTTCATATTCATTTTGAATCAATGTTTATGTATTATTATTGGTAAATAATACAACATTCAAAATAAATAATGTCATTTTATCTTGGATGTTGTATTATTCATCTTGAAGAATGTATAAACATTAACCTTTGTTATGCAGACTGAATGTGGATATGTGTCGCGTTCCCGGTCGTTCTCACTTTCGTAATGAAAGATGAGTTCTCATTGTGTGTGTGTGTGTGTGTGACGAAGTTGTTTCCATGAGATCCGTGAAACAACATGTTTACTTTAACACCTTAGACATCTCATATATTAAATCATTCGGTGATTTTCAATATGTTTATAATTGAATAAACAAATAATTTTAGTATATAACAAATAGTTTTGTTGAAAATTTCGATATCGGATAAAAAGGATATGAATGCAAATACAGTTTTCGAGAATTACATTGAATTTTCTTACAACTTGAACTTCACAATCTACTAAAAACTTAACAAATGAAAATAAAAGCGCGAACATTGTAGCTGAACATGGAGATTCTCATTAAGTACCATTGGATCTCCAGACCTACCAACTGGAGCTGCCAATTTGAGCAATAGGAAATCGAATAACTAAATGAGCAAACCAAAAGGCACTTCCATACATGCTAGAATGATGTATACTAACAAAAAACGGTTAAAAAGGCCATAAAAGTTAGCTCGTGCATAGAATTTGACAATTGAAACAATTACCCATTTTACGTTCCAAGCAAGTGACGTATACGGGATTGTAGAGTACTTTGTTGGGAAATTTGAGTATAGTTGTTAGTATAGGCTTGGAAAAATTTTACAATCAGGAAATCACTTTTCAAGTACTATATTTCCCCCTTAAATATACCTTAGGGTAACGCAAAATTAGTAACGTGATAATCCACAAAATTATATGCACAAACTAATGCACCTACATATTTAGGTTCCCCAAATCAACTGTGTATGTATGTATATATAAAAAGATGTAGATTGTTGCAGAACATTTGGTGGTTAATGTGTAACTGCATGATTGTTATAATCTTTAATAGGTAAGATTTAGCGACGGTTACAACTGAATTCTAAAGCTTTGAGCATAAGGTCCAAAGGCTCGAATCAGAAGCATAATTAACCACTCATAGTTCTAAAGATCTAGACTTAAAGTCAAAAGGCTCTAGACGACAACTTCCACTAAGTATACTCAAAAACTCTAATAAAAAAGATCAAAGGCTTTGAACAAAACGTAAGCAAATTTTCATTAAGTATTGGAACACTTTAAAGATGGGTTACAATCTTCTGAAACTCGTTTATTTAATTTATCGGAATCAAAATTAAGAAAAAAAAATCATTTACATATAAAATATTTAGTTTAAATCAATATTAATTAAACTTTCAAAAACTATTTAAATTATCAAAATCATAACAAAAAAACTAAAAAATGTTGAAAATTTTGTAACTTTTGTAAGTTTATATAAACATTACTTAAAACTAAATGGTCACTTTTACATATAAAATGGTTTAGTGTTTGTTACAAATTAATAATATTTTTTATAATTATATATAAATTAAATCAATTTCAATTAACTAATAAATAAATGTGTTACCAATTGGCTTGGGGTGCGGTGGTGGCCACACTAATGTTCACGGGATCCTTGGGTCCTGCTTACCTTTTTTCTCCACAAAAACTCTATTACAAACCACAAGTATGTTGGTCTAAAAAAATCATATATTTTTATTTGATTAATTTATAAAAATTACTCATAATTCTTTTTTATAAATTGTTTATGGTCCCATGAAAGTTGCATTAAATAGATATTGAAAATTTTAATATCCTAGTGTTTTAAAATTTATCTGAATCATCACATTAATAAACATACAAAATAACCCTATAACATAAGTCATAATATATGATTTTAGGCAATTTTTATTTTGTAGTGTGCAATTAAAGCTAATATTTATTTGGCAGGTTAAATAAAAAAATCAATTGTACTTTGGTCATATTCCTAGTTTTAGATAGGCATCTTCTAAAGATCTTACAATTTACAAATATTTATTTTGTTAGCAGGATGCTAATTTAAACCATATGATTGAAAGATATGCAAATATGTTTAACGAATGTTATATTCCATTAAGATTGGATCATCGGATCATCGAGAGATAGTTATTTCCTTTGCTTGTAGGATATGGCAAGTATGACAACGACTAATATTGACCATCGAAAAATAAGCCTTAACAACTTGGATACATACGACGGAGACTACGGCCCTTATGATGATCAAACTTCAACTTACAGTATATGGAGTTCACACCAGTGCCTTATTGCCAATTAATCATGAGATTATTAGAGCAGATTATGTGCGTTTGAGATATAAGAGGGCTTAATGGAATTGGAGAGAAATATAATATAAGTTGCAAAAACAAGCTCTAACATGAACGTGCATTTTGGAAAATAAAGTCCTTATAGTGTAACATGAGTTTGAAAATTTTACATAAATAGTCAATCTTCCAAAAGTGTTTTATATTTATGCCATTTCATGACCCAAATACACTAAATAGACAAATCATTATGCAAGAATGTTTATGCATATGAGTAAAATTTGGTTTTTGGCAAAAATAAGAACTAAAAAAGAGGATCCTAAAGCATTAAGACGATTTTTCGTGTAAGGATCATCTTTTAGCGCAATGATCCTTTTTCTGTACAAGGATCTTCTCTTTTTTATCCAAACCAATCAATACGCGTATGTGTAAGCTTTCCACGTAAAAGTTTACTATTTAGTGAATTTGGGTCTCAACATGACTATAAGTGCATTGATTTGGGTACATTGGCTTCTTTTGTCAATTTCCTTAAACTTATCCACCGTTGGAACTTGGAAGTCCATGTAAACCAGGATCGATGATTGTAAGAATTAAATATTAAAAAATTACTTGCCAAAGCTCGCCCTTTGCTTCCTCTCTTTGCCGTTCAGAAAAAGGTTGTAATTTTTTTATCAATTACTCAAATTTACGACCCACAACATGAAGTCACAATGAATCATTTTCAACACATATTTGAATACATGTGGAGTTAAATTTCGGCACAATTTCAACCTTTATTTCGTGCAAAAAAAGGTGTGTCAGCGGCAACATTTGAGTTGGCCGACATCACTCCTTAAGGGAATGTCTATTTGGTGGATAACGTCATAGTTGTCTGTTGGAGACCGGCTTACAAGACAAGTGCCTGAAAATTGCTTAATTTTATAAATGAATCGTAACTCCCAACATTACAACTGTCAAACTTGAATCATACAAAAAATCCATTTGTCAAGCAAATATTCTAAACCATACCTTTAAAAAATAAAAATAATAAGTATAACAATTATAAATGTTTATTCATTCAAATCTATGGTTATGTTTTATAAACATAATTATATTTTTCTTTATGGAAAATAAAATTTTTGTTCGAATAATATGAAATATAAGTATTGTAATACGTATGTTACATTTATATGTTGACACCGTTGTATAAAATATATACATGGTCGTGTAAAATATGTCCAATTTTGCAAAATAATTTAGTTTACAAATATATAATAATGATGCAAAAATAAAGGTGATGTTTATTCAAGTCACGAAGACAAATGATTAAATTTTGTCCTTTTCCACAAATACCAACAAGCCTTGCAAAAAGAAGCTATCCCTTTTCCCATCATTTGTCTTTTTTAGACAAAAAAGAAAATCTCCTTTTTAGTAAAAGTAAATCTTTTTTTAATATATAGACGTGGGAGGTTCATACAAGAATAACATATTTTAAAGGAACAAAGCAATAAAATGTGAGCCACACGTTATCTGGGACCTATTCATTAACTAAATCATATGTGATTTAGTGGTGGAACCCACCAGAATCATATATGATTTAATAATTGGTGGGTCCCACATGTGCCCACATCATGTGTGATCCAAAATAGTTCATTTGTTCCTATAAAATGGTTTTGTTCTTGTTTGAACCTTTCTCATATATTATATATATATATATATATATTATATAGGGGTGGGTTCAAATGTGAACCACTTTTTGGTTGTGAACGTGAGGACAACCCAGAGCGCGACACGTGGCGGATGACTAGGCGCCACGTTAGATCCACGGCGGATGACTAGGCGCGATTCATGGGAGGACATTGAATTTAAGGGGGGACCACACTCAAAGCCGCCACGTGTCGCGCTCTCGGTTGTCCTCACGTTCACAACCAAAAAGTGGTTCACATTTGAACTTTCCTCTCTCTCTCTCTCTCTCTCTCTCTATATATATATATATATATATATATATATATATATATACGAAGAGAGAAGTGGGAAAATTCAAAATTTTAAGCTATGTTTGGCAAACATAGCTTATAAGCTAGCTGGTGGTAGCTCATAAGCTAGCTGATAGCTGATAAACTAGCTGTTGATTGATAAGCTTACTGGTAGATGATAAGCTAGCTGTTGAACAAATTATGTTTGACAAAAACTAGCTTATGAGTATGTAAAATGACCAAAAAGGGTATATTTGAATTTAATAATTAATATTAATAAGGGTATAATTGAAAAAAACTACAATAAGCTACTCATAAGGTAGTCAAATTAGCGTTTCAAAAAGCTAGCTTATAAGCTAGCTTCCTGGTACATGTTTAGATAGACTAGCTTATAAGCTAGCTTATGCTTGCCAAACACAGCCTAAATAAAAATTCATTTTATAGTACGAATCGTCGCATTACATATTCAATTTGAACAACATAAGACTGTTTAAACGAAATATCATGCCCTATTTAAATTGAAAAATATAGTATTCAATTTGAATAATACAATATTCAGACTGAATGTGTATTATTCAGTCTGAATACTGTATTTTTCATCTTTAATAATGCATGATATTCAGTCTGAATAGTTTTATTCAGACTGAATATGAGTTGAATATGAGCGGAATATGACACGTAGATCGTTCAGTTGTCTTCATATTTGCAACGATCAGAATCCATTAGTTGGTTATATTTTTGAATAAAATTGTGTGGTTATATTTTTGGATGTGATCATATGTATGTAACCTAATTCCCTAATTTTTAGCAATTAATCTTGTTTAATAATATTTTCATCTAATAGTTTAGATGAGTTTGTAAAATAAAGTTAATATATATATATATATATATAGAGAGAGAGAGAGAGATATTCAAATGCAAACCATATAAATATATAATAGTTACATACCTTACAAACCATCCTCTCAATAAAAATATATTGATTGTTTCATATTATTTGCCATAATTGTTTGTATAATATTCTTAATATCATATATATATATATACACACTTATTGATAACGAAAATAATAGGACTTATTGATTCAATACATTTCGTTAGGGTTGATTTCAGGGACGGAGCTAGGACGATTTTGAAACGGTAGCATCATATAATTAAATTTTTTTGTTGATTTCGATAGGGGTTTTTTCGATTTTTTTGTTGATTTTGATGGATTTTTTTAATCGGGAGAACTTTTTAGGTTGTTTGATTGACTGCAAGAGAATTTTTTGGTTTTTAGTTGATTTTGAGAGAATTTTTTGGTTAATTTCGAAAGAATTTTTAGGTTTTTGGTTGATTTCGAAAAAATTAGGTTTTTTTTGTTGATTTCGAGAGAATTTTTAGGTTTTTTGATTGATTTCGAGCGAATTTTATGGTTCATCCCGAGAGAAGTTTTTGGCCTTTTTTATTGATTTTGAAAAAAGTTTTTGATTTTGAAGGTGCACACTTTTAAGTTTCGAAAAACAATACGGTGGCATCCTCCAAAATAATACGATTGTACCTTCATAAAATTCGTCAATTTTACGTTCGACGCACAAATTAGATGGCAGCCCGTGCCACCATAGGCACTAAAGCAAGTCCGCCCCTGGTTGATCTTCATTTACGATTGCACATTTGATCACTTTATATGTATATGTTTGTAGAGGTAGGGGTGAGCAAATGCGGGTATCCAGCCAAAATTTATGAAATCGGAACTGGAACTGATGGTTCCTAGATTAAAGGAACCGGAATTTTTGTCCTCTATGTATTCACGTTTTTTGGATTTGCATTTGTTTTTTTTTCAAGGGATTGAACGATTTATGGGTTCATACGGGTTTTGGATTTAAATTTTGTTTTAATTTTAGGGTTTAGATGTGCATTTGAATGAGATTTAGATGATTGATTTGTGGTGTTTAATTTAGAATTTTGATTTGAGGGTTTACATTTTTTTTTCAATGAGATTTATATGCATGTTTTGCGGGATTTGATTTAAGATTTTTGAAGATGAATTTTGTTGAAAATTGAGTTTTTAGATATCAAGATAAGTTCTTAAAGATTGAATATGGAATTATCGATATAGAATAAAAGGGTATAATAGTCATTTTGCCTCTTACTAAACGGATTAATAGACGGCCGTTATGCTCAGGAACCAAATCTGTAACAAATTCCCTACCTGAGGGTTTATTCTGTAATAAATAAAGTTTAAGGACCAAATCCGCAATATCTGCCATACCTTAGGAACCAAATATGTAATTAGCTCTTGATTCTAAAATAAAAATATATCTTTTTAAAACAAATTGTTTAGTTTACATAAATTTTTTGAAAAGGCATTTAGTTTACATAATTATAAATCAAAATTGAGAAAATAATTATTATACTCATTTACAAAATAGGAATTCACCTCCTAACCACAATCTCGTTCATTATCTCAAAATAGCCATTAAACCCGGCCACATGAAAGTCGCCATGGGCGAGTTTTGGTTATAATAGAAGTTGCTCGGGGCAAGTTTTGGTTTTTGGCTCGTGTGTGTGTAGGAGGCTGACATGTAGGTACAAAAGTCGTTAGGGGCGAGTTATTGGTGGACGGGTTAAACTTAGGGTTGTTAACGAACTGAACGTTCGGTGAATCGTTCGGCGGGAGGTTCGTTTATGTTCGTTTATTTAATAAACGAACGAACATGAACAAGTTTTTTGGTTCGTTTAGTTAAACGAACGAACATGAACAAAGGCACCGTTCGTTCATTTACGTTCGTGAACGTTCGTTTATGTCGTTCGTTTACGTTCGTTTATGTTCGTTTGTATTAAAACATTTAATACTTATTTATCTAAGCTATATATTTTTAGAATTCAATTTAGTTTTAAATTTGAATTTGATTATTCTTTTGGTTTTATATTAAATTTTTTAAAAAAAATGCACCTCCTAATAGTTAATGAAATGACAAGTAAGCTTGTTCGTTTATGTTTGTTCGTTTAACTTTTATGTTCGTTCGTTTATGTTCGTTTAACTTTTACGTTCGTTCGTTTATGTTCGATTAGCGTCTTAAACGAACGAACATGAACGAACACGAACACACCAAATACCTAAACGAACGAACACGAACACAAAATTTTTTGTTCGTTTACCGTTCGTGTTCGTTCGTTTGTTCGGTTAAGTTAAACGAACGAACACGAACAAGCCTCCGTTCGTGTTCGTTCGGTTCGTTTACAGCCCTAGTTAAACTCGAAGAACCAAATATTCAAGTATACCATCCATAGATGCCATTAGGTACGGAATGTGTAAAAACTCAACCCGCCCGGGGCGAGTTTCCTATGGGCGGGTTTGAGTAAAAAGGTGGCCGGCGGTGGTGGATTTTGGCTGGAAAGTTGGTGTTTGGCCGAAAAACCAAAACTCGCCCAGGGCAACTTTTATGTGGGCAGATTTAGTGGCTATTTTGAGATAATGATCAAGATTGTCGTTATGAGGTGAATCCATATATGTAAATGGCTATAATAATTTATTTTTTCATTAAAATTTTTAACTTTACAATCAGTTTCCTTATATTTGTTAACGAATAAACTAGAATTACACTTCATTTCCAAAAAGGTAGAAGTATAATCAAAATTATTAATATAATTTCTAAAACTGACATTTTAAATTCTTAATCCTGCTTAATACTTTGCTTTTACTATCACCCTTCTTGATTTTATTTTTTTGGTCTCTTATGATTTTGAAGTAAGTAAATTATAAGAAAACAAGAATTTAATCATCTTTAACTGTACCATAAAAAATTTGTTTTTAACATCATTTGTAATTTAAATTTTATTTAAACATGAATTTTAGATGTACTTTTAATTAGTTTGCATTAATTTTTTTTACGGTCATAGTAGAGTCTTACGTCTCGTCGCATTGTAATAAAAACAAACTTAGTAATATAATAAAGATATGTAAAATAAGAAAGGAGCATTTCCAAGTTTCGTTGTATTCTTTTATAAAATTACGATAAAAATAAGGATATTATATTTTTTTTGGAAAAAACAAATTTTAATTTATAAAGCATAGTATCTTAAGACCATCTCCGATGGGGTCACTAAATTTTACACTAAACATCAAATTTGGTGTAAATATTACTATTCACATCTCCAATGGGGTCACTATTTTTCACACTAAATATAGTGTGATGAATAGTATAACACCAAATTTGGTGTAACACTATTTTTCACACTATTTTCCACACTACTTTTTTGGTGTAAAAAATAGTGTTACCCATTGGAGAAGATTTAGTAGTAACACTAAATCTTACGCTACTTTTTACACTATTTTTAACATTTGGTGTAAAAAATAGTGTTACCCATTGGAGATGCTCTAAGGGAAGTAAATTATAAATTATTTTTTTTTGCCATCTCACTGCCAACCCAGTAATTAAGTGCCTTTACAAGAATCTCTTTTTTATAGACCGTAAAGTACCTTTTTAACAATTAATTGTTATTATTTTGTGTTAAGTCATTTAATATTTTGCTAGAATAGCATTTCACATATAAATTAGGTGAATTCTATTTGAACCCCCTTACAAGAAGATGAGAGTAGGTGATGTGAGTAGACAGATGGGTCCCAATAGTGGGATCCACTGTATTTATGTGATAAATAGCAACCCCCATAAGTTAAGGCAATAACAAGTGCTTTTGTACTAAATCCAAAAATACTTGTAAATTTCAAGAACCTTCTACAATAATAATAACATTAAGCATATATGATAAATTATCTAAATTAGATATTTTGTTCTTTATTTTTATTTTAATATATTAACCGTATCGTTTTTTAAAATAAAGAAACTTAAAATTTAAAGAATTCTCAAAACTTGACATGAGGTTAGAGAATGATTCTTCTCCGCCAGTTATATTGTGTTATTATTGTGCATTAGAACTTAGATGATAAACTTAGAATACTGATGATACAAATCATGTTGATACGCTAAAATAAATAAATTGTTGTAGTTGAATATGTTTTTATAAAAATTACATTTTCTTCTTAAGAGCATGCACAATATTAAGGTTTTTCATACAAATTTTATATGTTATATCGTTTTCAACTTAACAACTTAAAACCTCAATATGTCCACTATGACAAAAAATTTACCTAGTCTTTTCAAATTTTATATATCATTTATATTATTATTTGAAAAGGTTAATATTAAACTTTATATAAATACATATTTTTGGAGAAAATATTATTATTTTAAGTATACACTTAATTTGCTTTTTTTGTGTTTAAATAATTCGTAAAAAGTGTATAAAGCATGTATCAATCTTTGTTTTAATTTAAATATAGTTAATTTAAAAAAGTTTGTATTTTCACTTTTGAAACCCCCCTTAGAAACCACGTTATGGCTTCTTCTAGAAATGTCTTCTAATTTCATGTTTAACAAAATAAATTAGCTTAATTTTTTTTAGCTTACTCTTAAAAATTCGTTTTAGATGCATAAAAAACTAGTAGCTAGGGTATTGAAATGATACTTACAAAAACGTTTCAATAAATTCTATTTGTGCAATTATACACCTGATTACTGTTAGTTGTTATTAAATATTAAATCGCAATTGTTAATATTAACTATTTAAATTTATTATTAATCGTATTGATTAAGTTTACATTATTAATATCATTATTATTCAATATATCTAGACATCTAGTTGTCAAAAAAACATATATAACAATTTAAAAAATATTTGACAAATTACATACTAATTAGTTGTAGTTCTTTTGTTTCATAAGCAATTATATTTTGATAAATGTTTTATAAAAACATAAAATGGTAATATTTTTTTAATTTATTAATTAATCAAGATAGATTGATCAACCTTTGTGTTTATTCATATCTATTCTATTATATAGATGAAATATGTTACTTATTTTTCAACATTTAATATTCAAGAATATAATATTTTAGTAATATCTAAATATCTTTCAAATTTTAAAAATATAATATTTTAATAAACTATATAATAAAATTTACATATCTTTATATATAATATTATAGTAGATTATATAATAAGGGAAAGGTTCAAACCAGAAACATGTCAATTTAAGAAAAAGTGAGGAGCTGATAGGGTAAATATTTTACCCTCACAACTAGCATATTTTATACAATTTTCTCGTCTTTTTCATTTATATAACCAAAAATCACGTAAATTTTGTCGCATGCATCGTAAAACCTACACTTTTGCATTAATAGGCATATTTTTATATATAACCATTTAAACTTACAAAAGGATTTTTATTTTCAGGGGATCGGTGTCATGGGCCGAATTTTGTGGATCTTTTTGATGAGCCGAACTACCAATTACTCGATGATGGATCGAAGCTTGAAGATTGGACTGCTTTCCTCTAGTTGGGCCAACCAGTTAATGGGCCGAAGCCCATGGAGAATTTGGCCCAAGGCCCATGACATTTTCCTTATATATATGTGTAGCCACAAAACAAAAAACACACACTTTTCCAACTTTTGATCACCACCCTCACTTAGCTCGGGTTCGGTCGTATGCTAAGACCCGAACCCCGCACCACTTAGCTCTCAAAAACATCGTTGCTACTTTTTACATTTCTTGATACGTTCGGGTTTCCTCTTGGTGAGGCCGAACGGCTTTTTGAGAACACTTGGTATCCTTGAGGCTTTCGGGTTTGGTAACATCCTTTTGTATTCCCGAAAGCTATACCAAGTGTTTGGCATCAGTTTAGTTATAATCAATTTCCGTATCTCATCTTTTGTTCTTGTGTTTGTTTTGGATTTACAATATATATATATATGTGTAGTTCGATATACATATATATATATTGATATTAGAATTCTAGTCATATATAAATATATATATTTATAATTACGTCAAAGTTAGTTATCATTCTATAGTTTATATTATATCTTGTATTGCATACGTGTTTAAAATTCCAACTGGTCATTACTCCAGTTTGCACCTTATTAACTGTTTTACATTTCAACTGGTCATTTCTCCAGTTCGGCACCTTATCAACTGTTTTAAATACTGCATTTTATATTTATTCTCATACAACTAACATTGTTTTGCTTGATTTACTATTCGTTCAAATATAGTTGTAAAACACACCCAAGCATGTTAGGCTAATTTCATAGCTTGGGGTGTAATGTTTAAAGTTGGAATGTTAATATGATAAAAAGGAAAAAGAAATCTTTTATAAATTCAATTTTTACCATTTTAAATATAATGCCTCATTAAAGATTGTATTTGGATCTTTGCCAGTTAAATAGATACACGAAAATGCGGTATCTTTTCAGAAGTTACTAAAATGTTATTTTGGGGATATATGAGTGGGTGACAACACTCGTTGCTATTATCTCACGTCTTTAGCATTTCATTAAAGAGTATATCTAATCATTAACTGGTAATAATCCACAGACATGAAAATGTGTTAGTCTCTTAAGGGACTACAATTGGCACTATTCTTAAAGTTGGTATCAGATCTAGTATCCCATTAAAGATTATAACTAATTATTTAACGATGAGTCAGGTACATGAAAATGTGTTAATCTTTCAGAGGTTACGTAAGTGTTAATTTTTAATATATTTTAACATTTCATTAAAGATTGCATCTAAACTCATCGATAAATAATTAGGCTATATGAAAATGTGATAACTTTTCAGAAGTTACTTGGATATCATTTCTGCATAATTGAGATCATTAAATTATTTCTCATCCAATTTACCTATTTTTATTCCAACTAAAAGACTTTACACCCCTGGCTCCTTTTTATAATTGTTCTCTTAAAGTAGCTTATAACCAACCAACCAACCAATCAAAATACTTTTCACCCAACCCCCATTTGAAGTTAACTTTCACATAAACTGAATCTCGAAAGATTGTTTTCACCGCTTCCCTGTGGGATCGATATCTGGTACTTGTACCATTTTTATTACTTGTTTTTAGAAAACGACAGTAATTGGAGGTTTATACTTGGACCAAAGGTTACTTGTTTTATTTCTTTTGCACACCCGTTTGGCACCGCTACCGTTCAAATAATTAATAAATAATTAAAATCATAAAAGAACGAAAGGGGGTCCTGAAATCGGGCGAACAGGAGCAATATCAGTCACTCATCTCACGGTTACAGTGGACGTGATCATGAAGGATTGACGCGATTCATGGGAGGGTAGAGATTATTAAAGGGGGGACCGGTCAAAGCTGTCTTTGTTGACCGAGATAAGTGGTTGAGATTCCTTCTCGCGTTTTCTTAAAAAGTTATATTTTTCGTATGAACTTCCCTCTATATAATATATCTTAACATTATATATGAAAGAATTTTTCAACATTTTCAAGATTATACTTTATACATTTATAATTAAATTATTTTCAATCACTTAATTTTTTATTTTTCACTTTATATCATATTCATATTCATATAAATAATGTATATGAACTAAAATTTATTAAAATTTTTAAAGAAAAATTAACAAATTATATCATTATAATCGTTTCGACAATGTCTTCAAAATAAGGCAAATATTGAATATTTTTAGATTTGATCATGCTATTAAATATCAAACATACATTCAAATTAATTTATTTTATATTTTTTATATTTCTGTTTTGGTTTTTAAATGAACTTTTCTCTATATATATTATCTTATAAGTTTAAAAGTTTTAAACAACTCTCATGTTCAACATCATAATTAAAAATAAAACCACTTTTGTATTTAAGTTACGTTTTATTCTTTTATATGTAGTTATTTAACTTGTTTCATACTTTTCTTTAATCATATCAACATGTATAATCTTATGTTAACTATAATTGATATTATTAAAAATATTTTGTTACAACTTATACCATTATAATCGTCAAATCAAAACTATCAAAATAAACTCAAATATTATGAGTTTGAATATTCAATACCGATGATTCGCAGAGTAACTTGAGCAGACACATATCTAACTATATGTAATAATTACTTAAAATTGTCATTTAAGCTAAATTAAAATTCTATCATCTAACATAATATATTATTTAATCTTCTCAATCATTTGTTTCTATTCATTAACATATATATTGTGCATTAAATTTTAAAATTAACTAGTTTTTTAAAAGTCATTTTTGGTAAATTTTACTTCCTTTTCACGAAACAATACGTAAGGTCATCCTTAACCGTACCCCTCATACCCCTCATTTCTGCTGCCCACATCAGCTTTACCAACACCTTACCAACGACATACCAATTCATCCTTAACCGTACCAATACCATACCCTTGTAATTAATTGAAAAAAAAAATAAAAAAAAAAAGAGAGAGAGAGAGAGAGAGAGAGAGAGAGAGAGAAAGAAGAGAAAGATAGAGAGAGGGGGATAGGGGGTGGGTATTCAGCTTTTTTCAACCGGTAGCCCACCACCGATGCTCTACACTGCCGGCCTCCTACCGATCAAAGAAGGTGGTGTTACCGTCGGTACCTCCATGGTACGACCCTCTCCCGATTCGGCTAAGGATGGCCTAACAATATAATGTATTTACAATCCTATACGAACAACAATATAAAATTTTCATGTTTATATGTCGTTTTAATAAACTAATAGATAAAAAAAAACTCACATTTTTATATCGTTGTATGTCTATGTAACAATCATGTATTAACAATTTTTGACGTTTAAACAAGACAATGATCACATTTTTACAAAGAAATAAATCTATATCAAAGTCATGTTCCTACAATGCCATACAAAACTACGATGTAAAAAACTCATATTTTTATGTTAGTTTAATAAATAACTGTTGTAAAATGATAATTTATCAATTAGGGTATCAGCTAGCAAGTCTCTTATATCCAATTTGCCAAACAAGCCGGGTTGATAGAGGAGTCACTTTCTTGAAGTAGAAATCTCAAATTTTGAACCTGAACAGAGACATTTCTAATCTAACTAAATGTATACTAACAACTAATTAAGTTGCCTTAAAAAAAGCTTCATGTATTTTTTTTTATAAAGAAAAACATATTAATTTGGAAAAAAGTGTTAATTTCCTTTCTTGGAGGCTAAAAAGCCAAACAAAAAGCTTCTAAACAAAAACAATAAAAGCTATAGAAAAAACACATGTAAGTTATGCATTAACCACTTGTACGTTATGAAAACACCATGTATCCAGCTAAGTTTGTAATCATATCACCGCAAAAGTAACGTTTTCTTTTTCTCATCTCGTCTTCTTCCTAACAATATAGGAAGAAGGAAAATGCACTTATAGTCCCTAATGTTTATCAATTTGGACACATATAGTACCTAATGTTTGAAAACTTGGATTTGGTTTTTTATGTTCATCATTTCTCAACCGTTTTGATATCTCCTTCTAACAACCGTTAACTTTTTTTTCCCTGCTGATTCTAATTAACAAACGAGATATATTTAAGTAATTTTATTCATTTTGTTGTTAAGTGCATTACCATGCAATTAAATGATGGGTATTTTAGTCATTGAAAAAATGTTTAAAATGATTAATATTAGGGATGCTCATTAGTTGGGTTGATCGGGTTAAAAACATTTGAATAATGCAATCAATAAGTTGGCGGTTTGAATTTTTCAAACCTAACTCAACCCAAACAAAAGTGCAATCCAAACTTGTTAGATTAATCGTTTTGGCCAAGCTAGTCGATTTGTGTTTATAAAAAGTAAAATCAACAGTGGGAACATAAGAGATATAAAAATACATTCCTTTGAAATACGATTTAATTATTCAAGACAATATACAATTTCATCAAATGTTAAGTACACATGCAACTTTCCACGAACGTCGTCTTATGAGCTACATTTCTCATTGTTGCACAATCTTTTTTTAACATTCACATGTTAAAGATAAACACAAATAAATTTAGAGAAACCGCTAAAGTTTGTTTTGGATAACGTTTATTCAGGATTTGCAAACTACATTATTGACAATTTGGAAATTAAATTTCGATCCGTCTGAGAGTAAGCCTGACCACAGGATGCCAACGTCTAGACTCGAACCCGGGTGAATGTGATATCTCACCACATCCCCCTAGGCTTTTATCAGACACTACCACCCTTGTGGTTGAAACTGCTAAATTTTCATCAGTTATCGAGTTACTTTGGTATCGATCATATATCGTGTTACGTTGATTTTTTTAAGGTTTTTTCAAGTTCTATTTTACCAGGTTGGTCAGTATTTTAAGCATCCTAAGACCCTAACTAAAATACCCATCATTTAATTAGACTCAACGACTTCTGTTAGAGTTTATTAAAAAGAAATGACCAAAACGTCATAAAATAACAAACGTAAGGACCCAAACGTGAACTTTCAAAATCCAAGGACATATCCGTTAAAATTGCCAAAACACAAAGGATCAAAAACAAACTTTACTCATATAAAAAGCAACCACCCTTTTCACTCTACCTCATCATCATCATCATCATCTTTAGCTCCCATCTTCACCACCCCTTTTCTCCTCTTACCCCCTCTCTCTCTAAAACCCCACTTTCTCTCTCTAAAACCCCCTCCAATCTTTCAAATGTTATCAAGTGAAGAAAACCATGAAATCAACAACTCCATCTCCACATTCAACTCAATTCTTGATGTTGAACAAGATAACACCAACACCAACAACAACAATAACAACAACAACAATTGGTTCATCCAAAACAACAACAACAACAACCTTCTTCTACAACCGCTAGATTCTTCCTCATCTTGCTCACCAAATTCAGCATCCGTTTTCCAAACCCTCGACCCGACCCATGTCCACTACTTCCTACCCCCCAAACCCACCTCCAATTTCAACCCGATTCCGACCCACAACCCGCTTGTGGACGAGACCTTTGATCTCGGGTGTGGGACCGGGTTCCTCAACATGACCCGGTCCAACGGGATCCTACCTGGGTTCTGCGAAATGGGTTCGCAGAACCTCGGGCCGGATCCTCAATTCTCGCCCAACATTTGCTCCAATTGGCCGGAAACGGGTTCGGTCGCCGCCCTTTCCGGGTTTCGACGACCCCGGAAACCCGTTTTTAAACCGGTCCAAATTGCTTAAACCGCTGGACAATTTCGCCTCCACCGGAGCTCCGCCGACTTTGTTTCAAAAAAGGGCGGCTCTGAGACGAAACCTAAGCGACGTAAACTCCGGCGACGGCGGCGGAAACGGTGGCTCCGGCGCCGGAAGCTTGGACGAGAAGAAAAGAAAATTTGGCGGCGGCGGCGGCGGAGTTGGGATGACGTGGACAATCTGAGTTTGGATGGCTCCGGTTTGAACTACGATTCCGATGATTTCACGGTGAACACCGCCGGAAACTTTGAGGAAAATGGGGTGAAAATTAATGGGTCTAACGGGAACGGTACGGCGGCCGGCGCCGGAAAAGGGAAGAAGAAGGGGCTTCCGGCGAAGAATCTGATGGCGGAAAGACGGCGGAGAAAGAAGCTTAATGATCGGCTTTATATGCTTAGATCTGTTGTTCCGAAAATAAGCAAGGTATAAAAATAAATAAAAATTATTCAAGATTTCTTTTTTTGATTAAATTTTTCGAATTTTGGAAATTTGGATGGAAACCCATGAATTAAATGTGGATTTATTTAATGGGTGTTCAATAATTCATCATAAATTTGCTTCGAAAATGAAGATCGGATTAAGCATCTGCTGCATGTTATAATAGAAAATTTTGGTCAGTTAAAAAATATTTGTGTTTCAAAAGCTATGTTTTTTTGTTACCATAAAAGTAAAGATATAAAATCTTTAAATTTGATTAATCTTGGTTTTGTGTTGAAAGAGATTTGTTAGTAAAATTAGTTTTTTAGCCTTTTAAAAATAGTGTTAACCCTTTTAACCATCATCTCTTCCAAAAATCAACTTCCAACTATGACTTACAAGATTCCGGCTGAAAAATTAAAATTTTACAATTTCGGTCCCTGAATGAACTGCGCGTTCGACCCTTGTACAATAGAATTTTACAATTTTTTAAAAGAATTCCGCTATTAACGTAATTCTTTCTAGCGGAGTTCCAAATTTTTGCCGGAAAAGCATGATCCGCTATTTGGAGAGTTCATTTAGGGGAGACGCAGATGATTTGAAGTCTTCCAGTGTGTGGCGGATTGGTTATCGCTCAGGGCCGGGGTTCATAGTGCCATAACCGAGTTCAATCCTTCCCGTGCGCATGCTTGGGACATTTAAGTGTGCAATGTTACCTTCAAAATTGCGGGATAGTCGGGCCATGTTTAGCCTCCAAAGTTGCCGGGATTAGTCGGGCTTTAGCCCGGACACCCTTCAAAAAAAACGATGATGATTTGAAAGTTTTGGATGAAATTTGGTAGGAGGTGTTTGCACTATTTTTAAAAGGCTAAAAAATTAGCTTCTTTATTTTATAGAGAAAAGTAAAATGTCTAAATTTAATAAATCTTGGAAAACTCTGTATAAGAAAATAAGATTTTATTTAGATTTGTTGAAAAGAAATCTTTAGAGAAAAGAATTGATGTTTTATTAAATATTTAGAATATTTTATCAATACAGCTATATAATGCTAAAACGAATGATTGAAGTTGTGTTTGTAGTTATGTTTGAAATTTGATTTTTAATACTTTATGTTAAAAAAAATTATAACATTAACTGTTGGAGATATTTGTATTTTTTTTTAATAGATGGATAGAGCTTCAATTCTTGGAGATGCAATTGAGTATCTAAAAGAGCTTCTCAGAAGATCAATGATCTTAACCATGAACTTGAATCAACCCCATCAGGGTCATCACTAACACCCACCGCCGCCACCGCCACCATGGCGGCCGCCACTCGGCTTCTACCCTCTAACCCCAACTCCGACGAGCCTCCCTCAAGAATCAAAGAAGAGCTTTGCCCAAGTGCCATCCCTAGCCCAACTGGCCAGCCTGCAAGGGTAAGAATCCCACAAATCTTGAATTTTGATTAATTTGTTGATGAAAATCGTGGGTTTTTTATGGCGTTTTTTTTTACGGTGGTTTGTAGGTGGAGGTGAGGCAGCGGGAAGGAAGAGCGGTTAATATACATATGTTTTGTAGTAGAAGGCCTGGTTTGTTGCTTTCCACCATGAGAGCTCTTGATAATCTTGGTTTAGATATTCAACAAGCTGTAATAAGTTGCTTCAATGGCTTTGCTCTTGATGTTTTTCGGGCTGAGGTAAGTTTTGTTATATTTGAATTGGTTTTTATTATATTTGTATTTAGGGTCTGACATCAGCTAGACTTGAACGTGTTATCTTTGATATATGTTGTTTCTCCAAAAGGCTCTTTTTGGAGAGTTATCAAATTAATAAGGGTATTAAACATATTCTTAACATGGTATCAGAGTAAATAACTCTAACCCCCTTTTGGCATATTGGGGTAATTTGGGGTGAACATTTATTGTATGGTATCAGAGCAAAAGTCTGTCAAGTCCGGACAACTTGTACCACTCTAACCCCATATTGGGACAAGTTGTGCTCGTCTAGCATTAGAGGGTACATGTTAGAGTCACTTGTTTTGTTCAATATATGTTGGAACCCGCCTTTTTTTTTCTTAGAAGACTACTTTTAAGAGTTAGGTTACACATATTTCCAAACGGGTATTACACCTACCACGTTAGGCCTTTTAGCACTTTGGGCACGGACCAATGTTGAATGTGTAACCATCTTCTGCTAGTTTAGTCTTAATCAGCTAGACTTTGACTTATTCTATTCAATATATGTTAGAACCTTACTTCTTTGCTGATTTGAGTAATTTAATGGAGTTCCATACATTCTCACGGTATCTGGTTTTGATCGAAATTTTGTGGGTTTAATTGTGTGTTTGTGGTTTTGTAGCAATGCAAAGAAGGGCAAGATGTTCATCCGGATCAAGTTAAAGCAGTGTTGCTAGAGTCCGCTGGTTACCATGGTGTCGTCTGAGTTATAAGATCGAGTGTTGGAGAAAAGTTGAGTGGCAAGATGTTCATCCCGATGGTTGTTTTCGCTTTCTTTTCTTTGTTTGCTAGGTGTTGTCGGGTAGGTAGCATTAAATTGGCTAAAAATTTGCCAAATGTTTTTTAGGGCATTTTGGGTTTTAGGCTTAGAGGTTTGTTATGTTGTTCGAAAGGATATTGTGTTTTTTCTTAAATAATTTTTATGATTCCATTTTGGTGTATGTTGTACTTGATTGATGTTTGTATGTGGTTGGCGTAGATATATCAACATCTGTGTAATATGACTGATATATCTACGCTGGCCGTGTCCCCCTGAAGGGGACATTATCTTCGCTTGATGATGTTGGGTTTTGATGAGAAGTCAGATTGGGTCGATATATGCAAGTATTCATAATTCAGAGTTAATTACATTTTTGGTCCCTGTGGTTTGGTGAATTTAACACTTTGGGTCCATTTTCAAAATAATTATGGATTTGGCACCTGTGGTATGCATTTTCTAACACTTTGGGTCCATAATTTCTAACTCCGTTAATATCTCTGTTAAATGGATTTAAGCACAAGGGTATTTTGGTCTTTTATTACTTTATTTATTTATTAAAATTTCTTTTTGGTTTAATTCTTCATCTTCTTTAACCCTAACACCACCCACTAGACCACCATGACCATCCATCACCCCTACCAACACTCACTACCCACCACCACCATTCATCACCTTACCAACACCACCACCCACCATAATCAACATCACCACCATCACCAACTTGGAAGGTAAATCAATCTCAAAATTTTATATAAAAAAGCCCCAAATCAAGCAGAAAAAAACCCTAATCTCTTGATCAAAAACCCTAAACAAACTCAAGTCATTATCCAAACCCACAAAAATCAAGCCCAATGGTGTGTTTGGTGGTGGAATACAAAAGCGGCGGCAATGGGTTGTTGGTGAAGGAGATAAAGAGAGGGAGGAAAGAAGTGTGTAGAGGGTTCTAGGGGAGTGGAAGGTTGTAGAGTTTCAGAACCTCTAGATCCGTGTGATGGAGGCGTTGGCTGGTAACGGAGGAAGGAGGCGGTGGTCGGTGACGGAGGCAGGAGGCGGTGGCCGGTGACGAAGGCAGGAGGCGGTGGCCGGTGATGGAGGCGGTGGCAGGAGGCCGTGGCCGATGACGGAGGCGGGAGGCAGTGGCCGGTGATGGAGGCGGGAGGCAGTGGCCGGTGACGGAGGCGGGAGGCAGTGGCCGGTGACAGAGGCAGGAGGCAGTGGCCGGTGACAGAGGTGGGGGAGGGGGGAGGTAGGTTTGGGTGGCCGATGGAGGTGGTAGTGGTGGTGGTAGCGGTAATGGTGGTGGTGGGTTGTGGTGGTAGTGGTAATGGTAATGGTGGTGGTGGTGGTGGTGGTGGTGGTTGTGGTGGTGGAATGGGTGATGGGTGTTAGGTGTTGGTAGGAGGGATGGGTGGTGGGGTTTGATGTAAAATAAAGTTGCAGGTGGTCAAATCACATACTACATCTTTTATATATATATATATTATATAAGGGGATATAAAATATAAATAATTAAAGAAAATCAAATCAAAAGAAAAAATAATGAAAAAACAAAAAGAAATTACTAAAAGACTAAAATGTCCCTGCAGTTAATCCATTTAACAAAAGTATTTAACGGAATTAGAAATTGTGGACCCAAAGCGTTATAAAATGTAAACCACGGGTACCAAATCCATAATTATTTTAAAAATGGACTCAGAGTGTTAAAATCACCAAACCACAGGGACCAAAAATGTAATTAACTCTAATTCAAAACTTAAACCGACCCTTAAATAGCGGATTTTTCAGTTTTGAATCAAAGGTTGGGTGTGAAAATAGTAAATAGTCTTGGTACTTACATGTCATTTAAAAAAACCCATGAGCAATTATTGTTGTGAATGGTTATACTTGAAGCAAAAAGGTCAAAATGGTCCAGAAAGTTTGTCATAAATTCATATGTGAATAAGACGAAAAAACGGTAACTTTTTAACTGGGCCATGGTAGCTATCAGAAGCTTCAGGCCCATTTGGCCACATGTCCATCCATATGTATTGCGAATCTTTTCTAGCTTCCTATACCTAAAAGAAATCATATATATCGTAACGTAAAAGGAATTAAAACCATCCATTGAAGTATAACTTTTAAATTTTAACATCATTTCTAAAATGTGATATCTAACTTTAGAAATTATTTATATTATAAAATGTATACATTTTATATCATATGAAAAATAATTTTCTGGAATACAAACTAATTTTCTGGAATCTGTAAAAAAAAAAAAACTAACCACTAGTTACCCTTGGTCAATTCGTAGCGGCGGTTGGGGCTGGCGGGCTTGGCATGGCGGGCTGCCGGGTTGGGCGGGCTCAGGTATGCCTTCCAGTGGGCTGGTGGGCTGCGGCTACACGGTGTCTCCACACCGATGTATCCGCTCTCTCCCTCTCACATTCTTTTTTTTTTAATTGTGTTGGGTATTTGGTATGATAGGTTCGGGTACTAATTGATAAGGCTTCAGAGGGTTTATTGTGGTTTTATGGAAAAGCTGATGTGGCGCAGATGTGGCAATGGGCTCAGACGGCTCGGGCACTAACGATTTAGAATTAGAATGATTTAGAATCTTTAACATGTTTAGTTTGGCAATTTAAAAATGGATTTGAATTTTATTGTTTATAAATAATTGTAAAATAATTAAGTTATATTTTTGTTAGTTGATTATAACAAAACAAGTGTTTTTAACATGTTTAGAAAAGAATTTACAAACAAATTCTAAGACTTTTCTCATAAAATATCATCCCATGGGATTTTTAAATCTAACCACTGTGGAATTTCATGAAATCCCAACTTTTCACTCTCCTTAAAACCAAATTCTGGAATGAAAGAAATTCCTCTAACGCTGTGTTCTCGAGTCTTATAAGGAAAGAAAAGAAAGGAAGGGAAGGAGGAAGAAAAGAAAGGAATGGAAAAAAAAAGAAAAAAATAATTTTATTTGTGTTCTTGAGATTAGAAGGAAAGAAGGGAAAATAAATGGAAAAAAGTAAATTTTCATGTTCTTGAGTAGGAGAGAAAGGAAAGAAAAGGTGCTACTTTTACGGATATACCCTTATTTATTTTGCAGGAGAATGTAAGTTGTGGGTATATGTGTAAATTTATAAATCTTTTTAATTTTTTTTTATCCTCTCCTTTCTTTTCCTTCCTTTTCTTCCCACATTTGGAAGGAAAGTTTTGGAAGAAAAATTCACCTTATTTCCCCTCCATTTCTCTTCCTTTCTCTCCTAAAAAAAACTTAAGAACACAACTTTTTTTTCTTTCTCTCCTACTTTCCTTCCATTTCTCTCCCTTTCCTCCCTAAAAAAAACTCAAGAACACAGCGTAAATGAACAAATCCTCATAAACTTTATAATACAACGTATTTAAAAATTCATTCAAAAATCGGAATTTCAATTATGGTTTTCTTTTAAACCAATAGCAGGAATGATTTCCAATTTCAAACTCCCACAAACCAAATAAATCCGAATCAATTGTTTAATTATTGACAAAGGCATGATATATTGTAAAGCATTTGTTCGTAAAATATATTATATGACAAGCTATTTTTTTTTAAATAACATTTAGATTTAGGCTTTGGCAAACTAGCTGCTTAAGAGTACTTAAAATTACCAAAAAGGATATTTTTAAATTAATAATTAATATTAATAACAATTTAATTGGAAAAATTACAAAAAGCTCTTAAAAAGCTACTTCAAGTAACACTTCAATAAGTTATAGCTTATTGTGCATTTTTTAATAAACTAGCTTATCACCTAAACTTATTTTTACCAAATAGTCTTAATTTCAATATCTTTCTCATAACTTTATCTTTTATATCCACAAAAGAGAGATTATTAGAAAGAAGAAAATTGATAAAGTGTAGGTCAAAAAGTCCCACTTTCCAAAATTCCACCAACTTTTTTCTTTCCCAACAAAGATACAATCAAATCAAATCAAACATATTCTTAACCAAATAAACTATATTATTATATCAAATACAAAATCTAATAATGAACAAGTGGTAAAAGTAAGATTCAGGCTTCATTCACATATAATTTCTTACATGCATGCAAAAACACCTCTATACAGACCATCATCTTCACCTCAATAATCTTGCATATTACATATATGCTGTATCATATATAATATATATAGGAGCAATATATATCAGCTCCAGCTTTCCAAAATTGAAAAATACTACATATAGATAATATTATATATATTACCAAGAGTGGGAGAAATTGGAGCATTCTTGTCTTCATATATTTATTTGACTTGTTCCCAATTGCATATATTATGCTCTCTTCTAATTCACCTACCACATAATCAACCTGTAAAATCCATAAAATCATTTGTCAATTCTCCTCCAAATCAAATGTCATATGCAACTACTTCCTCCCTCTATCTACAATGAAATAAGCATACATTTTTTAAATTATATCCTTATTACAGTTTTTAATCAACTAAATGAATATATAGGGAGTAACGAAATACATCTCATAAATTACATACACTCGGGACCTCTTTGTTAGCAGCTTAATGAGCTTAGTAGGACGCATATTCATTCAATAAACTATACATGACTATTTGGTAGTGGCTTACTAATATAGAAAATGGACTTTTTCAATAAGTTTCTTGGAGGAACTTTATGCATAAAGCCAAGTTTTTTTCAAATCCTACACCTTCCAATAAAAATAAAAACATGATACGCATATCTATGAAAAGAGCTCCCAAACAGAAACCTTCACAAGCTCTACAGAGTGATTAATTCACACAAACAACTTAATCCATACAATGGTTAATGAAAAACCAAGAAAACGGCTTGCTTTTTTTAGAAGCGGACATTTGTTTGAGACTAAGATGATAACAAAAGTTACAGAAAGTTTACCTACTAAGCGTACGAATTAAAGCAGTTGCTTATGCATTCTCATTTTTGCGTGTATCTTTCTCATCCATGCCTTCTGCTACTGATGAGTTGTCATCGTTTAGAGTACCGGGATTCATCCTCTGAACCTCCTCTCGTGTATAAATGAACATCTTCCGAACCATCCCACAGAATTCCCTAAACGAAAAAAACCCAAACAATAAGAACACAAACCTTCTGAGAATACAAAATCACATTATCAAACAGCTTACAGCCCCAAAAGATGGGACCATGGTTCTACGGTACCCTGGTTACCGGTAGATCACAACCTTCATGGAGGTGAAGGAACCAAACCTCAGCGAAGGTGAGTGGTATGTGCAGTATTTGTTGTATATAAATATATAATATCTATATCTATACTATATTATGAAGCATTTGATAAAAACTTTTAAAAACTATTTTTTCTTCATATAAGTACTGTTTATTGATGGATATTACTTATATTTCAGGTAAAAAATTTTTTGAACCAAGTTAGTTGTTAGAACACAAGTTAGATTAAATACCTTGCCGTTAACCGACGTCTACTCAGAGGTGACCCTCTACAACCGGCTACCATGGCTTATATTCAGGTAAATAACCTAGATAAAGATAGGTAAATAACCATGTAACATAATCAAATACAGAATAAGCATCTCATTTGAAATATAAAAACTCTAATATATAATTAGGATAACCATTAACAAAATACTTAAATTATTATCTTATAAAAATTTATAATAAATCAAAAACAAATTACTTTCTTATTAAACTTGAACTAAATTTTAATTAAAAAAAACTGAGATAAAGAAACTACAAAAAAAAAATCATATTATAACATCGATAAAGACAGGTAAAAGGAAACATTAAGTTCGAGAATGTATCTTGCTGCATTGCACGAGTACATTTCTAGTATGTATGTATGCGTGTGTGTGTGTGTGTGTATAGTTTAAGAAAATGCTTACGGCCATGGATCGTCTCCAACAAGCATCATGTCACCTTCATCATCCGTATAAACGACTAACCAATTCTTGTTCCGGCCTCTTTAGTTCACCGTCAAATTCAAATAACTCGTCTAATTCACCAATCAATTCATCGTAGTTGTTATACTTCGTGAGGTCCACAGACCTACCAAGAGCGATCCCTTGCTTATGAACCTGAAATTATTGAACATTATGACTTAATACAACCACCAATAACAGCATAAGAGTCAACCAATATCCGTGTTACCAGAAGGGAGAGGTCAAGGGTTCAAGCAGTGTGCATGAGTTGATGTATATAAATATTTACTTTAAAGAAAACCAAAATCAGAGTTAAATAAGCAAACACCAAACCAAACAAACTCGGCATATCCCACTCGGGAAATAGGGTCTAAAGGGGGTAGGTTGTATAGACCTTGGTGGCATTTGATTTCTAAGAGGTGTTGAACTCTGGAGTTTGTTTTCACTTCCGATTTTTAAGAGGTGGTGTTTAAGTCTGAAATTTGAATCAATAAAACTGTTTGGTTTGGTAAACGTCTAGATATGTATAATCGTCTGTTTTATCCCTCAAAAATTCAACTTAAATACATCAATTGAAGTGAGCATCGATGATCGTAGGGCGGAGCAAAAAAACAGAACAATGTCAGCACATTGCAAGGGTGTAGAGTTTTAGTTTTAACTATATCTCACAAACCGAAGCCCCGCTAAAGATATTCTAGAAAGCCAACACATAGATTACAATCTTCGTGTTTTATTGCTAATTCGGGATGCATATGGGCTAAAATTGACGTTGAAATCAAAAGAATGGTGTTGGACGGAAATAAGAGGCAATTAAGTGGCTGAGTTATCACTCAATTTATCGGAGACATTAAGGGTTAAAAGGCTACGAAAGGGGGGGGGGGGGGTGACGTCTGAATTGCCTTATGTCTCATTACCTTTGTACAACTCCTTGTAGAAACACCCTGGACTTTCGGCTGTTGGAAATGTTGCTCTTTAGCTGCCGAATTCTCGACAACTTTCAAACGCTTGGATTGTTCGGACATCTGATCGCAATCAAACGTGAGGTACCGTTGTGATTGCATCTGCCCTCCTGCTGCTACCGCCGCTGCATCTGATACATTCGTGTTACCAGCAAGCGGTACACCAAAAATTTTACAATTTCCGTCTTTTGGCTTCATGGCCTCATCGGTTTAACCATGAGACTTTGGAATCACCTCACTCGAGTGAGAAGACGACATCTGAAGATACGAGGGAAGTGGCGGAGGCATCCGTCCACTTCTTTGATTAGGATGAACCGAGTACTGATCAAACGCACTAAACCGAACATCTTGAAGACCACCGCTTTTCATGCCGCCTCCCAACAAGCTGAGGGAAAGACCCGAGGGCATAATGGGCCACGGATTTGTATGGTGCAAGTTGAATTTTCCGTCACTGGACGGTGTAGAGAATTCGTTTGCAGAACAATTGGTGGACCCAAAACCCGATAACAGATCCGTGAACGAGGATTCGCCGGCCCTTCCACGTCGATTAACTGCGTCGATTTTCTCATCATCTATTACAGAAGGTGCCCAATGAATTGGCCTATCACATGAATCTGAATCGTTACTATCCACAAAAGGGCCTCTCAAGGTCGATAATTCTTGACCTTGCAAGACCCGTGAGAATGCACTTGCTGGTGAAGGGTCTGTTGCAGGTACTATCTTTGATGAGCCTATAAAAAAAATAAACTTGTAAAACAACAAACTTCACCATTCACATTGCCGGAAATCAAACACTTGTAGTACTTTAGCTACCTTCTCTAGTAAGAACAGATGAATCGGGGGATGAAGGCAACATGTTTGACCGAGGGCGTTTTTGTCTATGCACTGGAAGTGGATTTATTGCAGGTGGAACAAGAGCAGGTTCGATTTTCCACGGTGAAACTCTATCGGGACGGGGAATGGTAGAAGTCTCGTCCCATCGTACCTACAGAAGAAGCACACAAAACGTTAATATATGATAGTGTGAAATAGCCGCTCTACTGTTTGGGGGTAGTAGAGGTCAGGTTCGCCTACATCTAGTCCCCAGGATCCTATTTCCCGAGTGGGATTTACCTGGTCCATTTGGTTTATTTTCGATCATGATAGTCATCCTAAAGTAAGGTACAAGTGACAAGAATAGTAATACCTTTAGGCATTTCCATTTAGATTCCGGCCACCTTTTTGGCTCACGCTCTTCGATCCCAACAATGGTTCCCGTAAATCTACAATATGAAACAAATTATAACGTTGATATTTTTAGATCGAGAAGACGAATAACTCCATACGGTTACTGAAGAAAAAAATTAGCTACAACCCTTGTAGCGTATGAAATAAGTAATAATACCTTTGCTCAGGGGCCTCTTCACCCTCAAACTTCATGTTAAATCTCATTCCAATAGAATAATTGTTCTTGAGAGATTCCATGTATTGATCGTATGGAACAATGAACTCTGTCGGACTAGTCCTGTGAAATTTAAATTGGTAATTGGTAAACCATAAAATGGGATATATATCATATATATATATATATATATAAAAGAAAAGAGAATAGTTTAGGTTTGTATGTCTCTTAAAAGAACATACAACTCCTTATGAAAATACCTAGGCTTGTAATAAATGGTAAACATTGTTCCGGTCTTAATGGCGTGCCAAGCTGTTGCAAGGACTCCAAGATGCATGCTATGGCTGGATATGACAGACGATGGTATGTTTGCTTGCTGTCTCATCGCACGTCTTACTCCAACACGAAGGTCACCATTCTCACCTCTGCATAAAAAATCACATGTCAAAAAAGAGGTCATGAAACAAATCAACAACATTTACAGGGACGATCAACAAAATTTCCGCTCTACTCTTTAAGGGTAGAGGTCAAGACTTCGTACATCCCACCCCTCCCAGGCTTTCGAGAGGAATGTAGTGGGTGTGTTTGGTTTGGTTTTGTCAACAAAATATGTATTTCATCGTTACCTTAGAAATATAAAAGCATCGCCAGCAACAAGCCTTTTGGAGCTAACAAATACACTCCATCCACTTTGAAGAAGATGCCTTCGAGGTTGGCCTGCCATTTTCATACACGTATTATTACAAAAAGCTCGAGGAATATGTCATTCATGCAACTATGTTAATAACAAAACAAGTCTCCACTTGATCAGGAGACAAACATTTCTCAACTGAAGTTGGTAAGGAGACTCCGTTCACTTGAGAGAACATAAGATTTAGCTAACAAACGAATGTCTAAGCCTTCCTACCCAAATCACCATCTAACGGACGTTTATGTGCCCACTTTGTATCATGTCAAAAATGCAGAATGACAAGAACAAGAATTCCATTCTATGTTGGTCACTTCCACCTTATATTTAATTATACCCCAAATCATAAGATAAGATGGCATAGCAATTGAACCATAATTCAGCAATTACCGCGGAATATGTGTCTGAAACGCCATTCGCTTCCATGGAGATCCTTAGCCACCAACTCCTGCGTCGGGGGCTGCCGCGACATGTCCTGCGCAAAGCAAGAATAAAACCCAAATCAACAACAATACAAATGAACTAACTGGAAAAAAAAAACAATGGTTTCAAGTAAGCTCCTAACCAATGGTGGAAGGCATTCATCAGCATGCCGCCTCAGAACAGAAAATCCACCATGGGTGCTAGTATCTGAAGCAGTCAACGTCTTGCAAAAAGAATGCACACGAAATTGCGATTCCGGAGGTGGCGGTGGTTCCTTCTTAACGGCAGTTTCGTCTTGCTGTCATCATAAAACCTTAGTAAGAAGACAAACATTCAAAACACTAGCTACACGGGTCATTTCGACTAGCTAAATTCAAGATCCGACTCACATTGGATTCCGGCATCAGAGTAATCTGCGCAAACACCTCATCTGTATCTGCTTCTGCCTACAAACACAAACATCCATAACTTATTAATTAAACCAACCAACAATCCAACATCACTCCCTACAGGCTACAGCAAACACAAAATCAAACTCAGGTTCTACATATATCTTCAATAATTGTACCTTCAACTGCACATTAACAACACGGCAAAGTATCTTCGCCGGAAGGTCATACATCGGCATCTGTTGGTCCGCCACCTGATTGGTCGACGCCTCAACCTAACAAACAAAAATTCCACCGCAATTCTTACCAACAAGTACAAAAGAACAGGTACAAACAAATCATCCATACAAACATTTTCAAAACCCTAATTCGGAAAGTAGCACCTAACAACACAACTTCACAAATCAAAACACAAGATATAACAAACAACCAAAACCAGATTCACAAAAAATCACTCAAAAGAAAAACCTGTTCAATGTGTCCTTGCGGAAAGTAGAACACTAGCTCGCCATCGCGAGGCACGGTAACGAGCGGACCAGCACAAGCTCGCCACAGATCCTTGTAAAGAGCCAAATCCGCGTCCACTACACGGAACAAAAAAACATCATTTCTTTATCAAATACAACATACTATCAAAACCCCCAAAATCCGTATCCGTAACGAACACGGCGGAAAAAGTACCTTTACCGGCACCACCACTTCTCGAATCCGCAGCTCCACCTCCATCATTTCTGTCACTAAAACAAGACGAAGAGAACGTATCTCTGTTACCTTTGCTCGAAACCTCAGAAGATGTCATTTTTTAACTCGACGAAAATCCTTCTCTTAACAACACATCTACACAATTTCTTACACTAAAACCTCCAGCTTCAACAACAACAATCAATCAACTCAAATCAGACCTAAAAATCAACAGAAAAATCTTCAATCTAACACAACAAGCTGAGCAATTAATTAGCTTCTTTTTCCTTGAATCTTCAACAGAATCAACGAGATTTCCGGCGTTGAAATCGGACAGAAAACACGGATTGGTGAATCTGTTTATATGTTGTGGAGAATCAATTGCACATCTATGATCAGAAATTCAGAATATGAAATCACTTTTTTTTCTTCTGAACAAAAGAAGATTTTGATGAATTGAGAGAGAGAGAAGGAAGAGATAGAGAGAGAAAGTGCTTTTGGGAGAGACAGAGGGGTCAAAACTGCTAGTGCAATCATTTCATTTCGCGGGGTCCTAATTCTACCACCACCGGTTGGTCACCGGCTGTTTCCGGTTGTGTTGCTCACAACCATTTCTCTTCTTTTGAGTGTATTGCAACTTTGGTAACATAAGTTTGTGGTTTTTCTTGGTTTTGGTCCTTGTAAAATTTATGTTGTATGGAATGTTCATGGTGTGTAAAAATGGTTCGTTTTGGTCTCTTTGACTAACGGGAGTTAGATTACATTGGTTAAGAGGGAGCGTGTGAATCGGTAAGAGGTAGATCTTGTTTGTGGAAGAAAACGGATTGCCTCTTAATATAAGTCTCTTAACCATTCAGACCGTTGATTTCGTTCTTATCAATTATCAAATCATCATATTTCATTTTGCATTATATCATAAGTGTCTTTTAATCATTTTAACTATTTAATCATACAGCATCAAACCACTCGGCAACTGCCAAACAGAACCACAAGGCTATGGCATACTGGTTAATGCATGTAGGGGAAATTGCTTGTTAACTCTTCTACCTCAAGTTTGAATCCAGACGCTTCCAGATTGTAGCCACTGGAAGTAACTCAAGGCAGCATGATTTAGCTGTCGATAAAGCTTGCCGGGATTAGTCAGGCAAAACCTCGATGCCCTTTAAAAAAACCGACATCCCGTAGTTCTCATTTATCTTGCACATGAGGGTAGATTAATTATTTTATTTCTAAAATATGATATGGTAACAACATCAATAGTGATACGAAAATAGTTGTTTTAGTTTACCTTCATGTGCACGACTGGAAGGCTTAACAAATGGAATTTAACTTTCATTAATAGGAGGGATCAAAACCTAGCATTTGTATATACTGCAGGATTTTATTGTAATAAAAACTTATAAGAAGTACAATCATTAAAAATAACAAACTAGAAGGACCACAATTGTATTTTACTCTTGTTTTCGTCTCCATAATTGTTCGTCCACGCTTTTAGTCCTCCATCCCATGGAATTTTCTCTTGTTCATTTTGGGGACCAATTTTGGTCATGGTTGGTAAATTGAGTCCATAACATTATCTTGAATAGTTCTTTGTAGTTTTACAAACTAGAAAAAATAAAGTTTTTGTTCCTATTTTGTTTTAAGAGAATTTATATATTGTTCTCCGATATAAACAAAATAGATAAAGATCCAATTGTTTCGAAGGAGAAAGAGAAAGGGCAAAATGTTTTCGTCTCAAGTTTGTTAGTAAAGGAATGTCGAGTTCATTTTTTCACAAATGTAGGATAAACGAAAATAAAGATAAAAAAATGAATGATTATTAAGACTATTTTAATGTTACAAATCTATCCATCAATAACAATCCGTGACGGGAGAAAATAGGGAGAGATTTATAAAACAATGTTTTTTCTCTTTTACTCACTCTTGTTAAAAAACACGGGGAGATTATTCTTTTTTCCTTCATTTCCATTCCTTCTCGATAATACAATTAGAAAATGTTATCTTGTCATTCTCCTTCTAATATCTTCCTTTTTTCACAAATTTGAGAACACATACTAAAACCTTATAAGTGGATGGATAAATTAAATATTTTAAATCTTTATCATACACATAGATGAAATTAACTTATTATTATTTTATAAAATAAAATTTCATAAGTGTGTTGGATGATAAAAATATAAAATATTTTTATTAATATAATAAAAGTTAAAATCTCTAAAATAAATAACCTGTTAGAGTTAGGTGCAACTATGTTTATAATTTTTAACTTTGGTTCCTTATTCTAAATAAATCATAAAGAACCTATTGGATATGTTTTAAGTTAGCTTATATCTAAAAACATTACGTGTTGGTTGATGATAAGTTAGTCGTTACTTGAAATTTTATTTGTTGATTAGAAAATTTAGCTATTACCCGTTTAGTCGTGTTTGACAAAACATCAAATGACAAATTGGATGATAGTGTAATATAACCTTAAATTTTTGAAATTTTACCCAATTATAACATAAGAAACATAATTGAGAAAGGTAAAAAAAATTCTTACGAAGATTATTGAAAAACTATCATGCTATAGTTTTTTGGAAAATTTGTTTGTGTTTTATTGAACGGGTTTTCTAAAGACATATCTTCACTAAACCAATGTATAGCTTATCAAACTTGTCTCTCTAAGACAACAATAGGTGGTAACGTGGTAAATAAGGATAGTATACGACAAAATCAACACAAGTTCAAATTATGTCATCTACATGCACGCTTGCGGCCTTCGCGATATATACCTAAGGGTTATGGGTGAAGCCTACAACAACAACTTATTGTAAGATTAGCCCGAGCAATGTCAAAGATCGTCCATTTCCAAAGAATAAATCTAACGTTTCAGAAACAAAGGATGTCAGGAATTGGTTAAGGTCTATCGTAAATGCAATGGAAATATCATATTCTCGTTTTCGAATCAAAACATTTTCAAAGCCCTTACGGTAACAAACCTTCACTTGTGATAGCTCTACGTTATTTGTGATAGCTTAAATGATCAATTGAATCGATGTGCATTAGCTAATCAAGATGTCCATGATTACCAGGAAAAAAAAAACTTACTTTTTTCATAAATCGAAAAATTAAATTAAATTTTGTCAAGATGTCTCATATGTAGGATGAGTTTATGATATAATAGGTTACTTAAGGAAGAAAAAAAGACTCCCACTTCTTTGGTAATACAAAATCTACACAACATAGGTAGAAAACTTGGAAAAGGGATTAAAAATGTAAAGAATCTAGACTAAAAGGCGCCAAAAGTGAATAAGTTTGAAAAAATTGAGGATCCAAATAGTAAATATACAAAACCATAGGGGCTGGATGTAAATTATAACTTGGTCAAGCCGGTCAATAACAGTGACTCCTCTTTCCCGACCGGGGAACTTGCAGCCTTGGAAGGAACGGGAGTGCAACTTGGACAAAGATGTACAATAAATTAATTATTAATCAGTCGACAAGAAATTCATTAAATATTTTAATTAATAAATTATTTATTATTTAATTAATAAATTAGACAAAGATGTACAAAAAAATTTAAAAGTATTATTCATGTATATTTGTAAAAAGAAAAAAAAAAAATCAAGAATACCTCGTAATGCAGTGAAATTTGTATTGTTATCTATTTAATACAATATTTATATCTTCAAAATCATTTTGTGAATTTTAATTAAGAAAACATGTTTATATTATTAAATCATATTTCACAACTGAAAGTAATGTGTACAGGATAAAAATAACTTAAAACTTGTTATACATGATAAAAATAACTTAAAACTTGTTATACTAAGACTATGAGTATATCCAATCCTTTCAACCCTACTTTCACATTAGCTTCCACATCAGCTTTTCTTCAACCCCACAGTTACCCCTCTGAAACCTTTTCTGATTAATATCCAACCCTTCAACACACACAAAAGACACGGTTTCTAGCGGTGTGGCATAGCCGCTCCTTCCCCAGCCCACCCAAGCCGCTGCTGGCATACCAGCAGCCGTTGAGCCCACCAGGCCGGCGGCTTCCACCCGCCGACCCAAGCTACCGGTATGCACGGCCTAATGGGGGTGTGTTCATTTCAGGGAATGAGAATGCAAAAGAATAGGAATTGAAATGAATTGTATTGATGCTGCTTGGTTAACCCAATGTAATCAATGAAAAAATGTTTCATATTAAAAAAATATTTTTCTTCAACTAAAAAATACAAAATATGTTCCATTTAACATCAAGAGGTGAAACCACAAATGGAAAAAAAGAACTAGGTAGAAATAAAATTTTCATTCTCCTCAATTTGGTCAAAAATGGAAACTAATGTATCTACAGGATTGATTCAATTATGTAATATCAGACCAAACAACAGTTGTCATTATCATGCTCATTCCTTACCTTGTGTGAAATTATGTGGAAACCCGTGATTAGGGTTGCATGTATTGATCACAATATAAAGATACAAAGATTACAAAGGGGTCCCTGAACTATACAATATTTAACACACCCCCGTAGTTTGATCGGGAGGTAAACGAATGTTCAAACTATTTCTAAAATCTAGAAACAAACTAGTAGGTAAACCCTTTGTAAAAATATCAGCATACTGATAGGCGGATGGAACATGCAAAACACGCACATGACCAATCGCAACACGCTCCCTAACAAAATGTAAATCTATTTCCACATGCTTGGTTCTCTGGTGCTGAACAGGGTTAGATGCTAGATACATGGCACTGACATTATCGCAGAAGACAACAGTGGCACGAGAGAGGGACAACACAACTCGAGGAGGAGATTTCGCAACCAAGCAGTTTCAGCAACTACATTGGCTATCCCCCGGTACTCGGCCTCGGCACTAGAGCGGGAAACAACATGCTGTCGTTTGGAGGACCAAGATACGAGATTGTCACCCAGATAGACACAAAACCCTGAGGTGGACCGACGTGTATTAGGACAACCGGCCCAGTCGGCATCCGAATAGGCAACCAAGCGATCAACAACTGACGCCTTAATATGAAGACCATGAGATAAAGTACCCTTTAAATACCGTAAGATGCGTTTAAGCGCATTGAGATGCGGAAGACGCGGGTCATGCATAAAGAGACAGACCTGTTGGACGGCATAGGCAATATCAGGACGAGTAAAGGTCAGATACTGTAGGGCACCAGCAAGGCTTCGATATAAGGTGGGATCCGGAACAGGCTCACCATCAACAGCAAGCTTTGTTCGGGTGTCAGCTGGAGTGCTACAGGGATTGCACGAGACCATATCAGCTCGTGCGAGAATCTCCTGAGCAAAGGCAGATTGAGAAAGAAAAAGTCCGGATTTGCTATGCGACGCAGCTATTCCTAAGAAGAAGGATAACGGACCCAAATCAGACATGGGAAACTCAGAGGATAGCTTAGAGATAACCATGGAAATAAGAGTAGAAGAGGAGGCAGTAAGAATAATGTCATCGACATAAAGAAGGAGGTAGATAGTATCAGAGCCGCGATGATACGTGAAAAGAGATGTGTCAGTCTTACTGCTAAGAAAACCTAAAGAGGAGAGATAGACAGCAAAACGATGATACCACGCACGGGGCGCCTGCTTAAGGCCATAGAGAGCCTTGCGTAGGCGACAGACATGATCGGGAAAAGAATTGTTTACATAGCCAGGGGGCTGGCGCATGTAAACAGTCTCAGTGAGATCACCATGAAGAAAGGCATTCTTAACATCAAGCTGATGAATTGGCCAGTTGCGGGATATGGAGATGCTAAGAACCGTGCGAATAGTGGCAGGTTTGACAACGGGACTGAAAGTGTCGTCAAAGTCCAAGCCGGGTTGCTGAGAGAAACCCTGAGCAACGAGACGAGCTTTGTAACGCTCAAGACGGCCATTGCTGTCAAACTTATGGCGAAACAGCCAACGATTGCCAACAATGTTAGCATCAGAGGGTTTAGGAACAAGATCCCACGTGTAGTTAGAAAGAATGGCCTGCATTTCAGCATCCATAGCGGCCCGCCAATGAGGGTCACACATGGCCTGAGCAGTAGACCGAGGAATAGGAGAGATGTCACTAGTGACCGAAAGGTTGAAGATCTGTTTTGGCTTAAGAGAGCCTGTGCGCGAACGGGTGGTCATCGGATGACCGGAGGTAGCAGCCGGAGCAGGAGGCTGAGAAGGCTCAGCAGAAGAAACAGATGGAGAAGAGGAGGTGCCAGAGGACTCAGCTGTTGGGGGCTGAGAAGAGGAAGCAGAAGGACCATCAGCCGGCGGAGGGGAGGAAGTATCGACCAGAGGAGAGAGGGAAGGGAGAGAATCATCAACATCAAACGCGTCGTAGTCCTCTGAGGAGGGACGTGGTTGAAAGTCAGGAAACGGAAAGTGGGTTTCATCAAAGTTGACATGACGGGATATGATGACCTTTTGCGTGATGAGGTCTAAGCAACGATACCCACGATGATCCGTGCTGGGACCGAGGTAGACACAGGCAGAGGATCGAGGCGCAAGCTTGTGAGCACTAGTGGAGGAAGTGTTGGGATAACACAAACACCCAAATACTCGCAAATGAGAATAGGTAGGAAAGAAACCAAACAACACCTCAAAAGGGGTCCTGTACTGAATGGTGGTGGACGGAAGCAGGTTGAAGGTGTGAACAGCAGAAAGGAGGGCCTCAACCCAGAATTTGGGCGGGAGAGAGGCTTGGATGAGAGACGTGCGTAAGGTGTTATTAATAGTGCGGATGGTGCGCTCAGCTTTTCCATTTTGTTGAGACGTATAGGGACAAGAAAAACGTATTTTGATGCCATGAGTTTTGAAAAAATCCAAAAAGGTTTGATTGTTAAACTCACGACCGTTGTCACATTGGAAAAGCTGAATGTCCGTTTTAAATTGATTTAGAACATAGGCGCGAAAGGTTTTAAAAACAGAAAACACCTCTGATTTTGCACGTAAAGGAAAGACCCATAAGAAATGAGAATAATCATCCAAGAACAGAACATAATATTTAAATCCACTCAAGCTAGTAACAGGAGAAGTCCATAGATCAGAGTGAATAAGTTCAAACACACGAGAAGTTTTAGTAGCTGATAAAGAAAAAGGTAAACGACAATGTTTTCCTAACTGACAAGCATGACATAAAGAAGAGTTCTGACTAGAGCAAGCAATAAACTTGCGAGACAAAAGAAACTGAAAAATAGCAGCACCCGGATGACCTAGCCGTCGATGCCAGACGTCAAAAGAGACAGCAACGTTGGCCGAAGCAACCGCAGACTGAGGAGAGGGAGGAAGAACAGGATAAAGATCATGGTGATCACTGTCGCAACGCTGAAGAAACGAACCTGTTTTAAGATCCTTCACAGTAAAACCAAACGGATCAAATTCAACAGATACAGAATTATCAATGGTAAAACGACGGACAGAGATGAGGTTCTTGATGAGTTTATCAGATACTAAAACATTTTTCAGCATAAGAGACCAAGGAGAAAAAGGTAATTTACATTGGCCAATATATCTAGCAGGAACCACAGCACCGTTACCAACCTGAATGAAACTAGAATTACAAGGAGTTAGAGAGTGCATTGTACCTTGATTGAAAGTCATATGCCTGGATGCACCGGTGTCCATGTAAAAGTTGTTGTCTTGCGGTGGCTGAACAGACATAGCCTGAAAGACAGAAGAAAGGTCAGTGTACTGTGGCTGACTGTACTGGGAAGCATGACCGCCGAAGGAAGGCTGAGGAGGCGGTGGCACTAGCATGGATGGCTGTACATGCTGCGCAAACTGAGTAGAAACCGGCACTGGAGTTGTGGCCTGAGGTATCCCGTAGTAGTAGGGATGCGAGTTCACCGGCGTTTGGTGGAATGGAGGAGCTGGGAGCTGCGGAGGCATACTGTACATCGTAGGGGACGGTTGAGGAAGACCCGTCCCAAAGGGTTGCGCCGGAGGCACACCAAGGAGGCCTGGCTGAGGAGACGGAACATGGCCAGGTGTAGGAGAAGTCCCGAAGTACGCCTGAGAGTGTCCCTGATTACCTGCAAAAGAGTGAGAACTTGCAGAGACATTAGTATTACCCCCCCCCCCCCCTTGGAAGCAACACGCCCATTATTTCGACCCTTGTTAAATTTATTTTTGGATTTCCCATTTGGGGCAGATTGGGCAGAGGAGTATAAGGCAGCGGAGGAAGTGAGAGGGGTATCTATGTGGGGTTCAACAGACTCTTCACGAGACTCATGAAGAAGAAGCATGTTTTTGGCTTCAAGAAAGGAGGGGAAGGGTTTAGTGTTAGTGATGACATCAACAATGCTATGATAGGAGGGTGGTAACTGGCGGAGAATTTGCATAACTAATTCCACCTCATCTATTTTGGAGTCACAATCAGCAAGAGCATCGGCCAAATTCTTTAGATTATGGCAAAAATCAGTAATGGACAAGGTGCCTTTTTTTGTGTTACGAAATTGCTCTTGAAGTTGGAGCATTCGGGACATTTTTTTGTTCAAAAAGAATTCATCCAGTTTATCCCAGAGATCTTTAGCAGTGCAGTTATCACTAGAGATGATTTGCAATAAGTTTGCATCACAGGTAGAATAAAACCAAGATTTGATGCGGGAGTCAATTGCCTCCCAGTCCTCATCATCATCACCAACAGGTTTGGATTTGCCAGTGATGTGACCATGGACTTTTGCACCCTTACACATGTCCAAAAAGATGCGACGCCAGAGTTTGTATTTGGACCCATCAGTGGAAAGTTTAAAGCTGAACTGAGAGTATACGTTTGTTAGGGCAAACACAAGTTGGCTAGCGTGTGGGGGAGTGAGGGTGTTGGAGGGCGATGAGGTAGTCATTGCAACAAATTGGAAAGCAAAATAAATTAACAAGTGTACGAAAATAACAAAACGATTCGCTTAACCGTGGGTAAGGGAATATAAATGTACCACAAGCGTCACTTTGCAGAGACGGAGGCGACTGTGGTAGGCAGTAGTGATCGGCAGCAGCGAAAGGCAACAGAATTGATGCGAGGGAACCGAAACACAAACTAAAGATACCGCTTTTTTTTTTTTTTTTTGGGTGTCTTTTCTGTCCTTTTCTTTAGTTGTCTTTTTTGTACTTCTCTTTTCTGTACTTCTCTCTAAAAGCAATAGTAGGTTTGCCTTTTCTTAAAGACAAAGAAAGAAAAGACAAAGAGTAGTCTTTATGTTGAAAAAGAAAACCCAGTTGGAAGCACAGCCGAAAACACACAGTCGGAAGCAAATCAGATGGACCGACACTAGACGGAGGACCGGCGAGATAGACACAGCGGCGGCGGTTGCAGAACGTACGCGGCAGGCGTACGCGGCGGTTGCAGAACGTACGCGGCAGGCGTACGGCGGCGGTTGCAGAACGTACGCGGCAGGCGTGACCGGAGAACGGCGTACGCGGCGGTCGTCCAGGCGGCGGATTCCGGCGAAGAAAGCAGAACGTATGCGGCAGGCGTACGCGGCGGTCGTGTTTGCCGGAACTGTTGCAGGCGGTCGTCCAGGCGGCGGATTCCGGTGAGGAAAACAGAACGCCGGTGGGAGGACGACGGTTGGGAGCAGAAACCGCTAAGGTAGGGGATCTTCCGGCGGTTAGCGAACGGATGACAGCGGTTTCTGGCAGCCGGAGGTTTTCCGGCGACGGCGGCTGTCCGGCGACGGCGGTTGGAGAAGAAGAAAAATAGGACGGCTGGAAAAAAAAGGTTAGGGTTTTTTTGTGTCGCTCTGATACCATGTGAAATTATGTGGAAACCCGTGATTAGGGTTGCATGTATTGATCACAATATAAAGATACAAAGATTACAAAGGGGTCCCTGAACTATACAATATTTAACACCTTGTAATACCCTCAACCAAGCGTCCCCCAAGAAAAGAATACTTCATTACATTATAATTTCAATTAAGCTAGACTTCGTTTACGTAAACTTTAGAATGTTGTTATCTACATCTCCTTTAGTCTTTGACCCACTCACATTAAACTATATCTTCTTATACTGGGTCCCACCTATACACTAACATAACCATACTCACTTTCGTCGTAGATGGCCCATTTATAATTCTCCAAAATTTAAAGTGAAATTAACACACACATATATAGAGGGAGGTTCATACGAAAAATATATTTTTTTAATAAAACGTGAGGAGCAATCTCAACCACTCATCTCGGTCAACAAATGCGGCTTTGACCGGTCCCCCTTTAATAATCTCCACCCTCCCATGAATCGCGTCAATCCTTCGTGATCACGTCCACCGTAACCGCGAGATGAGTGGTTGAGATTGCTCCTCAGTTTTTGTTAAATAGACATGCTTCTCGTTTGAACCTTCCCTCACACACACATATATATGTATATATAGAATTAGGTTCAAACAAGAACAAAACCAAATTGCAAAAATGAAGGAACCAACAAAATCACACATGATTTTGTGCATGGACGCCCACTCACCTTGTCGGAATGTGGCCTACCACGCTTTTCCATCGCATCACAAAATCACATGTGATTTTCTTGGTTCCTTTGTTATTGCAAATTGGGTTGTTCTTGTATGAACCTCCCTTTGTATATATCTATCTATCTCTATATATATATTTATACAAAATATCAGAAACCAAATCAATTATTGTGTCTTTGTTTTCCACGTTTTATGTATAACAGGACTTTGTACGTTGGACCAAGTCTTTTTTTATTTTCCTACCTTTAACATGAATTTTATTAACCGACGTAGTAGAAAAGATGCGAAAGGTTGCATGATATATATAAAAATACGCAAACTATTTGTTTTCATAGGGAGATATTTTTAAATATGGCTTTATAGTAATTTTCTTTTAACTATTTATAAAGCATAGATATTGGCAAGGATACTTGTCTAGCTTTTTTCATGGCTCTATAATTGATTGCATTTGTTTGTGTTGCTCTTTGTCAAAAAGAAATTGCAAAAAGCCTACTCGTTTGCCCTTTAAGCCACAGTTTTTACATCAATTTGAAATATTTTTATATGACATTTTCTGTTAAGCATATGCACAAATATAAACGTAGTCGACTTTTCAGTTTGTACATTTTTAAAAGTCAACTTATGCTAAAAATTCTTGATCAAAGGAGAAGTATTCAATTATTGAATATAAAATATGTATGTGATGTGAGAAGTGTTCTATATTCTTCATGGTTCGATCTATTTACATGTTGATTGTGAAACATTGTTTGTTTAGAGGTTTAATAATACTGGGTGCTTTGTTAATTGTTGGGGTCGTGCTTGACATAGTTCCGTTTGTTAGAAGGATTTGACGTTTTTTTTTCTTCATATGTGATGCAGATGTTCAACTTGGACGATTATTAACCGCGTAAAAAAGTCGGTTGTTGAGTCAAAAGAAAAGGTCAAATCATCAAATCAGAAATGAAAAAGAAACATAACAAAAAGTGAAGTTAAAACAAAAGTATTTTTAGTATATCACTTACGACTTAAATACTATTATAATATTCCATACACAACTATGCATTATCAGGGGTACGTTCTACCCATTGAGCTAATAACCCTTTGTGTGATCCCTCTACTAGGGGCCCACTATGCCGAAAGCAAGAGAAACCTAAACCTTTCTTTCATTTTTTTTCCCACTCCCATGTCGCCACACAAAGGCCATGAGGATATAAAAAGGGGATCCTATTACTTGTTTCAACTTGGGATAAAATAAGCTCATGAATTTTAGGTCATCGTCAATTAACGAAAGGAGTGTCCTAACTCCATGTTTAACTTAGACGTAGCACCCTTTTTGTTGTGTGTGAAACAATGACCAAAATACCAAATAAAACACTAGCTCTCCTTGAAAAAAACAAGTATTGTTCATAATTAATCATATATTTAGGATGAATATGGACATGTTGTTCATCATGAACCATATGTTCATAATGAATATATTACAACAAGTATGAAAAATGACACATTCACAATTTTAATAAGTAATTTCTAGATTTCTAAGGCCATCCTTAACCGTACCCCTCATACCCCTCATTTTTGCTGCCACATCAGCGCCACATCAGCTTTACCAATACCTTACCAACACCATACCAATCCATCCTTAACCATACCAATACCATACCCCTCTTATTAATTGATTAAAAAAAAGAAAATTAAAAAAGGTAGAGAGAGAAAGAAGAGAGAGATAGAGAGAGAGGGGGTAGGGGGTGGGTTGTTGCTTCAAACACATCGGTGTGGTGACACCGGCTATCTCCACTGCCGGTGCTCTACCGGCCACCATTTTTGGTGTTACCGTCGGCGGTGGGTCGGTACCGACTTGGTGCCGACCCCATTAAGGATGGCCTAATAGACATGACCTCCTATACGACCAAGATTCCCGAACGTAAAAACAATTTTTATATGTTTACATAACATTCACACCTTGTTGTTATATAAAGCAAGTCAATTACATTTAGTCCTCGTGTTTCACCTGTAACATTGTTATTGTGATTTGCAGATCCTTAGGATTTGATTCTTGAAATATTTACCATTGACGAAGAATCAGTAAACGTTGTCACGTACCCCTCATGTCATGTGCAAGGCATTCTAGTCCAAGTCTTCATTGTATAAGCATTCCATCCCTTCCATGATAGTGTTTTACACTTTTACCCCAAACCGTTTTCACTTTTACCCCCTACCTTTCATCATCGGTCCTAATTCAAAATCTTTGACCTTGATAGTACACATTCCACACCCAATAGCCCCACAAGATAGCTATAAATTTCCTCTTCCTTGGTCAACATTTTCTTATAACATGGCACCTTTAAACAAGTTATTAATTCATTGAACTATATGAGCTCTTTATAACAAGGGTATGTACTTTGAGATTTTGACTTTTTCGTTGTCCAAAATAAGTGTGTAGCATTCCTATTTATTTTAGTTTTTAAATAAAGGGTTTAGTTCCCCAAAATGTATTCAAGTTGTCACCTTTTGCTATTGTATGTATCCAACTTTAAAAATTACCATTTAATACATTAAACTACCAAAAGTTACCATTTCATGCATCGTGACCTGCTATCAAAGGTTACCAGCAGGTCACCCCTCTCCGGCGACTTTTCCGGCCATTCGGTCATCTTCTCCGGCGAGATTCCAATGACTGCACTATTTCCGGCGACCTCAACCATTTTTCCTGACGATTGTTTTTTCCGGTTTTTTAAATGGCGTCGGCTACTGCAGTAGCGGTGGCGCTTGCTGCTGCCGTCATCGCAAGGCCACCGGTGACGACAATGGTGGTTGTTTTCGCCGGCGATGGCGACGTTGGTGCTCCGACCGGTGACGACAATGGTGGTTTTTTTTCCGGGGTTTTTCTCTCCGATCGGTGCTCTTTCTCGAGGTCTCGAACACATCGGTGCTCCTCCGTGGGGGATCGAAGTGGTGGTCGGTACTCCTCCGGGAGCTGCTGTGGCGGTGAGACAGTGATTTCTCGACGATCGAGATGAACTTCTTGAGGTGGTGGATGTATTCGGGCCCCTGGGACACCGGAAAAAACAATCGTCGGGAAAAATGGTTGAGGTCGCCGGAAAAAATGGGTCGCCGGAATCTCGCCGGAGAAGATAACCGGAGATGATCACCGGAGGAGATGACCGGCTACCTGCTAAACAAGTTTCATGATACATGAAATGGTAACTTTTGGTAGTTTAATGTATTAAATGGTAATTTTTAAAGTTGGATACATACAATAGCAAAAGGTGACAAGTTGGATACAATTTGGGGAACTAAACCCTTAAATAAATGCCCAATTTCAAAATACATAATTAAAATCTCTTATTCACCCTTAATAGTGCATAAATACTTCATAATTGTGAATATAAAGAAATTAACTAAGGATAAATATCGCATTTGATTAACTAATATCGTAAAAAACAATATTAGTTTTACAAATTTATAATTATTATACTTTTAATTAACAAAAAAAATTAACATTAGTTATATGACTTTCTTTTTCATCGCATAATTAACACTAAAAAAAAGAAAATAAAAAATTACTTTGAAAGTAGACACTTATTTTGGAACAAACTAAAACATAATTATAAGCATTTATTCTGGGACATATGGAGTAACAAACTAACAATTGTCAAGTATATTGTGGACACTTTAAAATAAAACAAACGAGGCATTAAATAAGATTATTTATGGGCAAACACCTGATATATATTGTATTGTTGAAAATTTATACTCCCTTCGTCTTAAAAAAAGGAAGGTTCATCTTCCTATTTTAATTTGTTCCAAAATAAATGTGAAACTTTTAAAAAATAATGCTACTTTGCCACTCAACCTTAGCTGTAAGATAGAGAATTTAATCATTTTCTAATAGACTGTCAATCGTGTCCTGTTCAGATGGTCAGTTAGTAATGCTCAACCTGGATATGACCCGTTTAACTAATCGTAACAACCTCATCTAACTCTAATCCCTATATGCTTAACCCGCACACGACCCGCACAACCCGTTTAACTATACGGGTTTGCGGGTCTGCGTGCCATAATCAGGTTGGCAAGTCATAAACGTTTTGATTGGTCATAACGGGTTGGCGGGTCATATACAAATACAACCAAGTTAAAAAAACGTTATTAAAGTAGACATTTATAACATATTAAAAGAAAAGCATGAAAGTTTTGTTATAAGAAACATATTTAAAATAGATAAACAGGTTAGTGGGCAAGTCAACCCGCAAACCTATATATTAACCCGAAACAACTCGCGAAATAAACGGGTGGCTGGCTCAGGAAACCCAACCCAAACTTGTTCATTCTCGTGGTGTGTCAAGAATTACCACCCCTAGTTTTCTCTATTTAGGCAAAAAATTGATTACCGACAGTCTCAATTGACCCCACATGGAACCCGCCTCCTAAGGATACCACTGTAAGGGGAATTTTTTGGCTCACTCAGAGTAGGGCGTGGATTTAAACCCATGACCTGTTATATATTAGGGTAAAGTCTTTCACCCCTTACCAATTGAGAAACATGTCAAAGGTTAACTATTTTCTATATTGTTATAACAAAATTGTCATTTAATTTATTTAAACTGTAATTTTTCATTATAAAACACTTATTTTGAAACTAATAGAATATTTTTCTAAATTTCCGTTACCTATACTACATTATAAAGAGGATTAAACGCTTATCTTCAAGAATCTTAAAATCCTATACCTTAAGCTTGATGTACAACCTATAAAAGCACATCCTTCTATTCTCATAAAACTCAATCATTTTTAATTTATAAGTTACATTGTAAACCATTTTAACTAAGTTATTTAAATTAATTTCAACACATTACACTTTTAATTTTCATTTTACACTCTTTATTATAATAACATAAATAATCGTACATGACCTAAAATGTATTAAATAATTACATTTTTTTTACAATTTATATAATTATAATTATCGTCAACACTTCCAAAAGGAGCCAAATATTTAATATATTTGATTTGAAATATATTATTAAATATAAAAAATACATACAAAATAATTTGTTTTGTTCATACGTTTTCATTTTATATTTTACACGCTTATAGTATTAAAGCCACATAATCCATATTGTTTTGTTCTATGAAACTATCAAACGACATCAATTTTATTGCTTTATGTGTTTTTAAATCGTATATCAAATGTATATAATTCAATGTCAATATAGTCAATTGGTCAAAAAAATTTGAGAAAGTTTTGATCCATAGTAGAGTCTTCAAATCCACAATTTTGTTGTTCTAACAACCCAACCCATGTATGTCATTTTTGAAATTGTATTACTAATATTTTCAACATAGCACATAGTTAATGAGTATTTTTGTCGGTTTTCTTACACGTGATTAGTCTTTGAGTTTCTTAAGCATAAATTTTGGATTTTAACTTTATAACAAATTACAAAAATACAAATTATTAATGCATAAGTTAGTCTGCTAAAATAACAAATGTTATGGGCTCAAAGAACTAACTATCGAATGACGAACGTAAATATTGGATATTTTACATTGCATTGTAGACGATACAAATTTAATATTGATTTAGAAAAAAAAACTATCGAAGATGGTTGAAGAATGGGAGGTCACGTGACTTTGAAAAAGAGGTCACGTGCTAGAGAAAGGGGCATGTGGGGCTCAATAGTGGTGGGGGGACCAAAAGGGTGTGGTTTGTTTGATAGGAGTTTGTGTGTGTGGACTGTGGCTACAAGCAGGAATCTTTGTCCCAATAAATGGGTTTTTGTTTCATGAGAGAAGGTGCATCTTAACCTTATCATGTACCCTCACCCCTTCTTATCTCCAAACACCTTTTTCTATACATTTCTCCCACTTGTTTCAAAAAGCACACATTTCCTTTTCCCCATTTTCTCCAACATTTCTTTTATTTAAATACTTTATTCAATGATTTAATATTTCTTTTATTAAACAATATGAAAAATATCAAAATAAAATCCATTGCATTATTGGTGGCTTTCATCCCAACAAATAAACATAGGCAAGTAACCAAAATTATATTGAGTTGGTTTTTAGTAAAATACTAACTAGAAAAAGATATCTACTGTTTAATTAATCATAATAAAAAATCAATTAAAAAACCTTTCTAAGCTATTTAATTTAATTTCAGAATTTAATCTGAATTATTATAATAACACTAATTAAAGTTGATCAACGATCTTATTTTATTTAGTTTTGGACAAGATGGGGATCAATTTAGATTCTTATCTTTGTCCAAGATGTGAGGAGGATACCAAATTGTTGGTGTTGGAGCACACCTTGTTCACGTGCGATAGAGTGAAAACACTTTGGAAATTGGTAGGGAGGTGGTGGAATATCAATTTGGATTCTAAAAATTCGTTAGCAAAAGAAATTTTGGAAGCAGAAATTAGGGAATTTCGTCGAGGGTATGAGGAGGTGGGTGGCGGTAGTTTGGAGTTTCCTATGTTTTACATGGACAAATAGGAATAAATGTATATTTGAAAACGATAGTGGTGCAATTGAGGATATTTTCCTCGAATTTCAACTAAAAGCCTTTGATTGGTTAGAAATCTGGACATGGGTCTTAAAGTGGAATTGGGCAAGTGGTTGGGTGGTCAGTATGGTGCTAAATGGGTGTTCTCGATTACTGCTCGAAGGTTTGGAAGAACTTTATGTTCTTGTTGCTTGGACATATGCAAATTAGGCTAAGCAGCACATTGGTGGTTTCTTAGCCAATTGTAATTAGAGATAATTAAGGAAGTGATTTGTTAGAGATAATTGTAAAGATTTGTATTTCCTTACTTAGCTGATAGGGTTTCTTTGTACATACCCTATAAATAGGGGCTTTCGGTTAATGAGAAAATCATCGAGTTTTGCAATCTTTTATGGTATCAGAGCCACTGCCTGATTATCCTTCTTCTTCTTTAATTTTTCTTTCATCGTCGCCGCTCCCAAAACCCTAATAGCAGCCATCACAATTTCCGGCGTGAACAGTAACTCCGGCGTGAACAGTACTCCGGCGTAAACAGTACTCCTCCCCCTCCCTTTTTTTTAAAAAGATTGCAAAACTCGGTGATTTTCTCATTAACCGAAAGCCCCTATTTATAGGGTATGTACAAAGAAACCCTATCAGCTAAGTAAGGAAATACAAATCAAAACAAATCTTTACAATTATCTCTAACAAATCACTTCCTTAATTATCTCTAATTACAATTGGCTAAGACTCCCCCGCAGTTTGAGCGGGAGTAGCGCAAACGCTCAAGCTGGATCGGAAGGATTCGACTATAATAGACGACCTAAACCCGCTGCAACCGCAGCCTCGTCCCTTCCTCACCCACGGTCTGCTGCCCCGGCAGGTCAGCCACCTTCTTCTGCTGCCCCTTCAGCCACGGGTCAGCCATCTGCTGCCCAAACCGCCCTCCCACAACCTATTCATCCTCCCACAAACACCCACCCAATGACCACCCGCTCCAAAGCTAGACACACTCTTCTTTCCACCACTATCTCACCTGTGCCTACCTCCTACCATAAAGCCTTTGCTGACCCTCATTGGTTACGTGCCATGCAGACCGAATTTAGTGCCTTGAAGGAGAATGATACATGGGATTTAGTCCTGCGGCCGGTTGATCGACCTGTCATACGTTGTATGTGGCTATTCCGGCATAAGTTTAAATCGGATGGTTCTTTGGAACGATACAACGCTCGATTAGTGGTCAATGGAAAATCTCAGACAGTGGGGATTGATTGTGAGGATACCTTTAGCCCGGTTGTCAAACCGGTTACAATCCGCACCGTTCTTTCGGTGGCGGTTTCTCGTTCGTGGCCTATACATCAATTGGATGTTAAGAATGCCTTTTTACATGGCCATTTGAACGAAATTGTGTATATGCAACAACCACCGGGTTTTGTGGATCGCCAGTTTCCCAATTTTGTGTGCAGGCTAAACAAACCTTTACAATTATCTCTAACAAATCACTTCCTTAATTATCTCTAATTACAATTGGCTAAGAGTTTCGTTCATGGGCTGAATCACAATGACGACTTTATCGCATGGCTGCAATCTTGGCTGTAATTTTCTATCTCGATGATAGATCGGCTGCTTATAACCATTTTAGCTCATCTTTTTTGTAGCTTGAGGCTGTTGCTCGGGTGTAGGTGTTGATCGGCTTTGGTTCCTTGGCCAGTATTGTTTGTCCCTCGCAAGTTGCTTGTTTCGTTGGTTCCTCTTTTTTTCTATCCGTCTTTTGCTGATGTGTTGCCTTCATGTTACTTCAATCTCGAGCGTACTTTTTATGGTTTGTTTTTGTAAACTGTGTTTGGTTTGTTGGTAATTAAATTGTTTGGTGTCGTTCACAAAAAAGATCAACAATGCATATCTCCTTTTACACTTGTTAATATTTTGAAAAGGTTGTTTAATAAGTCTTGTTTCAGCCAATTTATTGTGCCTTTATTTGGGTTTCATTAGTATATTATAAACAACCTCGTTGTAATCCGTGTTAATAATTGCCTTCGAAGAAAATAAGATACTTTTATTGACCAAGTAAAAATATACAAAATTATCGACTTCAAATACTAAAACGAATCATAATGTATCTGATTTCGAAATAATCATTGTACTTAACTTGGTGGGGCTCATGTTCATTTAAGGAAAAATCTCACATTAAAAAAGAGTAAAATCATAGTGGATGCTCTAATAATGTTATTGAACACTATAAAAGGTTTTCATGTTTTAAGAAACACTATATCTACTTGTATAACCAATAATTATACCCATCATAAAAAAAAAATCATCCAATCATACGTTGTTGGTAATTTAAATGAAACGATACTAACATCAGCCTAAATTATCACAAAATCAATACAGGAAACACACAAAACAACACCCATATATTATCAATTACTATACATAAACTTAGATTATTTCTTAAAAAACGATTTTAATATGATTACGTATCAGATAAACAATGATCCCGTACATAAAATAAATAAAGAAGAAAACGTGGATTGCATTGCCGGTTGCAAACATGTGAGTGGACAATATGATTGGCATGCTTATGTTGTTTTCAGGGTAATGTTATAATTATCAAAAAAACGTGCAAATAATAAAATGTTGGCAAATGTTTATTTTCACCAATTTTAGCATATAGCATATATTGGTTTGGTAAAAGAAGCTTTTTATGGACCAACTCATAAAAAGGTCAAGTTTTTTTAATTAAAAAGACTAGACATCCATTTAGCCATTTGTCATTTGCTCTTTGCCAATAATTGTACTATATTTTAAGATAAATTATATGAAAATTGTAAGTATTCTAGTTTGCATTAAATAATAATAAGTTTGTAGAATGGAGTTTTTGAAATAAATTACCTTAGTATTTTAAGGTGATTTTTTATTTATATTTATTAGTTGGGACTTTTTCCTGATTTTTTGAATAATGTATTTTATATTGATACATAAAATTGATCATGTATATAAAGATCATCAACTTGATACGTATCGTTTATATGAGTTCGTATCGTTTTTGGGTTTGTAAATTGATTATACGGAATGGCAAGACATCATCTAATAATGGTGAATTGATAGTGTTGAACGGTCCAGTTTAAAACTGATAAGAGATTAAATGAAACTACTAAGATTTTTATAGATTATGAGGCTGAGAACCTTGATGAAAATGCTTTGTTAAACAAGGGACACATCCGTTCAATGGTTTATCAAGAAGCAAATAAAAAAGATCCATGCCTTACTCACATGCTGTTTATAGGAAAAACAAATTAACATGAATACACGACGACTATGTTGCCAACAAAATTTAAACCGAAGTAATTTATATAATTTTTTTTAGTTGAAAGTTATTATAAATAAGTAACTATACCATTTATCTTTTAAGTTACAATGTAGTTGTTGATTGTGATAAAAACAACACAAATGAGTTTAGAGCATCTACTTTGGTGATTCGGGTGAAGTTCATACCACTTTCTCTAGCTACCATGTGTTGGACCAAACTAGTCTATGCCTATGTGACATATTGATATGAATTTGTTCTTTTGCAAAAACTATTTCTTTGATAAAATATGGCCCCATACTTAATCGAAGTTTTTTTTTCACATAACAGTTGCACTAGTGATTCGGGTCAAGTTCACGGACCACTTTCTCTGGCTCCTAGCCTCCTATGTGTTGGACCAAACTAGTCTATGCCTATATGATATACTGACATGAATTTAGTTCCTTTACAAAAACTGCTTCTTTGATAAAATATGGCCCCATATTTAATCGAAGTTGTTTTTCACATAACAAACATTCATTTATTTTCATCAACTTAATTATCTTACAAAAAGTTGATTTTTTAAATTTATCTATTTTTTTGAACGGGAGAATACACACATCCTCCTAAATCTACTCTTAAATTTATCTTAAACTACAGATGCCATTTCTTTCCTTTTTTTATTTGAAAAGTTTACTTAAGAAAAGACAATCAAATTAAATTAGCAGCATAATAAATTAGCTGATGTTTTCTTAAACATAGTCTTTATTTCATAACTTTGTAATTTTGTAATTATTACGATTTCTAGTATTAAAATTTATAAGCATCATGTTTAACTGTAATAAATTAACTATGATGATTTTTATTATTATAGTTTTATGTTTACGTAAACCTTTTTTCCTAAACGACAATAATTTTATTAATGAACCAACCAAAACCATCGAGATACAAGTTGTTCATTGATTCGAAATAGGCAGGATTGAAGTGGATGAAATATGCCATATATTTGTCTATCAATGAAGTGAACAAACACTTACGAAATACGTAGGAAGAGAGAACGAACAGGCATACAAAGTCGTTAACCCATAAATAAATTTTATGACTGTAAAAGTTCTTATTAGTTTGAAATATGAGTTTGAGTTTTGGTGAGAATGAAAGTCATTTTAAGATAAAAAGTGGTTTTCATTATTGGATACACATTAGGATAAGATGCACTGAATTACACAAGAGCAATTCTAGTATTTGATGCGCTTCATAGAACAGGGTGAGATTAAAAGTCATAAAAGGTTAAAATCTCTTCTTATCTAAAGAAAATAAAAAGAGATTGTAGTGTTTTATGACTTTTAATCTCATCCCACCCTATGAAGCGCATCAAATACTAGATGTAAGCAAATATGTCATTTTTCTCTGACAATAAAACGACTTTGTTGTCAAAGAAAACGCCAAACTCATATGACTTGTAATTAACTTTTTGAATGTGTCTTTCAAAATGAAACAACAAAAATTAGGCTATTGGTATCGCACGTGGCTCGGCGGGTACTCGCGGGCTGGGGTAAGTCCTCAGCGGGTTCAGATGAGGACTCCTAAGCCTGATGCTACCTGATTGATCTCTCTTTCTTAGGCATGCGAATGGGGCGGGGACCTCGATTCCCATCCCCGTCCCCGAGCCTTCATCGTCATCCCCGTCCCCTTCCCCATCCCCACCGGGGAATTTTATCATATCCCCATCCCTGTACCCACCGGGGAACGGGGATCCCCAACGGGGAAACGAGGATTTTATATCCGTTTATATAATCTATTTTACGTTACATGTTTTAAGATACGATACGTGTTTAAATCTCATATATGTCCAATAAAAACTAGGAATGTATAGTGTAATAATTTATAGACGTAATCGTATAATAATTTATAAACGTAATATCAAAACAAATTAAACTTAATCCTAAAATTATTTTTAATGACACGCGTTCCAAAACGTATCAATTAGTAGTCAAAACCATCAATTAATATTCATAATTTATCGCAATATGAACAACCATATAAGGATATAATAGAAAAACAATATATAACTTAAATAAATACTTAATATATATATATATACGGGTACGGGTATGAGGCGGGGCGGGGAGTGCTAAACCCGTCCCCATCCCTATCCCCGGTTTGAGAAAACGGGGATCCCCGTCCCCGTCCCCAATACCCGGTTTACCGGGGAATCCCCGTCCTCGATCGGGGCGGGTGGACCGGGTTCCCCAATGGGTCGGGGACAATTCCCATGCCTACTCTCTCTCTCTCTCTCTCTTAAAATCTATATATATATAAAAGGAGGATGTTGGGTGTATGATGTGGCATCCTTCTAGAGTAGGATTCATAACTAGGAATTTTGTGGTTTTTTTGAATTTTTAAAATACTAAATATATTAAAGACTTTAATGTCCTTCTATAAAAGATATGTTTTTCATTGTAAGAAGGTTACTTTGGTAATTTTGATACTTCTTTTATTAACTTTTAATTTATAGACCATCCAACTTCCTACAATTAATTTACTCTTTCTATCTTTTAAAGTATTTTACTTAAGAAAATTAATCATGTTTTTTGTTGTATTATGTTAATTAAAACATTTACTTCTACTTCTTTAGGTTATTAACCATTCATTTTCCTTTATTTATTTTAATTAATCACTCATTTCCCCTTATTTAAATACAAGTACTTTTTCTTTGTTGAAAATGCTATTGGTTTTTCAATTCTTCTTTGTATTATAACTAATCTCTCATTGCTATTTTTCTACCACATTGTCTCTTAGTATGGATTTTTGTTTATAATGAGTTCTTTAAACGTGCATTGATTTCATATGATCTTTCTATATGTTTTTTGTAGTGATACGAGCAGAAACAAGCTCTAATGATCATCAAATATGAGAAAAAAACATCAAAACTTCGTCACCATCGTATACATATATATTACTACATGTAAGTCTCTTTCATTTAATTACTTTGGAAATGTTATTGGTTTTTCAATTTTTTTTCATACAATAACTTACATCTCATTCTTTTTTTACCACATCTTCTCTTACAAAAAAGATGGATCTAGGGTATGAATTTTTGTTTATAGTCAAATTCTTTAAAAGTGTCTTGATTTCATATGTTTTTTTTTTGTAGTAAGTGACACGAGCGGAAACAAACTCTAACGATCATCAAATATGCGGAAAAAAAATCAAAACTTTATCACCGTCGTATACATATACATTACTACATGTAAGTCTCTTCATTCAACTACTCCTTTAATTTCAATATATTTTTGAGTTTCTCTATTTTATACTTTCATGATATATTATAACCTTATTTTTATTTTTATACTTTTTTCAGGAGCATAACCCACAACACAAAAAACACATTTGTTATTGTGTATTCAAAGATTACATTGTTACGCATTAAGGGGTCGTAAATCTACATTTTGATATTCACTTATTGTTTGATATATATATATATATACTAATGCATTTTTAGTATTACATTTGAGAAATCAAAGTTTTATACAAATGTAAGTCCACTAATAATATCCAAAGTTTGTTTTCTTAAACTTCAATTATTGAAACATGTTTAAAAGCAGATTGTTTTCCTTTATGGATTTACATTTTTACTTCATACAACCTAAGAGTTTCAAATATAGAACATTGCTACAATCTAATGAAATTTATACACACCGTCAACAATGTTACCGACGACTATCAATTTAGAAAATAAAGTTTTTGAATTACTTCACACAAGAAAAATGAAAAAAAAAAAGACGGTGTTTAACAATGATATGTAATCGTGTTAAGGTGGCGCACATACACCAATTAAAATTAATTTTGATCCAAATTGCAAATGGAAAAACTAATTTAAAGAATTACTTCTGAAAAATATAAATATTGGAAGAAAATAATCATGTGATTAAATTAAAGAGAAGGTTAGCCTTTGATTTTTTTTTCTAATTGAATAAGATTTTTATAATGAGTAAGATTTTAAAGACTTTATCAAGCCTTTTTAATAAAAAAGATATTTATTATGATAAAAATAATTACTTTTTATATTACATTTAATCATATATTATTATATGTGTTTAAAATTCATTGTAATCTAAAAAATTATAATATCAAGTTATTTTATACGAGTGTCGTTTGAATTATATATTTTAATGATGATGATAATAATAATAATAAGAATAGCAAATAAATAAATAAGTTTGATAGTTTTAATAACAATGATATAAATATTTGATGATATAGCTTTATGAAATAATTATTGATATTTTTTATTTATCTACTATTTCTATTCATTGTAAATTCATATAATTTTAATTTTTTTATTAGCTCTTATGGTGTTGAGTTTTGTTTTCTATTTTTTTTTTTTTTTACTATATTGGAGTATTTTGACTAAACTTTTCACTTTTATGTTGTTTTTTATGTTTACTTATTTTAAAGAATATCAATAAATGTTATATATAAATATTAAAATTGTATTTGTTATTAATTATTTCCATTGCACATTCAACAAATATAATAACTTTATTAATTAAAATGGCTCAAATCAATGTTTATTAAAACTACAGAGATATATGAAATTAGTCATATTACTAAAAACGAACCACTATCAATAAACAAATAAAATTTACAAACATAGAGAAGTCTTTTAACATGTTCAACAATCAATATTTAGAAAAATCAAAAATTTAAGAAAAAATGAAAAGATATTCTAAGTATTAGAAGATGCTACATAATCTCTTTAGGCCAACATAGAAACATATGAGACCATGTTTATTTGTGAGAGCTTTGATACCACCTAAACGATGGTATTGAACCTTCATAGGAAAAACAATGTGAAGGTTTATAAAGCATTATGTTACATTGTGGTTTCGTCAGAGTCTCACAAACTTGAATATTCTAACTTTATGTATGTATGAATAATCAAATAAAAATCACTTTTTTTGTGAAAACCCGTGAAAACCAACTAAAAAATATTTTTTTAGGATTTTTTTAATCAAATACTATGATAATAACTATTGTTACACATATATATTTTTTCATAATGTAAACATCATCTATGAAAAAATAAAATTTTTATTCATATTATGAATCGAAAATATACAACATTTTTATTCATATTATGAAACAAATTCATGGATGATATTCATTTTATGAAAAAAAATATATGTGAAACAACATATCAATTCTAACATTTGATGGAAAAAATCTTTAAAAAATTATTTTTTAGTCGATTTTTACGGGTTTTCACAAAAAAAATGGTTTTTTCTTGAAGGTCCCTCTGTGTATATATATATATATATAGAAAGAGAGAGAGAGAGAGAGAGAGGGAGAGAGAGCGAGAAAGATATATGGAAATAACCAATAAAAATTATTTTTAATTTTTTGTTAACATATATTTTAATCATCGCGCAACGCGCGATGTCGAACACTAGTATATATATTAAAGTAAAAAAGAAAAGATTAAAGGTATGAAAGTAGTGAAATTAGTGGTACTCCTATTGAGGGTAAGGTGAGTCTACAAGGATAAAACTAATGTGACAGTGAGTGTAATGGGGGTACGATTGTAGTGGATAGACTCATGGTAAAAAAAATGATAAAAATACAAAGTTGAAGGACCATTAGTGTAATATTTAAGGGACTAGTTCTAGTCTGTCTACCTTACCATACCGTCGTTAGTTCCGTAGCAGCTGGCCCCACATCGAATGATACCACCACCACCTCCCGTTCGTCGTTACGTTATGCTGACGTGGACACATCATCTGTTACGGAATTCAAAACGGGGTTTCATTTCAGTTTTTTTTTTCTTTTCATTTTTTCATTTTTAATTTAATTTAAGTAAAGGCGGATTTCAAATCGGAATTGAATAGAGTTTTATTGGAAACAAACAGCTTCACAACGAAGAGGAGCATCCCCTTTACCAACAGCAAATCCTGATTCGCCACGTGTCCCACGCAAGTGGTGTTTTCTTTGGTGGGATGGGTCCCACCCTCCTACCGCCCCACGTACAAACCTTCGCCACGTGTCCCACGCAAGTGGTGTTTTCTTTGGTGGGATGGGTCCCACCCTCCTACCGCCCCACGTACAAACCTCCGCCGCGTTTTTGGACGGCTTTTCTCTTTGACGACTTCGTTATTATTATTTTCTCCAAGTCAATTTCCTTAGGGAAACAATTTTTTGTAATAATTTTAAGATTAATATTTTTGAATTCGGTTAATCGAATTAGATCTCGATAGTTTGTAATGACAGTAGGAACTTCTGTTTTATGATTTTGTTTACATGATTTTCATTTTTCATTTAAAGATAGTGTTTAACGCTTTACTTAACATGCATTTGTTTTACAATGCGATTGTTTCACATGTAGTGAAACTTTTTTGTGTTTTTTGTTTCATAGACTTGTAAAAAATGTGTGTAGTATGAATGAATATATGTTAATCAATACGTTCTAATTCGTACTTATAGATGAAAATATATTATATGAAATAGCATGTGATACATTGGTTATCAAGGTTAACACAAACAATTGAGTTATCCATGAATGACCCCATATATATAAGGTCCAGGTTCAAATGAAAATTCATTTTCATTGCGAATGTAAGGACAACCGAGAGTATTACATGACATATTCACTCAAAATAATACATAATTATTCATAGTGAATATGTTATGCAACGCGCTTTTGGTTGTGTTTACGTTTACAATGAAATTTGAGTTCGTAGTCGAGTTTTCGTATGTGTGTGTGTGTGTATGGTCTGGTTCAAACAGAAACTCAAATTTGATTGCCAACGTAAGGACAATCGAGAGCAAACCATGTTTTCTATTCGGCTCATGTTTCGTTTGGATAATATAGGATTTATCCAAATCGAATATTATGCATTATTCAAGATGAATACATTATTCGGACTAAATAATCTTGTATTATTCAGACAGAATATGTCACGTGACGCGTTGTTGGTTGACCTCACGTTTGCAATGAAAAATGAATTTCTATTTGAACTTTAAAACATTATATGGCGAGTTCATTGAAGCAATTTTGCAACGAGCTGTCCACGTAGGCAGCTCCAATGTTTAATATATTTGAGCAAAGGTTGATGACCATCAAACCCGCCCATATGAGCCACATGTAATAAGCTAGGGTGATCTTACATATATCTATATCATGACACATGTTACAGCATTATAATTATCTCTTAAAAAAATTAAACGTTTATAAAAAGTATAATTGTGTTGTTTTCCTAGTACCACCAATAGGGTTTTAAACTAAAATATTATATAAGCCTTTATTGATAGAGCTTCATAAAATTCCTATTTAAAAATCCTCTTATTATAAAACCATTTTAGCTTAAACAACTATATATGAACATGGACAATTTCATGATCTCAAGTTTATCCCACAAAAGTGACATTTATGGAAACATAATTTCTCAAACAATTAAAATACATTTTAAGTTCAAAAACTGTTTAATATTACAAATCTTAAATACTAGTTTAAAATTATATCATAAACTAAAAGTTAACTCAAATATACAATGTCTTGCCCACACATGTGTATAGCACTCATATAATTTTAGATTCATAAATCCCGACTACTCAATCATTAAACACAAAATAAAGTTAGATTGTTATTTTTTAAGTCTAAAATATACGAATTACAACAAAAGTTTAAGCCAAATTATATTAAAGAAATATTTAAATAAGCAAAACATGTTAATCCAACATTTTTAACATTTAATAAAATCAAATGTAATTTTGTAAAATAAAATTTTTTAAATCTATACACATTTACAGCGAATATATAATTATATTTATGTTTTTATTTATTAATACCTAATTGAACTAGTGGTGGGGTTGATGTGGGGCACAAGGAATGATGTATTGGAGAATTGGGACATAATTAACCTTGTTGTCTCCCTAACCCCTGTTTTTCATTAATTTATTCATTAATAATTTTTATTTAAATTTAGCTTGTTAATGGACAGGGTTTCTCAACAAGGTAACTTATTTATAAACTATTTTAATTCTTACAACTTTAAGGGTAAAGTTTAGATAATATTTGATGCATATAATTGTACATTAAGGTTGTATTTGTTAAAAAAAAAAATACTAGTAAATGTTTGTTAACTTTAATGGTGTTTTTTTTCGGTTTTGTGCACGATAGGGTCAACCTTTCAGATTTCCACCTTGCAAGCTAGGTTCTTTCCTACATGTGGTGACCATAGACTGATCCAAAAGTCGATCCATGGTCAGAGCATCACCACATGTTCACTCTATAAATTAAACCCGGATAGACAGGGATGTCATCCACTGTCTCATCCAAAGATGTTACCGACCACCACATTATTAATGTTTTGATACTCATAAGCTAGTTTGTGACAAACATAATTTATTTATAAGTTAGCTAGTTGATTGGTCAACAACTAGTTTATTAACTAATTTTGCTAAGCACAACCCAAGTTAATTTCAATATGTTTTGTATAATGTTTTAGTATATAAGAGATATAATAATTAAACCATGATTTTTAAAATCATTTGAGAATTGAAAAGCTTAAAATACTACAAAATAAATATATGAAACGTATACGAAAAATACATTAAAGTCATTTTCAATAATTAAAGATAACATTAATTATTGTTAAAATTAAAAAATTAGAGGTGACCTTAAAGCCGGTTAATTTGTTAATTAAGGATGTCCCCAGTTTTGTTGCATGTCCCACTCCCATTGCATATTAACATTATATTTATTGAATTTAAAATAAATAATTATATTTTTTAATTATTATTTTATCTTGGCAAAGTTATCATCTTAGCTGGCATTTTTTAAATACTTTTATATTTATAGATAACAAAATAACAATATAAAAAATGAGTCAGTTTCAACTAAATATGAAACATAACTTCAGTTGACTTTGAAAACGTTGGTCAATGTTTTGGTTTCAAGCGACATTATTCAAATTTTTGTTCACATTGTTATAGTTATATTCGTGAATATATACACGTGGTTGTAAATTTCTCAATATATGATAACGTAAAAATAGAAATCATATAGTTTTATATATGACTGGTTCAAAGCAAAGATATAACATAAATAAATAACTTAAAGTTGTTAAGTGTTAGTTAAAGACTTAGGTTCAGGTGAGATCAAGTTGTTTTCGTGAAACTGATAAGACCAACACTTTTTATATAAAACTTTACGGTAAAACACTCTGAAACTTAAAAAAAATCGAAAATTCATCGTAAAAAACACGGTAAATGTTACGTTCAAGGTGTTTTTTGAGGTGAATGTTCGATTTTTTTTAACTTCCAGCATTTTTGTTGTGAATGTTCGAATTATTTATTTGTTACTTTCACAGTTTTTTGAGATGTGAAGGTTTTTTTTTCTTTTCTCAATGGTGGTTTTTAGGCTTTGTTTGGCAAGCATAAGCTAGCTTATAAGCTAATCCATCCAAACATGTACCAGGAAGCTAGCTTATAAGCTAACTTTTTGAAACGCTACTTTGAGTAGCTTATGAGGAGCTTATTGTAGCTTTTTCCAATTATACCCTTATTAATATTAATTATTAAATTCAAATATACCCTTTTTGGTCATTTTACATACTCATAAGCTAGTTTTTGCCAAACATAATTTGTTCAACAGCTAGCTTATCAGCTACTAGCAAGCTTATCAATCAACAGCTAGCTTATCAGCTATCCGCTAGCTTATCAGCTACCAGCTAGCTTATAAGCTACGCTTGCCAAACATAGCCTTAGTATTTTTTACAATGAATGTTCGAAATTTTTTTTTAACTTTCACAATGTTTTTGTTGTGAAGTTTCATATAAAAATTGTTGGTCTCACCGATCTCACGAAAAATAACTTAGTCTCACCGAAACCCAACACATTATTTAAATGAGTAAATAACAAACGTTGTTAACAAGATATGGGTAATGCTAAAAACAAAGGTCAAAACATAAAAAAATCCTGTAAATTTACAAAAATACCGGTAAACTTGTATATCATTTTTATTAAAATAAACATATATTTATAGTGATAGTTTAATCTTATAGTTACGTGAAACACATGAATCATGTTAAAACTAAAAAAAAAAAAGTGAATTAACTCTTATATTTTTCATCCTATGTTAACCACTTGATCATTTTGACTAATTATTTAGTCGATATATGTTATATATTTTTACGTTAGAATGATTAAATTTATAAAAAATTATTCATCAGTTTTACTATCTCTTTTAATTTAATAAGTTTTTCATCTAGAATAGCATGTTTTAGAAAAGTTCGATTTACACTTTGACTCGATGCATTTTCTGTTTGTTGTGAAATGAATGAACTTGTGATGGCCATAAAGATTTGTATCAAGCAACATTTCTTCTTAAGTTTAATTATTTAAAAGTTATTTTTTTATATTTTATAAGCACAATAATCTACTAATTACCTAATCTATCAATTGTCTATTAAATTGAAGCACTTTAATCATGGAGTAAACGATATAATTTTGTATGAGATAAGTTTGAATAGCATGTTTCTTAAAGTATGAATGATTAGTTCATTTAATTTGTGTTTTGGTTAATATAAACAATATAATAATACCTACGTATCTAAAAGATATAGGTTTATAGATTATTTTAATGATGTCATTCAATTGTAGGTGAAATGGTCGGAATCTTTGGTTAGAAGGATTATGGATTCCAACGTCACACACACACATATATGTATATCAGTATGTGTAGTATTGGAGATGCTAAAAATAAATGCATCATACCAAATTTTGTTGATGAATGGCACGTTAAAATAAATTCGGACATATAAATAAATATGTTGTAAGGAAATATAGAGTTGATACCATCTAACACTTTCCTATGCATTTAATATATTAAACATGATCGCAAAAATTTCATCACTGAAATATTAATTGTATCTTATTTATTAGTTTCATGGAATATAATTTTTGAATACACTTTAAGTTTGACTAATTTCTAGTTTTTTCGGTTGGCAAGTCTTCTGTTTTCGACATTCTTGAGGAGTCGCAAAGCATCTCTTTGTTGGTTAAATTCCATAGTGAATTGGGGTATGAAGCTTATTTGGTCTAACGAGATGTGTTTTCCCTTAGTCGAAATTCCTGTGTAATGATGTTGTTTCCCCTTCTTTTTTTTTTCTTTGTTTCGTTGCCTTTGGTTTCTAACATCTTGTTAGTTCCTTAATAAAATTTTGTTATTGTTACAAAAAAATATATATCTTGTTATTAATAATAATAATAAATAGGAGAAAACCCTGAATTATAATCAACTAATTAACTTTTTAGCTTTCTTGAATAATACCTTCATTTTTCTGTCAAAAATATGAAATAAAAGTTAAGACACAAGCTTTTAAATACCCCATTATCTTCACGTCATTGATAATTGTCAAATTTGTCCTTTCAATTACTATATCATCTATAATAGAAAATCAATAAGTGGTTCAAGAAAATAGAGTGTGATTGTTATTGAAACAATATTTTATAAGATTGTTACATAATTTTCACCAGTCATATCGAAAAAAGATTGACTAAATCTTAAGTAGGCAGTTGTCGGTCCTCTTTCTTTTAATGGCCAATCATGAAATTAATTATAGATTTGGTTGCAAAATTCTTGTTAAGTTAAGAATATTTTTTGTCAAATACTTGACAAACATTATTGCCTGACAAAAGAGACCCGAAATGTTTTATTTTTTAGAGTTACATGTATTTATTCAATATTATCAATATGTGTTATAAGTAATAAACATTTCGTTAGTAAATCTATCATATTTATCTGTTCGTTGACTATTCGATTTTGGATAAACAATCGACGAGCAACATGTATACTGTTAAATTTATGCATAGTGTGAAAAAACATGTATGCAAATATTAGCCTATTTAAAAGTAAAATAAAATTATCAACTACGTATGTAAATGTTTATAGATTTATATGGTAAATGATATGCATTTGAACTAGAATTTTGAGCCCATCAAAAGCCCACTAAACCCAAAAAGGTTAAAATAAAATATGAGGCCCATGGTTTTAATTAAATTGCCCCAGTTATTCTTATGTTAAACAAAGTTTTCAAAATGAAAAATTAAACTTAAAATTCTTGGTGGAAAGTATATTTTTAACATGCATTAATTATACTCTCATTCAATATAATATAATTTTTTTATTAAATATGTAGTTAGAAGGTGATTTATTTGTTCCTATAAATTGGAGGTTTTCTTGATTTTAAATTAATACTAGTGTGTGGCACCGCGCTTGCGCGGTGATGAAATTTGTTTTGTTAGAAAATAGTTAACCAAGTTACGAAAATATGTTATTCGTGTATTGACAACTAATGAAATGAAGCTAACATATTTTATTGTATATTTGGAACCGCTTTAAAGGTCATAATTACATAATTTTTTTTTCATTTATATGAATTGTTTTCCCTAAACATTGAGATTCTTTACAACCTTTTATTTTATGTAAACGTAATAATGTTTTAATATCAAAGTTATACAAAAAGGTTAATAGTAAGTCTATATACACAATACTAATTATTAGGTGCAAAAATGACCTTTTCATTTATGTTTATAAACCTTGTTAATTAATTATATAGTTCACACACACACATGTATATATATATATATATATCCTCTACCCTTCCAAACAAATCGTAAAATAAAAGCTTTCTTATTCACATTACGAAGCTATGTCTTCTAATTGGTATAACCATATAATCAAACTTAACCCAACAAAATGAGAGACATGAAATAAATAAGATATAACAATGTTTTAAATGGAATAAAAAGATGATATGATTTAAGACTTTGTAAGGTAAAACGACCTATTTGAAAACAAATGAGTGATCTCTTTCTTTTCGGTCGTAAATATAAATAATATGTATTTCTTTGCATGTAACCATGACAATGCTATGAATTTATAATAAACAACAATGGACTACAAATTTAGAACAAAAAACTGAATTGAATTCCATTGCTAGAATAATAATCGTACATGGAAGTCTAAATTTATAATGCAAATTTTTCTTGTTTCATTTTAAAAGAGAAAGCTTTTCGTTGTGCTCCGTCCATATACCTGTAATCGATATCTCCACAATTAGAGGTAAAACCGAATAGAGAGAAATAAATTGAGAGTTGAAGGCGAAAGAATTTGAGAAGACGTACATTTTTCATATGGACCTTTAAGTTTAAACAATACAAACTTGAATAGAAAGATAGTAACACTTATAAATAGTACCATAGGATGAATTTGAAAGTAACTACATCAATATAACAATATAACTAATAAGAGTCGTTAGAAGGAGGAATAGCACGTGAACATGGAGCCAACATAAAAAGATTCATACCATTCCTTGAATACGATCAAATGATGAATCGAATATTTTTTTTTTAGGGATTGATAACATCATATAAAAGAATATAGAGATTGGGTTTTATAGGTAAATTGACAAATGTCAAATGTACAATGTAATATTGACAATGGTTTTTACTTGGTGGTAGAGATGATTTTGAGGGCTCTTTCAATGAATAAATAGAGAAAGAAATCAAGAAGATTAATAACATTATTTACTCTAGACTTTATTTTAATTAATGGATGGAAAAATGAAGAGTCTAAAATGAATGTAGTTGAAGTTACATACTTTCAAAGTTAAAGCTAATCAATTTGGAAGTGAAATTACCAAAGAACCTTTCATGTAATGAAATACACAATTTCAATTTAAGGGGTAAAATAGTCTTTAACTTATGTAATAATAAAAAAACTCAAAACAATGAGAAAATTTCTAGAGGCAAATCCTATTCTAACATTGTGCCACATCATTCCTAAAGGTTTCTACTTTAACATATATAAATGATTTGTACAAAATCATATATGATTATGAAAATCATATGTGATTTTGTTTATATAATTGGTATTGAAATAAAAATTTTAAAGATATTTTTAAAAATAATAAACTTTTTTATTATTTGAAGTTTTAAAAATAATAAACTTTTCTTTAAAGATATTTCATATTTCAATTTTAAAACAATTAACTTTCAATTTTATAAAATCATATATGATACCGAGTTTGGTTTCTTATATTTCTCTTAATCTTATACTTATTTAAAAATATTTCATATATATCTAAATTTTATCTTTAATATTTAAATTGTTTAGAATAAAACAAGATTAGAAATTGTTATAGTAGACAGAGATGGAGATAAATTAGGTAGATATTTTTTAAAGTGACATGTCAACAAATGACACATATGCATGACATGTGTGAAGAACTGACACGTAGGCGAGAATGAATATAGACGATAAGAGTGTCCAGGTATGTGTTTTGGCGAAAAAAAATCAGAAACCGGCTCATCAGAGCACGACACGTGTCAGACCATTTACTCTTTTATTATATATAGATTTAAATCTCACTCTCGGTTTTTGCTAGACAAGATAAGAAGTAGACGATGATGACATTTGTTCCACCCATTTTCTTCTTTAATCTACGAGCAATATTGCTCGCAACCATTCCCGCTCCCAGGTTTTCTCAACCTCCAGCCACGATCATCTTTGAACGTAAAACCTAATTCCATCCCCCTTTTCTTTTTCTTTTATTCATTTTTTTTTCTTTTCGAGAAGGCCCCGTGTCTTTTGGTTATTGTTATTTTAAAAAACTTTAAGTATTACAAGAAGGAACATCAACCAGAAACTTAAAATCCCTCGAAATCAATTTTATTTACTAAATTCTATGGAAACCAACTAAAAAAGACACTCAAAATCAACTACAAACTAAAAAGATATATGTAAATGTATAATTCGGCTAAAAATACATAGGATTTATGCCTAAGATGTACCCTTGTGTATTGTTCATAAGGTCGACTCCGTTTGAAAGAATGTATTTTATTTTCCATATCGACATGATGACTTTTCCTCTATGTCAAACCATAATTCTTAAAATTTACTTATAACATGTCATTTTGTTTGAATTATATTAAGTTATTAAGCAGGGACGGACCTAGAGAAAATTTTAAACGGTGGCACCACTTGACTATAAGAAAATATATAGAGATATTTTTTACAAAGTTTATATTGGTTTAATGGTTAGTTTTTGTTTTTTAAATGAAAGTTTGAATCTTGTTAACAATTTTTTTAGAAACATAATAAATATAACTTTAAAAGCTAATAAATTAAAAAAATATGTCTAACTAGATTTGAACCCAAGACCTCACCTATGAAAACCAAGGAACTAACCAACTAAGCCAAGGGAAATTTGTGTTATTATTGCAGTTTCAAAATATATAAAGTGGCACAGAACAAATTAGTATGGTGGCACCCTATATTTTTTACACTGTAACGGAGGAATGATACGGTGGCCCGTGCCACCGTGGCCACCTCATAAGGTCCGTCCATGTTATTAAGTGTAGTTATTTATAGTTAAGTAAACTTTTATAGTTAAGTAAACTTAGACCATCCAAAACAAACTTTCTATCAATGCAATTTGACTTTTCTATATGCCCGAATCATGATCTTAAAGATTTTTGATCCATCTTAAAAATATATCCCGTTGGCAAAAATTGCAGGTTTGTTACCAAGTGAAGTGAAATTGTGGACGAAGGCAAAGAAAATGATGGTTGATAATATACAGGACTGGAAAATAAGTTGGCAAGAATGTGCTATAAATAGAAGGTAATAACAATAATAAAAATAATAAATAATAAACTATAAATTTGATCTATGTGG